>CM047813.1:9978970-10403970 GCA_026214975.1 Gentiana macrophylla
TAACCGGTGGCATTCTGAATTGATTTAATAATAAAAAATGTTGATATTCTTCCAAAGAAAAAAAATGGGACCATGAGATTGC
Source organism: Gentiana macrophylla (assembly GCA_026214975.1). Classification (NCBI taxonomy): domain Eukaryota; kingdom Viridiplantae; phylum Streptophyta; class Magnoliopsida; order Gentianales; family Gentianaceae; genus Gentiana; species Gentiana macrophylla. The sequence continues at coordinate 9,979,053 of CM047813.1, forward strand.
AATGGTTCATTTCTTGAACATAAATTTGTTGACAATCCTTGCCCTAAATGCTCAAGTGAGTGGAGGGATGAGAACAATCGAGTTTCAGTTTCAATAACAAAAATTAAAATTAAAATTAGAAAATAGACATTGTTACCTTAGATCAATTCATCTCAATCTTCATTATGTTCTCCATCTTTCCCATTGCAGGATGCCTCCGTAATCATACTTGACGATCAAGAAAATTTCTCAAACCTGACGTTTATAAAAATTTATAACATTCTGTGATGAATTAATCAATTCTAAAAAAAAATCAAATCAAGCAATCTAGGAGAACTCGCCGATGAAGATTGTGGATTAAGGGAAGAGAAAAACATAGAAACAACTAAGCGCGTAAAATGAGACAATCGATGGAGATTTCAAAATGGTGAAATTTGTTCCGATACTTCTTGGAAAAAAATTGTTTCGTGTATGTTACTTTTCTGCGGGAAGTGAGAAGGTGATAACCCAAATTTGAACAATGATTGACAATATATGAATATGCAGTTTGGGTTGAAATTTGAATTTGGAAAGAGATAAATGGCTGAACTTGAAGTTGATTTGATTTGATTTTTTTTATTTTAAGTAGATTTGATTTGATATTTTAATTGGTAACAAATTCACGTAATAGGGTGGTGGAGGATCTACGTGTGTTTTTATAGTGTTGGAGCGGGTAGATAGATAGATTTTTGGAAGTAAATGAGAATTTGAAATTTGAATTTGAATTTAAATAATAATTACGAATTTAATGTAAAATTTTCGGAATCTCAAATAAAAGGAAATAAAAATTTGAATTTGAATTCTGGATTGAAACTAATATTAGAGACTATTTAATATGAGAGTTACTCCTAGATTTTAAAGAAATATTTGTTCTTTTTTTTTAGGAAATAAAGCAGGTTTGGAGCGGGTCAATCGGGTATTTTCCGGGTTTGGGTGGAAATCAATTTTATTTCCCCTCCTCTATATATTATATACTAGCCTAAAACCCGTGCCATGCACGGGGTAATTTGAATTTATGAAAAAATAATTAATTTGGACATTCAACGTAAATATACGATGAATGTTGACATTCTCAAATATAAATCAATTGAAAATAATTACATATTAGTAGCATCATATATCTAACAAATCAATAACATATAAGACAACAATTGGTATGATGTACATACACCATAATATCAAATTTCCTAACCACTACTTGTCCCATCCACCGCACTACTAAACCCACACCTCAAATCATCTTTTCACCAAGGTATCCTACTACATCCAAGCTCTCACTTGTGAAAATACGCTGGCATGGATATGGTACACCAGTGCAATCAGCTTCTAAACGTTAATTAATTTATGACTCTACAAAAATAGATGAACATTTCAACATAAAGTTGATTTCAGTAAACTCAACAACTAAGAGACAGTAATATTTTCCTATGGATAAATAAATTAAACAGTTGTATTTTAAAGCAAACTAAGATGCATTGGTTGAATGTAAGCACCAAGAAAAAACATATATAGGTTGAAGCCAAAGCAACAACTTGAAAACTTTAATACCTCATTTTATGAGAAAGTGTTTTAGGTTAATAGATGAAAAAGATCACCACCACCACCCCTCCAAAAAAGAAAAACAAAAACAAAAACCTTGCCTCAGGTGAAAAAGAGAGTGGGTAGACATATTTTCATCCATAACAATTTCTTTTATTTCAAATTAAAATTCTCCGTAATAAACGCATGAATCCCTCAACAATAAAAACTCTTTCTTTTATTTCAGATTTCAAATTAAAACTCTCATTCATAATCTGTGTAGACAAAATCACAAGTTTAAGTCATTCCATAAAATAAAATAAAAAAAATCACACATTTAATGCAAATCAATTCATTTTTTTAGGAAATCTCTCGAACCCTCTCCGAACCCGGGAAAAAAATAGGCAAGTCAAGTCAAATATAAAAAAACCAACGCATTAAATAAGAAATCAATCATCATTAACTCACCCCCTATAATCTCTCAACCATAACAATTTCTTTTACTTCAAATTAAAATTATGCTTAATCAATGCATAAATCACTCCCTGCAATCCCTCAACCATAAAACTCTTTCTTTTATTTAAAATTTCAATTAAAACTCCCATTCATCACTGCAGACAAAATCACACGTTTAATTCTTTATAAAAATAAAATATAAAATCACATATTTAATACAAATTTTCTAAATCAACACATAAATCACTCCCTACAATCCTCAACCATAAAACTCTTTCTTTTATTTAAATTTTCAAATTAAAACTCTCATTCATCACTGCAGACAAAAGCACACGTTTAATACTTTCCAACAATAAAATATAAAAATACACATTTAATACAAATTCATTTATTTTTCAGGGAATCTCGCGAATATTCATAAAATTTACTGCATTAAATCACAAATTTAAATCATTCCAAAAATAGAATTGATTTGACACAAACCTGTAAATTACCCAATTGAATCCGCTCCAAACCCACAAGTCAAGTTGAGAAAAACAAAATCAACGCAAAAAAGAAGAAATCAATCAACATTAACTCACTCTCTATAATCTCTCAACCATAAAAAATTCTTTTATTTCAAATTAAAATTCTCTTTAATCAACGCATAAATTACTCTCTATGATCCCTCAACCATAGGAATTTTTTTTTTCCAAATTTTGAATTAAAACTCTCATTCAACAATGTAAACAAAATCACATGTTTAATTTCTTCCCTAAATAAAAATAAAAATAAAACATAAAATCACACATTTAATGCAAATCCATTCCTTTTTTTAGGAAATGTCGCGAATCCGCTCCAAACCCGGGAAAAAATAGGCAAGTCAAGTAAAGTAAAAATTAAAATCAACGCATTAAAAAAAAACAATCAACATTAACTTTCTCTCTATAATCGCTCAACCATAATAATTTCTTTTATTTCAAATTTCAAATTAAAATTTTACTTAACCCATGCAAAAACTATTCTCTATAATCCCTAAACCATAAGAATTCTTTATTTTATTTCAAATTAAATCTCTCATTCATCAGTGTAGACAAAATCACACGTTTAATTTCTTCCCAAAATAAATATAAAAAATAAACACGTTTAATTTCTTCCAAAAATTAATATAAAAAATAAAATCACACATTAATGCAATCTTCATAATGAATGATAAATTGACAAGACCAAAAAAAAAAGCATACATAGAAGATGGTCTGAAAATAGTAATGAAAAGACGCAAACGGAAAAAAAATCTTTATTTGAAAAATCATTCAAGAACATTATAGAAAGACATACATTTACCAGCTAAGCTACCAGAAGTAGAAAATAATTATGAAAGCGAATCCAAATCCATGGTGGATTACCCATTAGGCGCCGAAAGAACAAATTTAGACCTGATATAAATTCAACAGCATCATTAGACAACTAATTACAAATAATTTAATTCACATTTTAAGAGCATTATTAGACAAAATTGGATGATGCACATATTGCACATTCAAGTTTTTCCCTTTATAAGAAAATTACAAATTTAATTCACCTTTGTAGAGAATCATCAAACAAAATTAGAAGAGTGATGAGCTAAAAATCTACCCACAAAAATATAATTTATAAAGACTCGCAACCATGGGTAAACCAAATCTCTAACCAGCAGTGTACCGGGTCAGATTGTTAGGATAGCTACAGGAGTACGAGGTCGATCCCAAGAGAAATGTGGTTGTGAGTACCAAAGTGAACGTGTTTCTTAGTCTAGACGATCAAAGTTGTTGGTAGGTTTTAATAAGTCTAAAGAGAAAGAAATATTAAACTACTAGATTTTAACGAGAGATTAAAGGACATAGCCGAACCATGATCAAAATAGCTAATTTCAACCCCAGGATAAACAAAACCGGGAATGTGTATAACAAACGAACTCTCGCATTCAATCTCATGGGTGCGTGCTCCTAATTCTGGTGCTAAGATCTGAACAACTCTCCTTTAACACACTATGCCATGTCAACTACTCTTCCCTTTAGAAGATTCACTAACAAGACATGATATGCACTAGAGCTGCTTAAACGTTAAAACGAGTAACCTCACTTTGGGCCCGGGCTTAACAACTAAGCCGGGTCTACGCCGTGATCTTAGAACTCTTTTCCCACACCACTCTCTCTGAACAACTCTTAAGAGTGATGTGTGTGATTTTTGACCTAGGTAGCTAATCTAGTCCAAATCCATAAACAAGTTTTAAGACGTGAAATATGCGAGATACGAAGCACTACACACCCCTTATTTCATCTCCCGAGGGTTGATTTCACCAAATTTCACATGATTCGACTATGTTAATATTTAGCTACACACATAGTTAATATATATATATATATATAAATATATAGATATATATAAATACATAAGTATATATATAGATATAGGTATATAGATCTATAAATATATATATAGATACATAGATATATATAGATATATATATAGGTAGATAGATAGATAGCTAGATATATATATATATATATATATATATATATATACTACAAAGAAATATATAAAAAAACAAGAAAAATAAAAGAAACGAAAGGAAAGGAAATTATATATATATATATATATATATATATATATATATATATATATATATATATATATATATATATATATATATATATATATATAGAAGGAGTTTTTAACCCAATTAAGATTAATTGACCGGAAAAAACACTATAAAACCCGTTTTCCATACCCGAAAACCCGGTAGAAAATAAAAGAAAAATATTATTAAAAAGCGGATAATGGATTGTTAGTGGGAATAGTGTGTTTGTTATGTGATTGTTATTTCTTCACTTTTTCCCTGTGTTTTTTTTCTTTTTTAAATATGCGGCCGGTTTTGGGAATAGTGTGGCAGTTATAATGAGTGTAGTGTTATAATGGGAGTAGTGGGAATAGTGTCTTTGTTATGTGATTGTTATTTGTTCATTTGTTTCTGCGGTTCATTTGTTATTTGTTTCCATTTGTTTTTAATTTGTTTTTCCCTGTCAACGTGGGAACATGGAAATTATGTGGGGAAAAAAATGCGGCACTTTACTAAACCCACCATTACCCCAATCCCACTCCTATATCTTATTTAAACCTCAATCCCATTTTGAAATATCAATCTCAATAAACTCAATCACATTCTTAACTTTCACTCCCAATCTAAACCTCTTTTCATCCTTCTTCCCACGATCTCCAGAGAAAACCTCCACCACGCTTCTGCACCTAAAAACTCCCCCACGATCCACGATCTACGATCTACGATCTCCACTCTTCATTCTGTTGCAAAGCTTTTCTTGATCTCCCCGCCACGATCTGCTCACACGAAGAAAAACCTACCCATGTTTTGACCACATGTTGTGTAATTACATCTTCTGAATTTTGTGATGCAATTATAATTATAATTTGTCTGAATCGCGCAGGAAAGAACCACAAAGCCGTAAAGAGACCGGAAGTGAATCTACACAAAATCTGGTAATGTCTTTGGAACTTTTTCTTGATTAAATTTGTTAATCTCTGTCTGAATCGTAGGGAAAAAGACCACCATTCTGTGAAGGACCATTGGAAGAGAATCTATGCTAATGGAGAACTTTTCATTTATCAATTTTGGTAATTCCTGTTGCTGAATCTGGATTGAAATGGATCATTTGAATTTTGATCAATGTATGAATCGCAGGTAAACTTGCTTTCTTCTTTATGCCAACTCATTTTCATCAGGGGTTCGGTATGATCATTCAAAACGAGGGCGGATTCATCAGAATTTGGGGATGCGATTCCGGTGGTCGAGTCAGTCGGAGATGGTATTTGATAGCATAACCTTTCTATTTTGTTTCCTCTTTTGTGCTCCATGATTCTAAATAGTCTTTCATATTTTTGTTGTTTTCGTGCTTGGGGTTGGAGATGAAGAATATCATCTTTCTGCGTTTTATTGTGAGTTGCCTATATTGATTTTTTTTTCTTGGTTGCTTTCTAAGTTCTTTCTATGTAACATCTGCTAACCCAGTTGTTGTTGTTGTTGTTTTTTTTTTTTTTTTTGGCATTTATGCTTCCTTCATGTTATATATAGTTTAAGCTGCCTTTGTCATTGTGTAGGTTTTTTTAATTTGTTTTGAACAATGCTACTGCCTACTGCTAATATCGGATTTGTGGTTTATTGTTGGATTTTCAGTGGTATTGACATGATCTATATATTTCATTCTAGCAGTAATCAGAAGACCAATTTCAGAAAGGGGTGGTTATGGAGGAGGACTATGTTTTTGGTGGTGGTGTTGCCTGTGGTCGTGTCTTTTCGATTCCGGTCGTTGAACGTCATGCTGTGGTTCTTTGTCGGCGTCTCATCTTCCTCATTTTCTACTAAATCAAGTTGATCCGTCAGTATTGACATGATTTTAAAATATTTTTAACATCGTGTTCATGTGGAACTGTGTTGATAATTTATGAATCAGGGGAAGTGCCAGAATCTAACACATTACTGTCGGTTGCTGCACCAAAATTGCCATCATTATCTTGAAACGGAACTCGCAGCGAGTACAAGAGAAAAGATTTCCAATAATACATTTTTCAAGGATGCCCATATCTGATGCATTCTCTGAATTTTCAGCGAACGGCTTGGATTTTATTTTTTTCTGACTCACGTTTCTCCAATAGAATAGGAGCACCTTTGAATGCTTTTTCATAAGAGAAACGGAGGAATAGTCACCAGGGAAAAAATTGTGAGCACAGGTATAATGTTATCTACTCCTTTGTCTTTGATGTATAATGCGTATGACACTGACCCGGGTAGAATCCCTGAGAGTGGTTCAAGTGCTCAGCCAATTGTTTTGAAGATGACAATAGAAGAGAATGAGGACATGATTTTGAAGGAAATTATTGAAGTTCCCCAACAAATGGAAAAGAAGTGAAGAAGAGGGCAACGTCAAGGAATTCATGTTATCACATGAGTACAAGAGGGCAACATGAATTCCTTGATCCGGGACATGCCAGTAAAAATGTAAACTCAGAAAATATCATACCGAATGACTACTCAAATCATGATAATGTGTCATTAGGGATGGAAGAACCAGAAGGATATTCAAGGGAAAAGGTGAGTTTTTTACAACAGCATAGGAATTTGAACAATGCGTATTCAAACTCGTTTAATGCTTTTAGAAGAGATCACCCTACTTTTCATTGGTCTGAAACCCCTAGTAAGCAAGGACAACCACCGTATCCAGTTCAATATAAGAATCCATATCAAGGTTATCAAGGAGATACCACGAATCAAAATCTACAATCATTACCTAGACCGTATCCACAACATACCACTCAAAGCATACCAGTCACCAATGGTTCAACTCAACCTGAAGGAGTTGATAAATGGGAGAAATTAATGGAAAATCTGATGGGTATGGTATCTACTCAAGCTCAAAATATGGAAACCATGATGACTTCTATAGGTACAGTCACTAAGGATATGAGTACGTTGAAAACATCTATGAGTGGACATGATACCGAATAAGAATTATAGAAGAAGCCGTTGAGGAATGGAATATCACTTGAGTAGAAGTAGAGCGTAAAAGCAGTAAACCCTCGGAAGGATTGCCAAGTAATATCGAAAGAAATCTGAGTGGGGTAAAAATCTTTATTATTACAGAAGTGGAAGGATCGTGGAAGTAATGGATTAGAAAAATTCGGGAATAATGAAGTAGATGATGATTTAGATGGTAAATATAAGAAGAATATGGAATCTAAAGGCCATTTCAAACCGAACCTTATCCGCCTCGACCCAAATTCACCTCGGTTCAACCAGATAAGGCAACACCATATCCAATGCATATTTTGAAGAAAAGTGCAGAATGATGAAACACAATCATTCGAGGAAGCTTTACCATATTCATCTAATGACAAGGGTAAGAGAGGTATACATTCTATCCATATTACAAAGATGAAGTTGGATAAAAAGTATGTATGTTTTCTTGACGATTTTAGTAAAGGAGAAGTTTGGGAGTTAATCATGAGAGCGTTGTCTTCAACACTTACAATTCATTGAAATATCCATGCATTACACTAGAATCTTGTTCTTGTGTGTACACTTTGTGTTTTTTTTTGTTGTGGATTGTACTAACACTTGAGTAATTGAAGAAGATGACTTCAAAGACAATAATGTGAAAGCTCATAAACCTAAAGCTCGAAAATCAAAGGAAAAGGTCAAGAATCGTTTGGATTGGTGGGAATTGTCTAACCTCTGTTGGAAACCGGTATTGAAGAAGGATGCGGTGCGTGAGGATGACCCACCACCAGTGCCTTAAAAACTGAAGCACGGTAAAGTCTGGCTATAGACTATAAATGTAGTCAATGACGGGTACTATCCTTCCTTTTTTACTCTTAAGCATTTATTTTTAGTGGATTATGTGCTTAATTGTTACGTGCTTTTGTGAGTAATTGTTAGAATTATCCCGTTTTGTTTAGTATATTATATTAGTTAATCCTTATCATTTTGGTCGAGCAAACGGCGTTAACTAAAAGCGCTACGGGAGGCGACCCGTAAAAATGTTAAATATAATAATTACTCATACTTTGGATGGCACTTTGCGAATACGCCGGATTGATTTTCATTTTGTTTCACCAAGTCTCGGGATGAATGTTTGAATGACATTAAGCAGAGCGATTAGGTGGTTATCCGAAAATCGATGGATAACAAAGATAAAATTCAAATGCATCATTTCTTGGACTTAGATTGTTAGAACGATTTGAAATAACCCTTGAGGATCTGGGTATAAAAGACTCAGAGTTAATACTTTGCCATACATTTTATATCATGATCTAGTCTGTTTTAAATTTCAAATAATGTGTGACATGTATTAGTTCAACTACTGTGGAATATTGTGTGTTTTAAATCAATAAAAGTTTATGTGGTGTGTTTATCTACCCTTTTGCATTACATTGTTACACTCCACACACTTTTATTTTATTTGCACACACAATGGTCATAACTTTGACCCACCACCCACCCTTTTTTATCATCCGAGTATTTGTTTTGACTTGTTTTAGTGCACCATTGCTTTCCCAACAAACTTATTTACACTCACTTTACATTGAGGACAATGTAAGTTCGTAAGTGGGAGTGGAGTCGTTGGTCTAAGCAATGGCATTAATGTTTATTTTGTATCAATAAATCTCTTAGTTTTCGATTTTTTCAAGCATTATTTAGTTGATTAAAATAAACTGTATAAGGTATATATTTCATGGATTTGAAGATATAATGATCAATTTGGATATGTATAACCAATGTGAACCGTAAGTGCATTGTAATTCCAAATATATTTGTGTAACATGAATTCCTTCACGTAAGCCTTTGATATTGAAACGAAAATTTTAAACTGTATCCATTCAGTATCCTAGTGGTTATTCTAGAGAGACTGCAGTAACTTAGTACCTAACTTTTGAACGTGTACTGTGAATATCTGAAGGTTTGAATGTGATAGAAAGGATATAAGTTAAGTTTATGAAAAGAAAAAAAAAAGAAAGAAGAATAAAAATAAAAAAAAAAGATGAACTATCTATATGTCGGTTGTAGCTACCAATGATTTGAGTGCAGTAGAGGGTGTTATCACGAAAAGCGCCCTATATCACTATGAGGTTTAAAGCTCAAACGCCCGATGATAATAGTCCGGCTAGGGTGTTATCACGAAACATCCTATTGTTGGGAATGAGGGCAACCGCTCGATGATGATAGTAGTCCATTTAGGGGTTATCACGAAACGTCCTATTGCTGGGAATGAAGGCATATGCTACAAATGTGAAATTAAGCTCATCGAAAAAGAAAAAAAAAAAAAAAAAAAGTTTAAGAGTTGTTGAAAACTTAGCTATCTTCTGACTATCCCCAGTATAAACTGAATGATATGCTTTAGAGATTATCCTAATAAGTACTCGGAAGAACTTTGTGTGGGGAATTCATATCGCTTATACCTAAGAAAGTCATTAGGGTATGCCTGAATGGATATTTGTGCGTTTGCTTGAATTATTCAAGAGAGGATAGTGGAAATTGAAAAGGCATGTCACACACACACTCTGTTATACATTTATATTGAGGTTAACGCTGGTTGTAATTCTATACGGTTGCAACATCCGGTTGTTCCTTATACCTTCTATCTTCATGAATTTATCTCTCATTCATTTTGTTTTATCGCTTGTTTTGCTCGAGGGACGACCAAAAGCTAAGTAGGGGTTGTGATGAGAGATAAAATTATGATCATTATTCGACATTTTACCCTAATATTGATACCATTTTGAGCATTATTGTATCAAATCAAGTCAAAATTACTAAGTTTTATTCAAATGTATAAGTAGTAGTTATTATATAAGTTATCGTATTTTTATAAGTTTTTATTAGTTTTGTCTACGGTTTAAGTAATCTTGAGTGTCGTGTCGGATTTACGTTTGGTATTTTGGTGGTTCATTGCAGGATTATACATTGACCAAGATTCCACGTAACGACATGTTTTGAGTCTAAAAGATGTGTTTAGAGGTTAGAAGAAGGTGCCACAAGTTTATAAAGTTCAACGGAGCAAATTTTCTAAATCTTAAATCGTTACATATTTTCGACGGAGATTTGACCAACTTAGAGGCATTTTCAGGATGACTTCTTAATGAAAGTTGTAGATCTTCACATAAGCTTTCCAACGCACTTTGAATTACATCAATTGGAGTCTACAACTCAAGTTATGGTCAATTGACTAATCAATTCGGATTAGTAGAAATCCCGTAAAAGACTCGACATCTGAATGGCCATCAAAACGACATTTTCGAAGAAGTTTCCTTCATAAAAGTTGTATATCTTCAAGAAAGCCTTCCAATGGATTTTGAATCAAGTCAATCGGACTTCTACAACTCAAATGGTGGTCAGTGGCTAATTGATTTGTATTAAGGAAAATGTCGCAAAACGACGCGTAATGGGAATGGCCCATCGTCAAAGGCGTTTTTACGAAGAAGAGTCCTTCATGAAAGTTGAAGAATTTTCCGAGAGCTTAATTTTGATGTTTGAATCATAATTTTTGGATGTCTACAACTCAAGATATGAATTTTAAGTTTAATATAATTATATATCATACTGCTGCATGGGAGCACATGCTAAGCGGTGGAGCTAATCATGATTCGGACCGGTCGGCCCTTGCCCGACCAGTCCGGCTCCCCTTTCTTAGCCTATATATATGTGCTACATGAGACCAACATAAGTGCCCCTCTTTTCTCCCCTTCTTCCGTTCTTTCTTCTTTCTTTTTTTTTACACACTTTATATATATATAGATATATCTATATATATATACACACACACGTCCCAAAATATATAAATACATCCGTATATATATATTTCATCTATCTTTTAGTTTGGGCCAATATATATGTATACATATGTCGATGTATGTATATATATATGTATATGTTTGAATAAATAATAGTAGTAATGTTGTAATCTTTAGAAAATTATCGAAGGAAAATGCTTTTGGAAAGGTTGCTATTTTCAAGAATACAACTTAGATCCAAGTAAACGGGTAATTTTATTGAGTTTTACTTTTGTTGTTTCTATATAATTATATCTATCTATATATATATGTGAGAATTTGATAAGTGTTTGGATTGAAAGGCTAAATTTGGTTGTAATAGAATTTTGTCATCTTGTGAAGAATGCTATTATGGAAAACTTCAAATTGTATGACATTTTGATGAATCGATATATATATCTATGTATAACTAAAAATATATCTAGCCAAGATATGAATCAATTAGTTAATCTTTTGGTAAAATGAATGATCGATTTCAGTAATAATGATTAAAATCAATTATAATGAATCTCTTTCTTTCGCGCTTAATGAAGCGTTAAAATTGAAAGACCGGAGGGTAAAAATGGCCGTCGATTAACGGAATCTATTTTCTACCCGAAGCGATTTGTCTGGAAAGATGAATCTTATTGAAATTTGTACTCGAGATCGTAATAATGTTAAATCATCAGTTTAATTGAAACTTAAACCGGAAAGTTGAATCGTCCGGCTTTGACAACCGGAGCCTTTTAAATAAAATTGACCGTTTGATTTAACGGAATGACTCCTTTTATCTAAAGGTAGATTTGTACTTCGGGACCTGTTCGGAAAAACCGTAATGATTGTGGACCTTGGGTGATGCAATGGACATATGACAATTTCATACGCTCGTGTGAGGAGGAGTTGTCTAGCTTGTGAGTACACCGATTCATATATAATTTACACCTTGAATAAAGGAAGATGCACATGCTCTCATTTATTTCTACTAAAAGATATTGATTCGAAGAACGTATTCTTTTAGATCCAAAAATATATATATTATCTATTTTTATATTTATATATTTATTTTCTTGCTTTACTAACAATCTAACTACTAACATAATCTAACCCAGGAAAAAGTAAAAGCTGCGACTTAGATCGAGTTAATAATAGCTTCTTGGTGTTTAACCCCACTTAAAAGAGTTACCATGTTTTCCTGAGGAATACGACTGACTCACCAGACTAGCACTACAATTTGACCCGGTGGCTGCCGGTTAGGATCTCAGATAGCCTAGAAAGGTCCGTCAAGATTTTGGCGCCGTTGCCGGGGAAAACGTCGCTAATTTCTTTCTTTGTGTGCAGGGTTACTACTTGTATTAGCTCAAAATTCTAGAGGATAAGTCAACACTTTTCTTATCACATTTCTATTTTTATTTTCCGTTGGTATCTACCTTCTTTTAGTTACCAATTTTCTTCTTCTATTAAATTCGAGTTATTTTCTATTTTCGATAGTAGAAAGAAAGCGTGGTCATAAAATGAGGATAAGTCAATACATTTCTCAATCTCATTTGTATTTTTATTTTCATTGGTACCTACCTATTTGGTAAGATATCAATTTTTTATAAAAATACTCGATAAATACCGAGTGGCTTCGGTAATTATAGAGAGAGAGAAAAAAAAAAAAAACCGAAAAAAAAAAAAAACTACTTGGTAAATATCGAGTGGATTCGGTAATTACCGAGGAGAAAAAAATGTGGTTTTTTTATCGATTTTGTGTTATTTTCTATTCGATATTTTCTATTCCACAAGAATTGTCAAATCGAGTTCACGAAAATGGCGAAACCGTTGGTGAAACACCGAACAAGGGATTGCTCATGCTCGAGGTATGTCCAAAACCTTAATCGAGAATTTACCTCAATCTAATAACCAGAATCGAATAATAGAAATAATCGGAATCGGAATAAGCATAATCGTAATAATCGAAACCAGCCTAACCCGAGACCTATATGTGATCAGACCGTAAGAAGGTACCAGATTAATAATCCAATTCGTTTACCCAATAAAGGAGCAAATAATTTCGAAATAAAATCTCATCTTTTTGGTTTAATTGACACAAGAGCCCAATTTCTAGGAGAGGATGATGAGGATCCACATCATCATCTCTATCTTTTCGAAGAATTGTGTAATACAGCCAAAAGTCATGGTGCTCATCGGGAATTAACGAGGATGTCTATGTTTCCTTTTTCTTTAAAAGGAAGAGCACGAGATTGGTTTTTTGTCACTTCCACATCATTCATCGACTAGTTGGGAGGATATTCAAACCGAGTTTTTAAAGCAAAGATTTTACTCCTGGTAGAAAATTGGAATTAATAGTCGAAATTGCCAACTTTAAACAAGGATCTGAAGAAACGTTTGGGAATGCTTGGGAAAGATTTAAAAAGTTATTAAGAGCTTGTCCCGATCATGGTTATTCCTTAGATATGCAAATCCAACTTTTCTGTCGTAAATTAAGGAAAGACTCACGTGCAGATGTAGATCATGCATGTGGTGGTTCGTTAATGATGAGTGAAGCCCAAATAGTTTACGATGCTATAGAAAAGATTTCCAAAAATAATCGAATGTGGGAAACCGGTTCTAGCACAAGAAAAGTAGCCTTTGCAGGAGAATGTACATCGAATACGGAAGTTCTAGCACACTTGGAGAATTTGAGTAGGAAATTTGACGGCTTATTAGCCAGTAAAAATGTAAACTCAGAAAATATCATACCGAATGACTACTCAAATCATGATAATGTGTCATTAGGGATGGAAGAACCAGAAGGATATTCAAGGGAAAAGGTGAGTTTTTTACAACAGCATAGGAATTTGAACAATGCGTATTCAAACTCGTTTAATGCTTTTAGAAGAGATCACCCTACTTTTCATTGGTCTGAAACCCCTAGTAAGCAAGGACAACCACCGTATCCGATTCAATATAAGAATCCATATCAAGGTTATCAAGGAGATACCACGAATCAAAATCTACAATCATTACCTAGACCGTATCCACAACATACCACTCAAAGCATACCAGTCACCAATGGTTCAACTCAACCTGAAGGAGTTGATAAATGGGAGAAATTAATGGAAAATCGATGGGTATGGTATCTACTCAAGCTCAAAATATGGAAACCATGATGACTTCTATGGAAGTACAAATCCACTAAGGATATGAGCACGTTGAAAACATCTATGAGTGGACATGATACGAATAAAATTATAGAAGCTTCATTGAGGAAATGCGGAATATCACTTGAGTAGAAGTAGAACGTAAAAGCAAGAAACCTCGGAAGGATTGCCAAGTAATATCGAAAGAAATCGAGTGGGGTAAAAATCTTTATTATTGTAGTGGAAGGATCTGTGGAAGTAATGGATTAGAAAAATTCGGGAATAATGAAGTAGATGATGATTTAGATGGTAAATATAAGAAGAATATGGAATCTAAAGGGCCATTTCAAACCGAACCTTATCCGCCTCGACCCAAATTCACCTCGGTTCAACCAGATAAGGCAACACCATATCCAATGCATATTTTGAAGAAAAAGGTACAGAATGATGAAACACAGTCATTCGAGGAAGCTTTACCATATTCATCTAATGACAAGGGTAAGAGAGGTATACATTCTATCCATATTACAAAGATGAAGTTGGATAAAAAGTATGTATGTTTTCTTGACGATTTTAGTAAGGGAGAAGTTTGGGAGTTAATCATGAGAGCGTTGTCTTCAACACTTACAATTCATTGAAATATCCATGCATTACACTAGAATCTTGTTCTTGTGTGTACACTTTGTGTTTTTTTTTGTTGTGGATTGTACTAACACGCAGGTAATTGAAGAAGATGACTTCAGCAATAATGTGAAAGCTCGCAAACCTAAAGCTCGAAAATCAAAGGAAAAGGTCAAGAATCGTTTGGATTGGTGGGAATTGTCTAACCTCTGTTGGAAACCGGTATTGAAGAAGGATGCGGTGCGTGAGGATGACCCACCACCAGTGCCTTAAAAACTGAAGCACGGTAAAGTCTGGCTATAGACTATAAATGTAGTCAATGACGGGTACTATCCTTCCTTTTTACTCCTTAAGCATTTATTTTTAGTGGATTATGTGCTTAATTGTTACGTGCTTTTGTGAGTAATTGTTAGAATTATCCCGTTTTGTTTAGTATATTATATTAGTTAATCCTTATCATTTTGGTCGAGCAAACGACGTTAACCAAAAGCGCTACCGGGAGGCAGCCCGTAAAAATGTTAAATATAATAATTACTCATACTTTGGATGGCACTTTGCGAATACTTCGGATTGATTTTCATTTTGTTTCACCAAGTCTCAGGATGAATGTTTGAATGACATTAAACAGGAACGATTAGGTGGTTATCCGAAAATCCTGATGGATAACAAAGATAAAATTCAAATGCATCATTTCTTGGACTTAGATTGTTAGAACGATTTGAAATAACCCTTGAGGATCTGGGTATAAAAGACTCAGAGTTAATACTTTGCCATACATTTTATATCATGATCTAGTCTGTTTTAAATTTCAAATAATGTGTGACATGTATTAGTTCAACTACTGTGGAATATTGTGTGTTTTAAATCAATAAAAGTTTATGTGGTGTGTTTATCTACCCTTTTGCATTACATTGTTACACTCCACACACTTTTATTTTATTTGCACACACAATGGTCATAACTTTGACCCACCCACCCACCCTTTTTTATCATCCGAGTATTTGTTTTGACTTGTTTTAGTGCACCATTGCTTTCCCAACAACTTATTTACACTCACTTTACATTGAGGACAATGTAAGTTCGTAAGTGGGGAGTGGAGTCGTTGGTCTAGCAATGGCATTAATGTTTATTTTGTATCAATAAATCTCTTAGTTTTCGATTTTTTTCAAGCATTATTTAGTTGATTAAAATAAACTGTATAAGGTATATATTTCATGGATTTGAAGATATAATGATCAATTTGGATATGTATAACCAATGTGAACCGTAAGTGCATTGTAATTCCAAATATATTTGTGTAACATGAATTCCTTCACGTAAGCCTTTGATATTGAAACGAAAATTTTAAACTGTATCCATTCAGTATCCTAGTGGTTATTCTAGAGAGACTGCAGTAACTTAGTACCTAACTTTTGAGCGTAATCGTGAATATATCGAAGGTTTGAATGTGATAGAAAGGATATAAGTTAAGTTTATGAAAAGAAAAAAAAAAGAAAGAAGAATAAAAAAAAAAAAAAAAGATGAACTATCTATATGTCGGTTGTAGCTACCAATGATTTGAGTGCAGTAGGGTGTTATCACGAAACGTCCTATATCACTATGAGGTTTAAAGCTCCCGACTGCCCGATGATAATAGTCCAGCTAGGGTGTTATCACGAAACATCCTATTGCTGGGAATGAGGGCAACTGCCTGATGATAGTAGTCCAGCTAGGGGGTTATCACGAAACGTCCTATTGCTGGGAATGAAGGCATATGCTACAAATGTGAAATTAAGCTCATCGAAAAAAAAAAAAAAAAAAAAAAAGTTTAAGAGTTGTTGAAAACTTAGCTATCTTCTGACTATCCCCAGTATAAACTGAATGATATGCTTTAGAGATTATCCTAATAAGTACTCGGAAGAACTTTGTGTGGAACTGTTACTGCCTATACCTAAGAAAGTCATTAGGACTGTCTGAATGGATATTTGTGCGTTTGCTTGAATTATTCAAGAGAGGATAGTGGAAATTGAAAAGGCTTGTCACACACACACTCTGTTATACATTTATATTGAGGTTAACGCCTGGTTGTAATTCTATACGGTTGCAACATCTGGTTGTTCCTTATACCTTCTATCTTCATGAATTTATCTCTCATTCATTTTGTTTTATCGCTTGTTTTGCTCGAGGACGACCAAAAGCTAAGTAGGGGGTTGTGATGAGAGATAAAATTATGATCATTATTACGACATTTTACCCCAATATTGATACCATTTTGAGCATTATTGTATCAAATCAAGTCAAAATTACTAAGTTTTATTCAAATGTATAAGTAGTAGTTATTATATAAGTTATCGTATTTTTATAAGTTTTTATTAGTTTTTTGTACGGTTTAGTAACCGGAGTGTAAGTGTCGATTTACGTTTGGTATTTTGGTGGTTCATTGCGAGGATTATACATTGACCAAGATTCCACGTAACGACATGTTTTGAGTCTAAAAGATGTGTTTAGAGGGTTAGAAGAAGGTGCCACAAGTTTATAAAGTTCAACGGAGCAAATTTTCTAAGTACTTAAATCGTTACATATTTTCGACGGAGATTTGACCCAGCTTAGAGGCATTTTCAGGGGATGACTTCTTAATGAAAGTTGTAGATCTTCACATAAGCTT
This sequence comes from Gentiana macrophylla, assembly GCA_026214975.1. NCBI lineage: Eukaryota > Viridiplantae > Streptophyta > Magnoliopsida > Gentianales > Gentianaceae > Gentiana > Gentiana macrophylla. The sequence continues at coordinate 9,996,768 of CM047813.1, forward strand.
TCCAACGCACTTTGAATTACATCAATTGGAGGTCTACAACTCAAGTTATGGTCAATTGACTAATCAATTCGGATTAGTAGAAATCCCGTAAAAGACTCGACATACGAATGGCTCATCAAAACGACATTTTCTGAAGAAGTTTCCTTCATAAAAGTTGTATATCTTCAAGAAAGCTTTCCAATGGATTTTGAATCAAGTCAATCGGACTTCTACAACTCAAATGGTGGTCAAGTGGCTAATTGATTTGTATTAAGGAAAATGTCGCAAAACGACGCGTAATGGGAATGGCCCATCAAAAAGGCGTTTTCTGAAGAAGAGTCCTTCATGAAAGTTGAAGAATTTTCCGAGAGCTTAATTTTGATGTTTGAATCATAATTTTTGGAGGTCTACAACTCAAGATATGAATTTTAGAAGTTTAATATAATTATATACATACGCTGCACATGGGAGCACATGCTAAGCGGTGGAGCTAATCATGATTCCGGACCGGTCCGGCCCTTGCCCGCCCAGATCCGGCTCCCTTTCTTAGCCTATATATATGTGCTACATGAGACCAACATAAGTGCCCCTCTTTTCTCCCCTTCTTCCGTTCTTTCTTCTTTCTTTCTTTTTTTTACACACTTTATATATATATAGATATATCTATATATATATATACACACACAATCCCCAAAATATATATATACATCCGTATATATATATTTCATCTATCTTTTAGTTTGGGCCCGTATATGTATACATATGTCGATGTATGTATATATATATGTATATGTTTGAATAAATAATAGTAGTAATGTTGTAATGCTTAGAGAGAAAATTATCGAAGGAAAATGCTTTTGGAAAGGTTGCTATTTTCAAGAATACAACTTAGATCTCAAGTAAGCGGGTAATTTTATTGAGTTTTACTTTTGTTGTTCTATATAATTATATCTATCTATATATATATGTGAGAATTTGATAAGTGTTTGGATTGAAAGGCTAAATTTGGTTGTAATAGAATTTTGTCATCTTTGTGTAAGGCTATTATGGAAAACTTCAAACCGTTTAATCCATGACATTTTGATGAATCGATATATATATCTATGTATAACTAAAAATATATCTAGCCAAGATATGAATCTGAATTAGTTAATCTTTTGGTAAAATGAATGATCGACTCTGGTAATAATGATTAAAATCAATTATAATGAATCTCTTTCTTTCTGCGCTTAATGAAACGTTAAAATTGAAAGACCGGAGGGTAAAAATGGCCGTCTGATTAACGGAATCCTATTTCCTACCCGGGGGCAGATTTGTCCTGGAAAGATGAATCTTATTGAAATTTGTACTCGAGATCGTAATAATGTTAAATCATCAGTTTAATTGAAACTTAAACCGGAAAGTTGAATCGTCCGGCTTTGACAACCGGAGCCTTTTAAATAAAATTGACCGCTTGACGAACGGAATGACTCCTTTTATCTAAAGGTAGATTTGTACTCGGGACCCATTCGAGAAAAACCGTAATGATTGTGGACCTTGGGTGATGCAATGGACATATGACAATTTCATACGCATTCGTGTGAGGAGGAGTTGTCTAGCTTAGAGTACACCGATTCATATATAATTTACACCTTGAATAAAGGAAGATCATCTCATTTATTTCTACTAAAAGATATTGATTCGATAACGTATTCTTGGCTAGATCCAAAAATATATATATTATCTATTTTTATATTTATATATTTATTTCTTGCTTTACTAACAATCTAACTACTAACATAATCTAACCAGGAAAAGTAAAAGCTGCGACTTAGATCGAGTTAATAATAGCTTCTTGGTGTTTAACCCCACTTAAAAGAGTTACCATGTTTTCCCGAGAGAATACGACTGACTCACCGGACTAGCACTACAATTTGACCCGGTACACTGCCGGTTAGGATCTGTATAGCCTAGAAAAGGTCCGTCAGCTACATTCCAAAGATGTATGCTGGCAATCTTTGATGGGCTTGTTGAAAAGTGTATGGAGATATTCATGGATGATTTTTCAGTCTTTGGTCAATCCTTTGATGACTGTCTTGATAATCTTGACCAAGTGTTATCCATTTGCTGTGTGGAAAAGAACTTAGTCCTAAATTGGGAAAAGTGCCATTTTATGGTAGATGAAGGAATAGTTCTTGGCCACAAGATCTCAAACCAAAGGAATGGAAGTAGATAGGGCAAAAGTGGAAGCTATAGAGAAGATGAATTTTCCTAGAATGTGTGCTGAAGTTAGAGGTTTTCTTGGACATGTCGGTTTTTATAGGAGATTCATTAAGGACTTTTCCAAGATAGCCAAGCCTCTTTCTACTTTACTTAGAGAAGACGTCGTTTTTAATTTTGATGATAGTTGCAAGCAAGCGTTTGAGGAGCTTAAAAGTCAATTGATTTCCGCACCGATTCTTATCTCTCCCGATTTGGAATCTACCCTTGAACTTATGTGCGATGCATCCAACTATCTTTGTTAGTGCGAGTCTTAGGACAACGAATTAAGGGAAATTCCACTTATATCTTACGCCATCACACACTAAACCCTACTCAAGTTAACTACACCACTCTTGAAAAGGAATTATTGGCCGTAGTCTTTGCTATGGACAAGTTTAAGTGAGTTACTTGTTAGGTCGCAATTCTTGTGTGGGGTGATCACGCTGCGCTGCGATATCTCATGACTAAGAAAGATGCTAAACCACGCTTACTACGTTGGATCCGATCCTGCAAGAATTTGACGTTCATATTAAGGACAAAAAAGGCGTTGAGAAAGTAGTAGTGATCATGTTTCAAGGATCTTTGAATGAGGAAGAGAAAAAAACCAGATGATATAGACCTTTACTTTCCTCTAGAAAATGTTATTCTAATAGACGATTGCACTCCGGATGTTCCATGGTATTCTTCCATCGTCAACTACTGCATTCCGATATCTTAATCCGAATTTTCATATCGGAGAAGAAGAAATTCTTCTCCGACTTGAAAACATTTGTATGGGATGAACCTTACCTCTTCAAGATTTGTAAGGACGGATTGTTAAGAAGATGTGTTCTGAATCGAGCAACGTGATATCATTGAACAATGCCACGGTGGGCCTCTTGGTGGCCACTTTGGTCCCTGGAAAACCGTTGCTAAAATCTTTCGATCCGGTTTCTATTGGCCCACGATCTTCAAGAATTGAAGCCTTCGCAAGGCTTGTGATAGGTGCCAACGAACCGGTACTCTAACTAGAAGCGTTTTGACATGCCATTAAAACCCATTTTAGAATGTGAGGTCTTTGATGTATGGGGTATTGATTTTATGGGTCCGTTTCCATCTTCCTGTGGAAACAAATACATCTTAGTCTGCGTTGACTATGTGTCAAAATGGGTGGAGGCTCAAGCCACTTCTCGCAATGACCATAAAACGGTCATGAGCTTTCTTAAGAAAAATATCTTTGTGAGATTTGGATGTCCCCGTGCCTTAATCAGTGATGAAGGAGCGCACTTCTGCAACCGGCCACTAGAAAAAGTCCTTGAGAAATATGGTGTCCGGCACAAGATTGGCACACCATATCATCCTATGACTAGTGGCCAGGTCGAGAGAAGCAATCAGAGTTTAAAGAAGATCCTGGAAAAGGTTGTAAACAGTCATAGAAAGGATTGGAGTCTCAAACTAGATGATGTGCTATGGGCATACCGAACTGCCTATAAGACCCCCATGGGTACATCACCCTATCAGATGGTATATGGAAAACCATGCCACTTGCCAGTTGAGTTGGAGCATAAGGCGTATTGGGCTACTAAGTTCTTAAACTTCGATACCCAATCATGTGGTGAACATAGACTGCAGCAGTTGCATGAGTTAGATGAGTTTAGACTCCGAGCCTATGAGAGTGCCAGGATGAGTAAGGATAGAATGAAACTCCTTCATGATGCAAAGATCAAGAAGCGAGAATTTCAAGTTGGGGAGCAAATTTTATTGTACAATTCCAGGTTACATCTGTTTCTGGAAAGTTAAGGACACGTTGGTCCGGCCCTTTGAAATTCTCGCAAATCATTCTGGAGGTGTTTTAGAACTAAGAGGTCATGGTGACCGGCCGTTGAGTGAATGGTCAAAGGTGCAAGCATTATATAGGTCAAACCAAAGAGAAACCTTTGATTGTTCATTTCCTCGACATCCTCGGGTGTGGTATGGTGAAGTCACTGAGTTTGACAATTTTCACCCGACTTGTTTTACGAGGATGATGACGCGTAGTTCATTAAAGGAAGTTATGGTGGTAGTTGGGATATGGAAGAACTTAAAAGGGAGGCCTGATTAAAAGAAAGTTTGAAAAAGCGAATTCTACAATGGGAGGATTAAAAGTGTTTGGAAAGCAATCGAAACTTGACCCCATGTGTTAGATCTTGTTTCTGCTGCCACACCAATGATCGGAGCTTACATGATGTAGTGGCTGGAAGGAAGGTGAAGTGGCCTGATCCAGGCTAAGAATAGCTTTGTCGAACAGGTTAGTCTTTTACCAGTCAGACATTAAAGAACTGGATGTTTTTTTAGAATAGGTATTTTTCTATGTTTAAAAAAAAAAAAAATACACACAACCAAGTCTCAGGATGAATGTTTTGAATATCATTAAAGAGGGAACGATTAGGTGGTTATCCGAAAATCCCGAGGTATAACAAAGAGAAACATTCAAATACATCATTTCTAGGACTTAGGTTGTTGAACCTTGAGGATCCTGGGTATAAAAGACTCACTACATTTCATTTTATAATCTAGTAGGAATATCGACTATGAATTTATGATTTATGCTCATGTAATACTCTCTATGATACGTATATGCTTAGATGTCCTGTGTTTTCCCTGTGTGGTGATTTTTCCATCTGAGTGATTATTTCCTATGCTTGTATCAAACTTTTCTGCGCGATATGTTATATTCCCCCGTGTCCCCGAGATATTTCCGTGTTTGTCAAGTGTGCAGGATATTTGTGATAGCAATTGTGAGTTTTAGACAAAATCAGTTTTCCGGTGGATGGTCCACAGTCTACTGCTTTCGTCAGACATTTCTGGATCTGACTTCGAAGCACTTCCAGAATTGCCTCTTTCGACTACAATAAGCTAAGTGTTCTTTTTCTTTTTACTTTCTGCACAACTTGAGGACATGTTGTGATTTAAGTGTGGGGGAGGGAATATTCGGTTATGTGTATCTACCATTTTCTTAATTCATTATGATTCTATGCAAAAAAGAGCTAAATTTTTCAAAATTTTTAGTTTTTTTTTTGTTGTTTAGTCCCGAGTAAGCAATGCATATCTTTGTTCGGTTTTTTTATAGTCATTGATTCTGTATACCGTATGTTTAGTAGGTTAGTTGTTTCACCCGATATTATATTTTTCACAAGCCATAGTGAATGATGAGCTAAAATATAAAGCTATACCCCTTTGGATTAGTGATAGTTGATTATCTTATAAGTCATGTGCTTAGTGCTAACGTATATATCGTGACGATTATGATAGTTTGTGTTTAGATCCAAAGTATGTTATACTGTGAATATCTTAGGTTTGAATATGATAAGTAAAGCGTAACTTTTGTGCTTTGAAAAAAAAAAAAAAGAGTTGAATTTAATAGAATTAATTGTGTGTCGGAAGCTGGTCGATGATTTGAGTGCGGTAGGTCATATCTCGAATGTCCTATACCACTATGATGACCAAAAGCTCACGACAGTCAGAAGAAGCTGCCTTATGATTTGAGTAAGGTAGGGTATATCTCGAATATCCTATTCTGCTATGACGGGCAATAGCTCATTTTGATGTGCGTTTAAATGAGAAAGTTAGTTAAATCAACTTACATAAGAAAGTGGTATGAATTGAGTGAAAGACTTAGTTATCGTATACCTTATCCCAGTATAAACCGACTGGATATGTTGTAGGGATTATCCTCTGAGTGTATCGTAGAAAGGCCCTAGATATATTCTATCATTCTTTTCGGGATATGTCACGTTTTGTAGGGTACATCTTATAAGTATCATTTATTACTAGCTTGAAGGGGTATTAGCTAGTTTGCTTTGAATTTTCAAGTTTGGACTTAGTGGAAGTTTTCTATGGCTATGCACACACACCGGGGTGAACCTCGATTTATTGAATATATGTTATATTTCTTTGAGGTGTCTATCTTTTCTCAAGCCTTGATTCTTGTTTTGTTTTGCTCGGGACGAGCAAAAGTTAAAGTAATGGGGAGTTGTTAAGGGTTATTTTATACGATTTCTAAATGATATATTTTATAATGATTTCCCCCACATTTATATAATTTGCATAGAAAATGAGCGTTTAATCGATTTATTGAGCAAGTGAGGTTTTAAACGGTATAATTGCAAAAGTGGTTGATTTATGTGTTTTATCGTTGGTTTTATATGTGATTACACTTTGCAATGTTTTGATGTCTTGTAGATACATATTATCGATCTAAAAGATGATTAAAAGATGATAAGGTTCGGATTTTGAGCATTATTATATCAAAGAGAATATTTGGAAGACAAAGAGAATATTTGGGAGACAAAGAGAATCTTTTGGAGACAAAGAGAATATTTGATGAAGAAGACATGTTTTGGAGTCCTAAAAGATGGATTTTGAGGAAGAGAAGAAGATGCCACGAGTTTACGAGATCAACGGATCAATATTTTCCAACGCACTTCTACCGTAACCTGTTTTCGATGGAAATTTGACCCGACTTAGAGGAATTTTCAGGGGACGAGGTCTTGATGAAAGTTGTAGATATTCAAACGAGCTTTCCAACGCATTTTAAATCACGTCAATCGGAGGTCTACAACTCAAGTTATGATTTTTTTCCCGAACAGCTGAAAAAACGGACGAGCCGGAGATATTTATTTGCACCTCCAAGCCTCCCTAACAAACTCCAAGCCTATCTAACAAACTCATCATTACTCCAAGCCTACCCAACTAACTCCTAGCCTCCCCCAAATGATACCTCCCTTATATCACCTCCCATTATATACACACATCCATCACCATACATGGGAGAACATATCCATCATAACACCACCCATTCACCTAAAAAAGGCCTTGGCCGCCCCTCTCATGGCCTCCATGGCCATCCCTTTCTCCATGTAGTTTCTCCACTTTTTTCTATCATTTTGTTGAAGACTTGAAGATGTGTGTATGTATATATACATATATGTCTATGTATATCTATATGTAAGCATACATACAAGCTTCTTTCTTCTTTCTTTTTAGTTTTGAGCCATATATGTATGCATATGTCTATGTATGTATATGTATATGCTTGTATGTTTAAATAAAGTTGTAATAACACGATGATGAGAAGCTAAGGCCGTTTGGAACAAGCTTTGTGAAACCGATTCTTGGCAACATCTCGATTTCGAATTTGGATTATCTTGTAAGTTTTAATAAAAATTGTATCTTTTCTATGTTTTGATTGTTGTTATGCAATTTATATCGAGAGATGGTTGCTATTTGATGTTTAACGTTTGACGAGAGTCGTTGTTAAACTAGATCACCATAGGAAAGTTCGGATCTTTAACCAATATATAACGAGAGTTGTTAGGTTAGAAATCTAGATTGCGAAATTGAGAGATTTCACACCTTTGTTATGAAAGCGTTAATCTTTAAAGATCGAGAGATGACGAGATTAATAGGCGAATTTCTAAGATATTAGAAATTCATACCCACGATAGGTGAATCACCATTTTCGTTAAATCACCACGAGATAATCTAGAGTTGAAATTGAGGGTTGCGGGAATCGGTGGATCATTGCTTGTTCGTTGTTAAATTAATTAAAGAAAAAATCGTCTGTGCTGTCTTGCTTCGTTTTCATCGTAGTAACTGTAGTAATTTTATTGTAGTTTTAGTTATAAAATAGGTACAACTTAGTTAGCTCGGCTCGTAATTATCCTTCCTGGCTTTAGATCGTTGATCGTCTGTCCAGTTTACATTTTTTTGTTTTCGTTTTTAGTTTTGTTTTGTTATAATTCTAGTAATAATAGTAGTCGTGACAACTTTCGAAAAATTAAGAACTAGACCAACCTCGATTCCCTGTGGATCGACTCCGATTTTTAATCGCTATACTACGATCCCTGCACTTGGGGAAACCAGATTTATAAATTTATTACTTGTTTATTTTCATTGCAAAAATCCGAGACAAGTTTTTGGCGCCGTTGCCGGGGACTCGGTACGGTTGTCTAGTTTTATTAATTTTTCTAGTTTTGTTATAAGTTTTTTTCGTAGGTAGGTTTTTGTTCCTGTTTCTGTTTCCGTATCCTTTTCTGTTTCTTTTTCTTTTCTTTTCTAAAAAAAAATAAAAAAAAAAAAATCGGTAATTACCGAGAGAGAGAAAAAAAAAATTCGAGAATTTTTTTTTAGAACCAAGGAACACGTTTCAATCGTCGAGGTTGGGTGAAGGATTCTCGGTGAATCCCACTCTGCGGAAGCATAAGGAAAAAAAATTCCCGAAACCTCGTGATTTAGGTGTTGGTGTTCGAACTGGTTTATGCAAACTCGAGTCGAAAGGTCCCTTTCTTTGTACACCCACAACCTCGGCGAACCATAGTCAAACCAAGCAGCGAAGAGTCCGTCCTGCGGTTCCTCCCGACGAAGGAGTGAGGCCGATCAAGATCTTGAGAACGCCTGGCCGAGGAGATCGAAGAAATAGTCATAATGGTCTGCAGGCGATGAGCGACGTTGGTGACTACGCCATGCCTGGTGAAGTCAAGGTCAACCCGGCAATCGCTTTACCCGCCATTAATGCACCAACCTTCGAACTTAAACCTGGTCTCATCCAAATGATGCAACATGCATCCATTTTCCATGGTTTTCTGTCTGAGAATCCTCATACTCACATACACACATTTCTGGAGATATGTGGTACGACTCGCATCCAAGGAGTCAGTGAGGATGCGATAAAGACTCACGTGCAGATGTTGATCATGCATGTGGTGGTTCTTTAATGATGAGTGAAGCCCAAGTAGTTTACGATGCTATTGAAAAGATTTCCAAAAATAATCGAATGTGGGAACCGGTTCTAGCACCAGAAAAGTAGCCTTTGCAGGAGAATGTACATCGAATACGGAAGTTCTAGCACACTTGGAGAATTTGAGTAGGAAATTTGACGGCCTACAAGCCAGTAAGAATGAAAACTCAGAAAATATCAAAGCAAATGAATACTCGAATCATGATAATGTGTCGTTAGGAATAGAAGAACCAGAAGTTAAAGGCTATTCAAGAGAGGAGGTAAGTTTTCTTCAACAGCATAGGAATTTGAACAACGCGTATTCAAACTCTTTTAATGCTATTAGAAGAGATCACCATACTTTTCGTTGGTCTGAAAACCCTAGTAAGCAAGGACAACCACCGTATCCAATTCAGTATTAGAATTCATATAGTAATCCTGTTTATCAAGGAGATACCGCAAATCAAAATCTACAATCATTACCTAGATCGTATCCACAACATACTACTCAAAGCATACCAGTCACCCAAAGTTTGTTGAAATAGTGTCCTAAACCCAATCGGGTTGGACCGGATCCGACCGGGTCGGATCATTTCTACTATTTCTTTATGTTTATACATATATTAAATGGCTTTTCTGTTGTCATATATATGTTCTTTTAGAGAACCAATTAAGAATTGTTATATGATAACGTCCTTAGTATTAAACTGTGATAGAGAAACCATGATAGGCGATTATGGTTGATGAGATCTCTAATCACTTTAATAAGTTTGATACTTAAATGTCTCTAGGCGATGTACTATTAAACATGACATTGATAGTATAAAGCAGACTAGCACGTATTAGATGTCTTCATGCTCATAGAGGCGGGGATAGATCTCGTCTATCGAAGTGTAGAGACACTTGGACCATGACGTGGACATGTATTAGAGAATGCGTCGTTAGATCGACCACTTACACGGATAAGTGTCACACTATGTGGCGGTTGTGTAATTATCCTTAAGACCGGAGTCTTCATGGCATCACGGTGTGGATTGTCATGCTTTGACACTATTGAGGTTTCCCACAGCCACGGGGCGATCATGCGGTAGTGATTGGGTATGATCTTCAAGCATCACGGAGTATACATGATTGGTCGTCCGGGAATCGCGTATCCTATGATTGGGATCGAATATCCGAAATGGCCTTCTTATAAGGAATGTCTTACTCTCGTGAATCTTTGCAAAGTGGGAGTAAGCGAGTTACTTCGAGAGAGCATGATATCAGATTATAAGATACGGTCGTTGATGTTTTGACACTCGACTAACGACCGTATGGATATTATTAACGATAGGATTGTAAGTTACACGGCAATCTGCTTTCACATGAAAGGTAGTAGTCATTGCATTTGACTCTTCCGATGATGGGGGGTCACGGTGTGTTGCTAGACGCTATCCCGTGATCATTAGGCATGAAGGGCATTTTCGTAATTTGCACTTTGTGTCTACGGCCAACATATTCGGAAGCCTATCGGGTCACACACATATGAACATCTAGCCGGATTAAAATGTGGTTATAGTTGATGACCAAATAAGGAAAGAATTTATCTCGAGACTATAAAGGTTATAGTGGTAAATTAATATGGTGGTATTTATTTATTATGAATAAATTAAATACAAGATATTAATAATATTATTATATTAATTAAAGAATATTCCGGATGCCAGAATGTTGGCTAAAGGTGGCGCAATTTTGGAGTGTATAAGATATACTTGGATTGTGCAATTTAATTAATAGTATTACCAAATATTAATATAAGATATTAATATATATATATATATATATATATCCAATATATATATGGCGGCTAAATTTATGTATGTGATTGACATACGTAAATGCCAATTGATCAAATTGATATATTTGATTTTTGGATATTAATAGATTTATATGTGTTATACATATGAGATATATACACATGTGTAAATTGATTTATGGTAATAAAATAATTATAGTCAATATAAGATATTGACAATATCTTGGAACATTCAATATAAGATATGACAATATCCTAGATTTATTTGATATGAGATATTATAATAAATGAGATAAATCAATCAAATATATTTTCCTTATTTTATTGGAGAAAGGTTTTCTTCCTTTCTACTCTTCTTAACAAGGCGCCACTTTCCCTATAAAAAGGAGGTGGGTGTCAAGCTCTTTTTTACATCACAATTCCAAGAACTAATAGTTCTTGTGTAAAATAGAGAGCATCTTATAGAGAGTTGGAGAGAGGGAAAAGGGCGGTCCAGCAACCGGAGTTTTCCAATAGCAATCCATGATGGGATTCGGTTTGGTCGCTCGTGTGGACTAGCGGTAGAGGCCGAACACTTGGGCGGCTCTATGCAGAACTACTCTCCTTAGACGGTCAAAGCGTCGATCTTATAGATCAACCAAGGTAACCACCGTCTACTATCTATTTGTTTATTGCTTAAACGAAGTCGATCTTGGGTCGATAGGAAATAAATTATTGAATTCCGCTGCGTTCCCGCGTAGATTTCCTAACAGTGGTATCGGAGAAAGGTTCGAGCTTAAGCAATAAGCAAGTTATTATGCGTAGTTAATTTTATCATTTAAATCACGTAATTAAAAGATGAAAGATTTTTGATTCGCAAATCGATACACGAAAAGAAAAAAAAAAAAAAAAAAGGGGGCGGCTTTTGGGGTGCTCGACCGATCGGCGGCGGCACCCCACCGGAAATTGCGCCGGCGGCGGCGGCACCCCTTTGGGGCGGTCGACGTCGGCTGGTGCATCTTTTGGTGGATCCCTAAATTTTGTTTTGTGTATTTTGTGTTTCAATATTGTTCATAGTTGTGATTGGTAATTCCTCCTTTGTTTAGTTGTGTCATGTGACTAACCAACGGTTCAAATAGTTTGGGCCATTGGGATGCCACATGGCATTAAAATAATAATGGTCTTTCCAAATATTTGATTTGGGAAAAAAAGCAAAGCTTGCGCCACTTCCAAAATTTTGATTTTGGAAAGTGGCCAGGCCTAAACCAAAATTATTTGGCCTTTCCAAATATTTGATTTCCAAATATTTGATTTGGAATAGGCCTAGGGCCTTTCCAAATATTTGATTTGTAAAAGGCTTGGCGCACATCTTCAAAATTTTGATTTTGGAAAGTGGCTGAACTAAGCCAAATTTGGTTTAAGAAACAAAAGCATCCCTTTCGATTACGAATCAAAAGAAAAAACAAAAGATAAATAATTTTAATTTTGATTTATTTTTGGAATAGTTCCAATTGATTAAAATTAAAATTAAAATCGTTTAAAGTTAATCGTTAATTTTATTTCGATTAAAATCATTTAATTAATTAAATGTTAATTAGTTAATTGGTTGGATAAAATCATTTAATAGATTAATTGTTAATTGATTAATTAAGACGCAAGTAGTTAAATTTTAATTTTATCTTTTTCATAAGATTTTATGGTATGGATTAGATATAGTAGATATAATATGATTATATGGACCCGATTGATCGTGGACTCGACCGATAGGATAGATGTGAATGATTTAAATTTTCGTTGGTTTAAAAATTGTCTAGCAGCCGTTATGAAGAACGTGACCTAGTTTATTTTCTGCATTTATCCCATTCCCGTTAGCTCCCCCCGTGTGCGGCGGGTGTATTTATTTTATTAGATAGAATTAAATGTAACAAGAATGGAGCAGAAGATGAAGACCAAAGAAAGACGAAAATAAAGATCCCGTTGGAGAATGGAGCATTAAAGATCCTATTAGCGGTTTGCAATTACCCTTAGATTGTGACCAGCGGTTTCGTCGATTTGTATTCAAAACCGCACCTAGGAAAAGTCCATGATCATACCGGTTACTTTACGCATTTATTTATTTTATGCTTGTATTTATTTTATATGATACGATAGATGCATGACTAGGCACGATCTAGATAAATGTGTAGGATGTATGTCTATAGAGATAGATATATTTGATGAGACCGTAATTAAATTAATTAAGAGAATTAATTCAAAATTAATTAAGTGAATTAATTTAAAATTACTCCCACAACAAAAATCGAGTTATAATATGTCTCCCAATATTATAGTGACGGTGAAGAGCTCTTGTTCGGATCAAGCGATCGGCCCACGTCGGGAGTTGACTACCACGGGTATATCGTCATTATCGAGATATGATCGTTATGAGATCTCATGAATACTTGGGTTACGACTCGACTAAGAATCTTGCGGTGATTGGCCCACGTCGGGACGCCTCGATTTTAGAGACATAAGGTTGACTATCACATAGACGATGTGAATTGTCAAAGAGTTGACTAGTCAAACCACTGGAAGTCGCGTCAGACACGATTGGTAAGAAGTACCTACCCGTCGAAATTGACCCGGTCGATCGGCCCACGTCGGGGATCGAGTCAACTAGATAGGATTTCAGCCACTAAAGGATTTTGAAAAATCCTTGAAAGTCAATTGGGAGTAGTTGACTAGTGGGAGCAAAATCATAATCCCAAAGACCATATTTGATTTTGCATGTATAAACAACAACACTCTTTTATTTTCATTTTATGTTGTAGTTTTTAGCAAACTTTTATATTTATGTTTTTCTCGATTAGTAAAACCAAATTATGACTGTTTGAGAAACGTTCTCAAGAATGGTTAAGTAATTTTAATCCTTTTAAAATAAGAAATGACACGAGCAATCTCGTTATAGTAGTTAAAGTCAAGGAGACTACATATTTGATGGAGTCCTCCAAGACTTTAATTATTAAAAAAAAAAAACGGTAGCTCATAGGATACGATCCAATATGATCATTCAGTCATATGATGACAATTAATTCAAACGTTGGATAAGAATGACCACATCTAATTTTGGAAAGGTTGTTTTCAAAATTGTAAGATTTAAGTATCGACTTAATTCTATCATTGCTTAAAGGTTAATCAAATAGTCAATGTTTTGAATACGATTCAAAAGATTAAATAAACTATTTAATAAACTTTAGATTTTCTTTATGAAAGGAAATTGAAAACATAGATCTTGTGATGATTTTTAAGTCTTATGAAGACTACAATAAGAAACATTTCTCAAGTGCTTAAGGATTAAAAAGGAAAGTTAGGGCATGTGCTTAAATAGAGAACTTATTGAAGTTTCTATTCTAGGCTAGTGAGTTGAGATAAATCTGTCTAAGTTCAAAGTCAACTCTAAGATATATGATATCTTACGAGTGTGATTAAATTAGAAAGGTTAATACAGATATGGAAGGTGAAGCAAACGTTGTGACACTTACCATATTCTGGATCTAGTAAACTGATAATGGAACTAAATAAATGTTATTATGTTCCGGTTCTTATGAAGAACATACTTTCAGTTATTTGTTAGGATTTAATAGACATATTCAATTGTAAAGAATAAATGTTATTCCGATAAAGTTGGAAGGTCACTGAATCTAACATACTAGATTGAAGTCACTATATAGTTGATATGTGTGATAAGATCTCAACTAAGTATTGTATGGTTGTTATCCTTGATTTGTGGTTGTTCTAGACACAGTCTCTCTGGAAGAGAAGCGTGTAATTAAACGTCATTCTGATGATGTTGAACCATATGATTATGAATCATGTGGGTTAAACGCATCTTATCCAAAGAGGACTAAAATACCCTTTTATGAAAAGGTTATAAATTCTAGAAAAATTGTCTAAAGCCTAAACATACCGATGTTTGTTGGCTTATGACAATTAATGCCACAAATAATTGTTTGTTAATCTCTATGACTATTTTTAGAAATAGTCAAGTGTACTCAGTGAAGTGCATAATTCGGAAAGCCCGAAAAGTTCGAGCCAGTACGAATATGAGATTGATGAGCTACTTAGGAATTAATCTTCAATTGGATTGAAGTAATTAATACTGAAGGGTATTTTAAGTCGTCTGCGAAAGGAATAAGATTCTCCTTCAAGGATACCATATTTAGGATACGCATTGGATTGTGTTCCCAAAATGGAAACAACACTTTATATGATAAAGGTGTGATGCAAGGCCATCGCGAAGTATCCCTTACCCGTTTCGGGATAGTGCCCTTATACTTAACCAAGTTCCAAAGAATAAAGGTTGAACAAATTCCATATTAGATATGGAAGAGGATAATGTCAAATCTGTCTTAAACCGATGATTTGAAGTTATCATAAGCAAAGTCGGAAAGGCATGGAGCCTAGTACGACATGTGCAACTTTGTGGAATATCTCAGCAAGTACGCTAGATATTATTTACTCGTCCGCGGAGCAAAAGGTGTTTGTCTCCAAACATGTTGTCTTCTAGAGGAAGTGTTTCTTCCAAGAGAAACAGTGGGAGTGAATCAGATCTCAAAAGAGTTTGAGAACCACAAAAATATATTCAACTGCAGGAGGCGTGAGCGGGCGCCACATAGCGATGAGGTGTAAAAGCATTTTGCTTTCAGTGCACACAAAAGTTCTGTAAGTCTGTAGATAACCTCAAGCCTGAAAAGGCTGTTGGTATGTTCATCTTGAAGAATGAATATCTCACGACTTATTAAAGAATGTTTGAAAGGCAAGATAGAGAGATATGGCTAGGAGCCATAATATCTGAATTAGATTCCATAAGTGACAACCAGGTTGTGAACCTAGTCTGTCTATAGTAATATGATTACCATAAGGCAATAGTGACGGCTGAAGGGTATGAGGTGTAAACCTTGTAATTACCTTTATGCCGCCAAAGCAGAGAGCTTGATTCTATTGAGATAATGCTTGTTATAACCCGTATCATGGCTATATGATAGTGTTGAAGGCGTTGGGCAGAAAGCTCAATGTTCATAAACGATAACATGATATGTAAGCCCACGAGATCCATTTATGGACTCAAACAAGTTTCTCTAGACGATTTCTTTGTTTGATAATCAAAGGAGTTTGATTTAGTCAAAAGAAGGATATGCCAATGTGCAAGATGGATAGTGGGAGTGTGTTATGATTTTTGAGTAAGGTATTGGATATCTCTCTCATGAATCATCTCCCCATGTCACAGTCAATTAATGTTTGGTAGTTCAAGGTCTTTGCGAAAGCACTTGGATTAGCAGTTCTTATTTTAGAAATAAGAATCTATAGCGATAGATTTAACTGCTGTTAAATTATAGTTTACCTATATAGATGTGATGCTAAAAGAGTTTAGCATAGATCACAACGGGGATACTGCTATCCGGTGTTCTCAAGATCTATCTATGTTAGGACGTTCGTCCTAAAGATAAGGTGAAAGATGATGCTTATGGAAGGTTTCCTTCGCTACTGCGATAGGAACCATCTTATAGGTAATGCCGGATGTTCATAGTCCATGAATAGTCATAAGCAAGTATGAAAGTAAATCTGGTAAATGTCGAGAATATCCTTAAAACAAGTTAAGGAAAGTTTCCTAGTTCATTGAAACTTGGAATTAAGTAAACGTAGTTATACAGACGTATATCCTGAGTCTTATGAAGGCGAGTGGGAGCTACTGTCTGGGTTTGCAGTCACCTTGAATAAGTGATACAGTGAGCTAGAAATGTTCTAGCCTATGGGTCACTGTAAACTCTACAACTAGGCCAAAACACAGTAGTGCCTTAGAGGCGCAGCGGGAGCAGTACATGGATCAAGAAGGTTCATTATTGAACCTTGTGCGGTTCTTCCACCTTTTCTATATAGCTGATATAGTAAGTGGATTCATTGCTTGAAGCAAGGACCAGGGTCTCGTCAGAGATTCGTGTGTGTGTGTTGAGGCGGTTCCTTTTGACTTGGTCATATGGAACATGATATGAAGATAGTCTGAGTCCCCACGGATAGCGATCCGTTTATGGCTAGGGCTGGTTGCGAGTATTGCATAAGATTCTTGTGTTTCAACTTGGTCTTGTGTGTGCGAGTGATTGGTTTTAGGCCAAGTGGGAGATTGTTGAAATAGTGTCCTAAACCCAATCGGGTTGGACCGGATCCGACCGGGTCGGATCATTTCTACTATTTCTTTATGTTTATACATATATTAAATGGCTTTTATGTTGTCATATATATGTTCTTTTAGAGAACCAATTAAGAATTGTTATATGATAACGCCCCTTAGTATTAAAGCGTGATAGAGAAACCATGATAGGCGATTATGGTTGATGAGATCTCTAATCACTTTAATAAGTTTGATACTTAAATGTCTCTAGGTCGATGTACTATTAAGCAGGACATTGATAGTATAAGCAGGACTAGCACGTATTAGATGTCTTCATGCATAGAGGCGGGGATAGATCTCGTCTATCGAAGTGTAGAGACACTTGGGTATGCGTGGGCGTGTATTAGAGAATGCGTCGTTAGGATCGACCCACTTACACGAGATAAGTGTCACACTATGTGGCGGTTGTGTAATTATCCTTAAGACCGGAGTCTTCATGGCATCACGGTGTGGATTGTCATGCTTTGACACCATTGAGGTTTCCACAGCCACGGGCGATCATGCGGTAGTGATTGGGTATGATCTTTGAAGCATGCGGAGTATACATGATTGGTCGTCCGGGAATCGCGTATCCTATGATTGGGATCGAATATCCGAAATGGCCTTCTTATAAGGAATGTCTTACTCTCGTGAATCTTTGCAAAGTGGGAGTAAACGAGTTACTTCGAGAGAGCATGATATCCAGATTATAAGATACGGTCGTTGATGTTTTGACACTTTCGACTAACGACCGTATGGATATTATTACAGCGATAGGATTGTAAGTTACACGGTAACTGTTTCACATGAAAGGTAGTAGTCATTGCATTTGACTCTTCCGATGATTGGGGGTCACGGTGTGTTGCTAGACGCTATCCCGTGATCGTTAGGCATGAAGGGCATTTTCGTAATTTGCACTTTGTGTCTACGGCCAACATATTCGGAAGCCTATCGGGTCACACACATATGAACATCTAGCCGGATTAAAATGTGGTTATAGTTGATGACCAAATAAGGAAAGAATTTATTTCGAGACTATAAAGGTTATAGTGGTAAATTAATATGATGGTATTTATTTATTATGAATAAATTAAATACAAGATATTAATAATATTATTATATTAATTAAAGAATATTCGGATGCGAATGTTGGCTAAAGGTGGCGCAATTTTGGAGTGTATAAGATATACTTGGATTGTGCAATTTAATTAATAGTATTACCAAATATTAATATAAGATATTAATATATATATATATATATATATATATATATATATATATATATATATATATATATCCAATATATATATGGCGGCTAAATTTATGTATGTGATTGACATACGTAAATGCCAATTGATCAAATTGATATATTTGATTTTTGGATATTAATAGATTTATATGTGTTATACATATGAGATATATACACATGTGTAAATTGATTTATGGTAATAAAATAATTATAGTCAATATAAGATATTGACAATATCTTGGAACATTCAATATAAGATATTGACAATATCCTAGATTTATTTGATATGAGATATTATAATAAATGAGATAAATCAATCAAATATATTTTCCTTATTTTATTGGAGAAAGGTTTTCTTCCTTTCTACTCTTCTTTGGGGCGCCACTTTCCCTATAAAAAGGAGGTGGGTGTCAAGCTCTTTTTTACATCACAATTCCAAGAACTAATAGTTCTTGTGTAAAATAGAGAGCATCCTATAGAGAGTTGGAGAGAGGGGAAAAGGGCCGGTCTAGCAACCGGAGTTTTCCAATAGCAATCCATGACGGGATTCCGGCGGGCTGTTCGTGTGGACTAGCGGTAGAGGCCGAACACTTGGGCGGCTCTATGCAGAACTACTCTCCTTAGACGGTCAAAGCGTCGATCTTATAAATCAACCAAGGTAACCACCGTCTACTATCTATTTGTTTATTGCTTAAACGAAGTCGATCTTGGGTCGATAGGAAATAAATTTTTGAATTCCGCTGCGTTCCCGCGTAGATTTCCTAACAAAGTTCAACTCATCCAGAAGGAGTTGATAAATGAGAGAAATTAATGGAAAATATGATGGGTGTAGTATCTACTCAAGCTCAAAATATGGAAACAATGATAACTTCTATTGGTACAGTCACTAAGGATATGAGTACGTTGAAAACATCCATGAGTGGACATGATACCAGAATGAGAACTATAGAAGCATCAATTAGAAATATGGAAGATCATTTGAGTAGAGAAGGAGAACGTAAAAACAGTAGACCCCCAGGAGGATTACCAAGTAATACTGAAAGAAACCCGAGAGAGGTAAATGCTGTTATTATTAGGAGTAGAAAACTCTACGAGAATAATGAGGCAGAAAATTCAGGAAACAATGAAGTAGAAAATGATTTGGATGGTAATTTTGTAAAGGAAAAGGACGAACTTGAATTTACTGATGAGAAAGAGGAAATTATAGAGAATTTTCTAAATGGAGATAAAAATACTGAACCTGAAAATAAGGATGAAGACTGGGTTAAAATCCCTAGAATTCTGAAAGATCCAATGGACAAGGACCTAAGAACCTTATTTAAGGAACATATTAAAGAAAACAATACTGAAAAAAGGAAGGAAGATTTGCCAATAGCCGAAAAAGGAAAAATTGATACAGAAGATGTTTCAAAGAAAAGATCGCATGATAATGAAACATGGCGACCAGTTGATTCTCAAAGATTTAAGGAAAAAGGAAAGGAGAAAATAACTTCAGAACCAAAGGCTATAGATTTGGAATCTTTACCTTGCCCACCTAAGGATCAAATTAAAAAGATACAAATTGATAAGAAGTACGCTCGTTTCCTTGATACTTTTCGTCATATTCATGTCAATATTCCTGTTATAGAAGCATTAATCAATATGCCTACCTATGGAAAGTTTCTTAAAGATATCCTATCAAACAAAAAACGGTTAGAAGAATATGAGAATATTTTGCCTTAATGAAGAATGTTCTGCAATATTACAACATAGGTTATGTTAAGGGTTATTTTATACGATTTCTAAATGATATATTTTATAATGATTTCCCCCACATTTATATAATTTGCATAGAAAATGAGCGTTTAATCGATTTATTGAGCAAGTGAGGTTTTAAACGGTTTAATTGCAAAAGTGGTTGATTTATGTGTTTTATCGTTGGTTTTATATGTGATTACACTTTGCAATGTTTTGATGTCTTGTAGATACATATTATCGATCTAAAAGATGATTAAAAGATGATAAGGTTCGGATTTTGAGCATTATTATATCAACTCAAGTCATAATTACTAAAATGTATAAGTAGTATTTATCTATCTATCCATATATTTATATATATCTTCAAAGGAATAAAATATTCTAAATGTGATTCCCAAATATTCCTCTTGTCTTTTGTTTGTTTCTCTTTTTTTTTTTTCTCTCGTTTCCTTTGATGATATATATATATATATATATATATATATATATATATATATATATATATATATATATATATATATGTATGTATGTATACATACATATCATCTTATTAAAACTTTTGTTGTCGTAAATACTGCGTGGTTCGTTTCTTTGTGTTCGAGTAAAAAAGATAAGAATTATCATGGAGACGGAACTAAAGATGAATCACGAGGCGAGAGTTTTGCTCGATGAAGCAAGAAAAATCTAAGAGGGGACAAAGAGAATATTTGGGAGACAAAGAGAATCTTTTGGAGACAAAGAGAATATTTGATGAAGAAGGCATGTTTTGGAGTCCTAAAAGATGGATTTTGAGGAAGAGAAGAAGATGCCACGAGTTTACGAGATCAACGGATCAATATTTTCCAACGCACTTCTACCGTAACCTGTTTTCGATGGAAATTTGAACCGACTTAGAGGCATTTTCAGGGGACGAGGTCTTGATGAAAGTTGTAGATATTCAAATGAGCTTTTCAACGCATTTTGAATCACGTCAATCGGAGGTCTACAACTCAAGTTATGATTTTTTTCCCGAATAGCTGAAAAAACGGACGAGCCGGAGATATTTATTTGCACCTCCAAGCCTCCCTAACAAACTCCAAGCCTATCTAACAAACTCATCATTACTCCAAGCCTACCCAACTAACTCCTAGCCTCCCCCAAATGATACCTCCCTTATATCACCTCCCATTATATACACACATCCATCACCATACATGGGAGAACATATCCATCATAACACCACCCATTCACCTAAAAAAGGCCTTGGCGCGCCTCTCATGGCCTCCATGGCCATCCCTTTCTCCATGTAGTTTCTCCACTTTTTTCTATCATTTTGTTGAAGACTTGAAGATGTGTGTATGTATATATACATATATGTCTATGTATATCTATATGTAAGCATACATACAAGCTTCTTTCTTCTTTCTTTTTAGTTTTGAGCCATATATGTATGCATATGTCTATGTATGTATATGTATATGCTTGTATGTTTAAATAAAGTTGTAATAACACGATGATGAGAAGCTAAGGCCGTTTGGAACAAGCTTTGTGAAACCGATTCTTGGCAACATGTCGATTTCGAATTTGGATTATCTTGTAAGTTTTAATAAAAATTGTATCTTTTCTATGTTTTGATTGTTGTTATGCAATTTATATCGAGAGATGGTTGCTATTTGATGTTTAACGTTGACGAGAGTCGTTGTTAAACTAGATCACCATAGGAAAGTTTGGATCTTTAACCAATATATAACGAGTTGTTAGGTTAGAAATCTAGATTATGTAAATTGAGAGATTTCACACCTTTGTTATGAAAGCGTTAATCTTTAAAGATCGAGAGATGACGA
The DNA here is from genome assembly GCA_026214975.1 of Gentiana macrophylla. Classification (NCBI taxonomy): domain Eukaryota; kingdom Viridiplantae; phylum Streptophyta; class Magnoliopsida; order Gentianales; family Gentianaceae; genus Gentiana; species Gentiana macrophylla. The sequence goes on from CM047813.1 coordinate 10,018,491, forward strand.
GATTAATAGGTAATTTCTAAGATATTAGAAATTCATACCCACGATAGTGAATCACCATTTTCGTTAAATCACCACGAGATAATCTAGAGTTGAAATTGAGGGTTGCGGGAATCGGTGGATCATTGCTTGTTCGTTGTTAAATTAATTAAAGAAAAAATCGTTTGTCCGCCTCTTTTGCTTCGTTTTCATCGTAGTAATCAGTAGTAATTTTATTGTAGTTTTAGTTATAAAATAGGTACAACTTAGTTAGCTCGGCTCGTAATTATCCTTCACGGCTTTAGATCGTTGATCGTCTCATCCGATTTACATTTTTTGTTTTCGTTTTTAGTTTTGTTTTGTTATAATTCTAGTAATAATAGTAGTCGTGACAACTTTGAAAAATTAAGAACTAGACCAACCTCGATTCCTCTGTGGATCGACTCCGGTTTTAATCGCTATACTACGATCCTCGCACCAGAAACCGGATTTATAAATTTATTACTTGTTTATTTTCATTGCAAAAATCCGAGACAGGTTACCTCCTAAACTTAAAGATCCTGGTAGTTTTACCATTCCATGTGAAATTGGAGGATTTTTGTTTAAAAGGGTACTATGTGATCTTGGAGCAAGTATAAATCTCATGTCTTATGAGGATTATAGTAAACTGGGTATAGGAGAGCTTACAAATACTGAAATGACTCTGCAAATGGCAGATAGATCGATTAAACATCCTGAAGGATTCATCGAGGACGTGTTAGTTAAGATTGACAAATTTTACTTTCCAGTAGATTTTGTGGTTATGGAAATGGAAGAAGGATATTCAGCGCCACTTATTCTAGGTCGTCTATTTCTAGCTACATGAAGAACGTTAATTGATGTTCAAAAGGGAGAACTGATACTGAGAGTTAATGAAGACGAAGTTTCTTTCAATATCTTTAAGGCTATGAATCATCCATACAAATCACCAGAATCATGTTCTTTTATAGATGAATTATCTACTATCTGTGATGTCAAATTACAAGATTATGGAGATAGACTAGAAGAATGTTTGACATTATCTATCTATAAAGAAGATGAAAATGATACTGAAATGAGAGAAGTAATCCTTTATCTTAATAAGGGACTATTTTCTAAGCACCCATGGCATAAGTATTTGGAATTAGAACTAGAAGGGCTAGTTCTAAAACTTTCAGTAGAAGACCCACCAAGGAATCTGGAATTGAGAACACTTCCTTCTAATCTGAAATATGTTTTTCTGGAAAATAATAATCTACTTCCGATTATTATTTCATCAACCTTAACAAATGAACAAGAAGATCAATTACTAAGAATGTTAAGAAATCATAAGAAAGCATTTGGATGGACAGTGGCAGATATTCAAGGAATTAGCCCTGAGATATGCGTTCATAAGATTATTCTAAACAAGGGAGCTAAACCTTGTATTCAGCCACAACGCCGCCTCAACCCAAATTTGCAAACTATTTTTAGGAAAGAGGTCATTAAGCTATTGGAAATAGGGATAATCTTTTCCATATCTGATAGTGAATGGGTAAGTCCAACTCAAGTAGTTCCAAAGAAAGGAGGTTTCACGGTAAAAGAAAATGATAAAAATGAATGGATTCCGACAAGAGAAATTACAGGATATCGAATGTGTATTGATTTTCGGAAACTGAATGATCATACTAAGAAAGATCATCATCCACTTCCATTTCGTACAGATGTTGGAAAGATTAAGTGGACATAAGTATTACTGTTTCTTATATGGCTATTCAGGATACTTACAGATATTCATTGCAGCAGGAGATAGAGAAAAAACTACTTTCACTTGTCCCTATGGAACTTTTGCTTATAAACGAATGCCATTTGGCATATGTAATGCACCAGCCACATTTCAGCGATGTATGATGGCAATATTTTCAGACATGGTCGAGAAATTCTTAGAAATTTTTATGGATGACTTTAGTATATACGGAAATTCTTTCGATGAATGCCTATCGCACTTAGAACGAGTGTTACAAAGCTGTGAAGATACCAACTTAGTACTAAACTGGGAAAAATGTCTGATGGGAGTCAACTTTACGTGACTCCGGTGCATTAATTACCCCCGTTTATCACACTTTCAGCACAATTTTGGGTAAATTAGACCATTTTCGGGGTGATATCGTGAGCTTATGGCACGGGGAACGAATCCATTACTTTGATGAATTCATACCTTTTTTGTTGATATTAACCCCATTCCCGAGCACTTTTACCCTCCGGAATTGTTTGGATGTTTGTGGTTGTTTATGATATTGAAGGGTATTGGTGTCTCGAGGGCCCGGAAGGTGACAATTTGTGGTGAAAAAGCATGACCGAGGCTAGACGAGGGCCTAAAAGGAAGAAAAGTGAAGATTTGGGGAAACAGGGGTTCAAACGCGCGTTTGTGTTAGGAAATCCACGCGGGAACGCAGCGGAATTCAAAAATTTATTTCCTATCGACCCAAGATCGACTTCGTTTAAGCAATAAACAAACGAGTTAGTAGACGGTGGTTACCTTGGTTGATCTAAAAGATCGACGCTTTGACCGTCTAAGAGAGAGTAGTTCTCGCATAGAGCCGCCCCAAGTGTTCGGCCTCACCGCTAGTCCACACGAATGACCCGCCGGAATCCCATCATGGATTGCTATTAGAAAACTCCGGTTGCTAGACCGGCCCTTTTCCCCTCTCTCCAACTCTCTATAGGATGCTCTCTATTTTACACAAGAACTATTAGTTCTTGGAATTGTGATGATGTAAAAGAGCTTGACACCCACCTCTTATTTATAGTAGAAGTGGCGCCCCAAGTAGAGTAGAAAGGAAGAAAACATTTTCCCAATAAAATAAGGAAAATATAATTGATTGATTTATCTCATTTATTATAATATCTTATATCAAATAAATCTAGGATATTGTCAATATCTTATTTTGAATATTTCTAAGATATTTTCAAGACCATATATTGACAATATTTATCTTATTACCATAAATCAATTTACACATGTGTATATATCACATATATATAACACACATAAATCTATTAATATATATTATACATACATGCATGCATTGCACTATTGCACACATACATGCACAATTACATTATTGTTTATATATATATATATATATATATATATATATATATATATATATATATATATATATATATATATATATATATATATATATATATTAATATCTAATATTAATATAAAGTAATACTATTAATTAAATTCAGACAATCCAAGTGTGTCTTATACACACACAAATTGCGCTTCATATGCCAATAAATTGGCATCCGGAATATTCTTTAATTAATATAATATTATTAACATCTTGTATTTAATTTATTCATAATAAATAAATACCACAATATTAATTTACCACTATAACCTTTATAGTCTCGAGATAAACTTTCCTTATTTGGTTATCATCTATAACCACATTTTAATCCGGCTAGATGTTCATATGTGTGTGACCCGATAGGCTTCGAATATGTTGGCCGTAGAGACACAAAGTGCAAATTACTTAAAATGCCCTTCATGCCTAACGATCACGGGATAGCGCCTCAGCAACACACCGTGACCCCAATCATCGGAAGAGTCAAATGCAATGACTACTACCTTTCATGTGAAAAGCGATTACCGTGTAACTTACAATCTATATCGTAATAATATCCATACGGTCGACATCGAGTGTCAAACATTAACGACCGTATCTTATAATCTGGATATCATGCTCTCTCGAAGTAACTCGTTTACTCCCACTTTGCAAAGATTCACGAGAGTGAGACATTCCTTATAAGAAGGCCATTTCGGATATTCGATCCCAATCTTACGATACGCGATTCCCGGACGACCAATCATGTATACTCCGCATGCTTCAATATCATACCCAATCACTACCGCATGATCGCCCCGTGGCTAGGGAAAACCTCAATAGTGTCAAAGCATGACAATCCACACCGTGATGCCATGAAGACTCCGGTCCAAAGGATAATTACACAACCGCTACATAGTGTGACACTTATCCGTGTAAGTGGGTCGCCTAACGACGCATTCTCTAATACACGCCCACGCATACCCAAGTGTGTCTACACTTCGATAGACGAGATCTATCCCTGCCCTTAAAGACTGAAGACATCTAATACGTGCTAGTCTGTTTATACTATCAATGCCCTGTTTGATAGTACGTCAGCCTAGAGACATTTAAGCATCAAACTCATTAAAGTGATTAGAGATCTCATCAACCATAATCACCTATCATGGTTTCTCTATCACAGTTTAATACTAAGGACGTTATCATATAACAATTCATAATTGGTTCTTTAAAAAAACAGATATATGACAAATGTAAAAGCCATTTAATATATGTATAAACATAAAGAAATAGTATAAACGATCCGACCCGGTCGGATCCGGTCCAACCCGATTGGGTTTAGGACACTATTTCAACAATCTCCCACTTGGCCTAAAACCAATCATTCGCACACACAAGACCAAGTTGAAACACAAGAATCTCATGCAATACTCGCAACCAGCCTTAGCCATAAACGAATCGCTATCCGTGGGGACTCAGACTATCTTCATACCATGTTCCATTTGACCTAGTCAAAGGAACTGCCTTAACACACACATGAATCTCTGCCGAGACCCTGGTCCTTGCTTCAAACAATGAATCCACTTACTATATCAGCTATATAGAAAAGGTGGAAGAACCGCATTAGGTTCAGGAATGAACCTTCTAGATCCATGCACTGCTCCCGCTGCGCCTTCAAGGCACTACTGCGTTTTGGCCTACTTATAGAATTTACAGTGACCCATATGCTAGAACATTTCCAGCTCACTGTATCACTTAATCAAAGTGATTGCAAACCCAGACTGTAGCTCCCACTCGCCTTCATAAGACTCAGGATATACGTCTGTATATCTACGTTTACTTAATTCCAAGTTTCAATGAACTAGAAAATTTTCCTTAACTTGTTTAAGGATATTCTCGACATTTATCAGATTTACTTTCATACTTTCTCATGACTATTCATGGACTATGAACATCCGGCATTACCTATAAGATGGTTCCTATCGCAGTAGCGAAGGAAACCTTTCCATAAGCATCATCTTTCACCTTATCTTTAGGACCAATGTCCTAACATAGATAGATCTCGCGATCTATGCTAAACTTCTTTTAGCATCACATCTATATAGGTAAACTATAATCTAACAGCAGTTAAATCTATCGCTATAGATTCTTATTTCTAAAATAAGAACTGCTAATCCAAGTGCTTTCACAAAGACCTTGAACTACCAAACATTAATTGACTGTGACATGGGGTGATAATTCTCGAGATAGATATCTAATACCTTGCTCAAAAATCATAACACACTCCCACTATCCATCTTGCACATTGGGCATATCCTTCTTTGACTAAATCAAACTCCTTTGATTATCAAACAAAGAAATCGTCTCAGAGAAACTTGTTTGAGTCCATAAATGGATCTCGTGGGCTTACATATCATGTTATCGTCTATGAACATTGAGCTTTACGCCCAACGTCTTCAACACTATCATACGACCATGATACGAAGTTATAACAAGCATCATCCGAATAGAATCGGCTCATTTGGCAAAGATAAAGGTAATTACAAGTTTTACACCTCATACCCTTCACCGTCACTATAGCCTTATGGTAATCATATTACTATCCATGTCACCTTTCAGGACACTCCTTGGGTAAGGCAGACTAGGTTCACAACCTGGTTGTCATCGATGGAATCTAATTCGAGATATTATGGCTCCTAACCATATCTCTCAATCTTGCCTTTCAAACATTATTTCATAAGTCGTGAGATATTCATTCTTCAAGATGAACATACCAACAACCTTTTCAGGCTTGAGGTTATCCATGGACTTACATAACTTTTGTGTGCACTCGAGCAAAGTGATCTACACCTCATCGCGCTATGTGGCGTTTGCTCACGCTCCTATGGTTGAATAACTCCCTGTGGTTCTCAAACTACCTTTGAGATCTAAATCTACTCCCACTGTTTCTTTTGGAAGAAACACTTCCTCTAGAAGACAAAGATGTTTGGAGACAAACACCTTTTGCTCCATGGACGAGTAAATAATATCTAGCGTATTTGCCGAGATATTCCACAAAGTTGCATATGTCGTACTAGGCTCCAAGCCTTTCGACTTTGCTTATGACAACTTCAAATCATCGGTTAAGATAGATTCGACATTATCCTCTTCCATATCTAATATGGAATTTATTCAACCTTTATCTTTGGAACTCGGTTAAGTATAAGTGGCACTATCCCGAAACGGGTAAGGATACTTCGCGATGGCTTGCGTCACACCTTTATCATATAAAGTGTTGTTTCCATTTTGGGAACACAATCCAATTGCGTATCCCAAAGATGGTATCCTTCAAGGAAGAATCTTATTCCCTTCGCAGACTTCAAAAACACCTTCAGTGTATTAATTACTTCAATCCAATTGAAGATTAATTCCTAAGTAGCTCATCAATCTCATATTCGTGATCGCTCGAACTTTCGGGCTTTCCGAATTATGCACTTCATCGAGTACACTGACTATTTCTAAAAATAGTCATAGAGATTAACAAACAATTATTTGTGGAATTAATTGTCATAAGCCAACAAACATCGGTATGTTTAGGCTTTAGACAATTTTTCTTGAATTTACAACCTTTTCATAAAAGGGTATTTTAGTCATCTTTAGGTAAGATACGTATTACCCACATGATTCATAATCATATGGTTCAACATCATCGAATGACGTTTAATTACACGCTTCCCCTCCCAGAGAGACTATGTCTAGAACAACTACAAATATCAAGGATAACAGCCATTCAAATATTTAGTTGAGATCTCATCACACATATCAACTATATAGTGACTTCAATCTAGTATGTTAGATTCAGTGACCTTCCAACTTTATCGGAATAACATTTATTCTTTACAATTGAATATGTCTACTAAATCCTAACAAATAACTGAAAGTATGTTCTTCATAAGAACCGGAACATAATAACATTTATTTAGTTCCATTATCAGTTTACTAGATCCAAAATATGGTAAGTGTCACAACGTTTGCTTCACCTTCCATATCTGTATTTAATCTTTCTAATTTTAATCACACTCGTAAGATATCATATATCTAAGATTTGACTTGAACTTAGATAGATTTGTCTCAACAGACTTGCTTAGAATAGAGATTTCGATAAGCTCTCTATTTAAGCACATGCCCTAACTTTTCTTTCAATCCTTTAAGCACTTGAAAAATGTTTCTTATTGTAGTCTTCATAAGACTTAAGAAAGATCACAAGAGCCATGTCCTTAATTTCCTTTCATAAAGAAAATCTAAAGTTTATTATATAGTTTATTTAACCTTTTGAATCGTATTCAAAACATTGACTATTTAATTAACCTTTAAGCAATGATAGAATTAAGTCGATACATAAATCTTACAATTTTGAAAACAACCTTTCCAAAATCAGATGTGGCCATTCTTATCCAACGTTTGAATTAATTGTCATCATATGACTGAATGATCATATTGGATCGTTTCCAATGTCATGAGCTACCGCCTTTCATTAATAATTAAAGTCTTGGAAAACTCCATCATATATGTAGTCTCCTTGTCTCTAACTACTATAACGAGATTGCTCGTGTCATTGCTTATTTTAAAATGATTAAAATTTACTTAACTATTCTTGAGAACGTTTCTCAAACAGTCATAATTTGGTTTTACTAATCGAGAAAAACATAAATATAAAAGTTTGCTAAAAACTACAACATAAAAAAATGAAGATAAAAGAGTGTTGTTGTCTATACACGCAAAATCAAGGGATTATGATTTTGCTCCCACTAGTCAACTACTCCCAATTGACTTTCAAGGATTTTTCAAAATCCTTTAAGTATTTGGAATCCTATCTAGTTGACTCGATCCCGACGTGGGCGATCGACCGGATCAATTTTGACGGGTAGGTACTTTACCAATCACGCCTAACGCGACTTCCAAAGTGGTTTGACTAGTCAACTCTTTGATGATTCACATCGTACATGTGATAGTCAACCTTATGTCTCTAAAATCGACGGTCCCGACGTGGGCCAATCACCGCAAGATTCTTAGTCGAGTCGTAACTCAAGTATTCATGAGATCTCATAACGATCATATCTCGATAATGACAATATACCCGTGGTAGGTCAACTCCCGACGTGGGCCGATCAGTTGGATCCGAACAAGAGCTCTTCACCGTCACTATAATATTGGGAGACATATTATAACTCGATTTTTGTTGTGGGAGTAATTTTAAATTAATTCACTTAATTAATTTTGAATTATGGTCTCATCATAAATATGTCTATCTCTATAAACATACATCCTATACATTTATCTAGATCGTACCTAGTCATGCATCTATCGTATCATATAAAATAAATACAAGCACAAAATAAATAAATGCGTAAAGTAACCGGTATGATCATGGACTTTTCCTAAGTGCGGTTTCGAATACAAATCGGCGAAACCGCGGGTCACAATCTAAGGGTAGAATGCAACCGCCAATAGGATCTTTAATGCTCCATTCTCCAATGGGATCTTCATTTTCGTCTTTCTTTTGGTCTTCATTTTCCGCTCCATTCTTGTTACATTTAATTCTATCTAATAAAATAAATACACCCGCCGCACACGGGGAGTCAACGGAATGGGATAAATGCAGTAAAATAAACTAGGTCACGTTCTTCATAACGGCCTGGACAATTTTTAAACCAACAGAAAAAATTAAATCATTCACATCTATCCTATCGATCGAAGTCCACGATCAATCGGTCCATATAATCATATTATATCTACTATATCTAATCCATAAAATAAAATCTTATGAAAAAGATAAAATTAAAATTTAACTACTTGCGTCTTAATTAATCAATTAACATTTAATCTATTAAATAATTTTATCCAATCAATTAACTAATTAACATTTAATTAATTAAATGATTTTAATCGAAATAAAATTAACGATTAACTTTAAACGATTTTAATTTTAATTTTAATCAATTGGAACTATTCCAAAAATAAATCAAAATTAAAATTATTTATCTTTTGTTTCTTTCTTTTTGATTCGTAATCAAAAATGACGCTTTTGGCTTTCTAAACCAAATTTGGCTTAGCTTCACCACTTTCCAAAATCAAAATTTTGGAAACAAGATAATTTCAGCTTTTACAAATCAAATATTTGAAAGTGGCGCAGCCATTCCAAATTAAATATTTGGAAAGGCCAATAATTTTAGTTTAAGCTCGCCACTTTCCAAAATCAAAATTTTGAAGTGGCTGCCAGCCTTTTCCTAAATCAAATATTTGGAAGGCGCAAGCTATTCCAAAACAAAGTTTGGAAAGACCATTATTATTTAATCGCCATGTGGCATCCCAACGACCCAAACTATTTGAACCATTGGTTAGCACATGACACAACTAAACGAAGGGAAATTAACAATCACAACTATGAACCATATTGAATCACAAAATACACAAAACAAAAATTTAGAGATCCGCCAGTATTGACCGGTCAACCGACAGCCGGCAGCAGGCTGCCCTGCTGCCGCCGCCGCCGACCAGCCGCCGCCGGTGGGGTGGTGCCGCCGCCAGTCGGCCGAGCACCACCAGATCTCGTTTTTTTTTTCTTTCGTATCAATTTTGCAAATCAAAAAATCTTTTATCTTTTAATTACGTGATTTAACGATAAAATTATCTACGATTATAACATGCTTATTGCTTAAGCTCAAGCTCTCTCCGATACCATCGTCATAGAAATCCACGCGAACGCAATGAATTCAAAATTTATTTCCTATCGACCCAAGATCGACTTCGTTTAAGCAATAAACAAACGAGTTAGTAGATGGTGGTTACCTTGGTTGATCTAAAAGATCGACGCTTTGACCGTCTAAGGAGAGTAGTTCGCAGAGAGAGCGCGCCAAGTGTTCGGCCTCTACCGCTAGTCCACACGAATGACCCGCCGGAATCCCATCATGGATTGCTATTAGAAAACTCCGGTTGCTAGACCGGCCCTTTCCCCTCTCCAACTCTCATAGGATGCTTTCTCTATTTACACAAGAACTATTAGTTCTTGGAATTGTGATGATGTAAAAGAGCTTGACACCCACCTCTTATTTATAGTAGAAGTGGCGCCCCAAGTAGAGTAGAAAGGAAGAAAACCTTTTCCCAATAAAATAAGGAAAATATAATTGATTGATTTATCTCATTTATTATAATATCTTATATCAAATAAATCTAGGATATTGTCAATATCTTATTTTGAATATTTCTAAGATATTGTCAAGATCATATATTGACAATGTTTATCTTATTACCATAAATCAATTTACACATGTGTATATATCACATATATATAACACACATAAATCTATTAATATATATTATACATACATGCGCATGCATTGCACTATTGCACACATACGCACAATTACGTATTGTTTTATATATATATATATATATATATATATATATATATATATATATATATATATATATATATATATATATTAATATCTAATATTAATATAAGTAATCTTTATTAATTAAATCAAGATAATCCAAGTGTGTCTTATACACACACAAATTATGCCCATATGCCAATAAATTGGCATCCGGAATATTCTTTAATTAATATAATATTATTAACATCTTGTATTTAATTTATTCATAATAAATAAATACCACAATATTAATTTACCACTATAACCTTTATAGTCTCGAGAGATAAACTTTCCTTATTTGGTTATCATCTATAACCACATTTTAATCCCGCTAGATGTTCATATGTGTGTGACCCGATAGGCTTCCGAATATGTTGGCCGTAGACACAAAGTGCAAATTACTTAAAATGCCCTTCATGCCTAACGATCACGGGATAGCGCCTAAAGCAACACACCGTGACCCCAATCATCGGAAGAGTCAAATGCAATGACTACTACCTTTCATGTGAAACAGATTACCGTGTAACTTACAATCCTATCATTTGTAATAATATCCATACGGTCGTACATCGAAAGTGTCAAACATTAACGACCGTATCTTATAACTGGATATCATGCTCTCTCAAGTAACTCGTTTACTCCCACTTTGCAAAGATTCACGAGAGTGAGACATTCCTTATAAGAAGGCCATTTCGGATATTCGATCCCAATCTTAGGATACGCGATTCCCGGACGACCAATCATGTATACTCCGCGATGCTTCAATATCATACCCAATCACTACCGCATGATCGCCCCGTGGCTGTGGAAACCTCAATAGTGTCAAAGCATGACAATCCACACCGTGATGCCATGAAGACTCGGTCCAAAGGATAATTACACAACCGCCACATAGTGTGACACTTATCCGTGTAAGTGGGTCGGCCTAACGACGCATTCTCTAATACACGCCCACGCATACCCAAGTGTCTCTACACTTCGATAGACGAGATCTATCCTCGCCTTAAAGATCAAGACATCTAATACGTGCTAGTCTGTTTATACTATCAATGCCCCGCTTGATAGTACGTCAGCCTAGAGACATTTAAGCATCAAACTCATTAAAGTGATTAGAGATCTCATCAACCATAATTAGGGGTGCACATGGTCCGGTTTTCCGGTTTTCAACCACTTTTAAAACCAAACCATTTTTTACGGTTTCAAAATTTACAAACCAAAACCGAACCATGGCTAGGTAAAACCATTTTATCCGGTCCGGTTTGGATCGACTTGGTTACGGTTTTTTCCGGTTTTTAGTCTTCTTTTTTTTATACAAATAATTCACTGAAAGGTATTATCACGGTTCAGCGAATGCATGTCATTATTCATACGACAATCATACAAGATTCTCAATCTCCATCTACCATACACCATAACTCGAATGTCACTGGGTCCTCTATATATATATATATATATGTGTGTGTGTGTGTGTGTGTGTGTGCAACATTATATTATCATATTTTCCAATTAAGATGATCATATAAAACCATGTAAACTGTTTATTTAATCTTGTCATGGGTCATATTAGGATGAGCATCAAACTACGTGTGTTAGGAAATTGATTGAAGTATTAATAGATCATGGACTGAGATATTAGTTATTTACATGTAGTGATAATTAAGGGGACCGCAAAAAGTCGGTTTATTGTGGTGATTAGTTCTCACAATGTACTGATGAAAAGTCGGTTTTACTTGTCCGCAGGTAGATTGGTACACAAGTGGATTGGTGTGGTGCAAATAAAGCCCTTAATTAATAGTGTCGTTATTCATGTACACACACACACACGTATATATATATATATATATATATATATATATATATATATATATATATATATATATATCCGGTTCGGTTTGGTCCGGTTTTATCATAAAACCAAAACCAAATTGTTTTTCACGGTTTGGTTTCTTACAATACAAAAACCAACCAAAAAACCATGGTTTACGAATTTTCGGTTTGGACCGGTTTGATTCGGCCGGTTGGTTTGGTTTCCGGTTTTTTTGTTCACCCCAACCATAATCATCTATCATGGTTTTCTATCACGATTTAATATTGGAGGACGTTATCATATAACAATTCATAATTGGTTCTTTAAAAGAAATGATATATGACAAATGAAAAGCCATTTAATATATGTATAAACATAAAGAAATAGTATAAACGATCCGACCGGTCGGATCCGGTCCAACCCGATTGGGTTTTAGACACTATTTCAACGATTTGAACCTCAAACGTGCGTTCGTAAGTCCGCACTGATACAGAGTTCAAGCTCCCCAAACGCGCGTTTGAAATCACTCCAAACGCGTTCCGCATCTCAAACGCACAGCTTAAACCTTCCCAAACGCTGCCTCGAGATGAAGAGCAGTCAAGCCAAGCCCCGCCTGAATTTTATGCTAAACGACGTCTCAACTAAGCTAAACGCGTGTTTGAAGAATCCAAACGCCCGTTCCACTCCTTTAAACACGCGTTTGGACCAATTTTTGCAGATTTTCCCCTTCACCTATAAATACCCTCCTTAGACATTTTCTTGGATATCAAGCTTTTCTTAGCAAAACTCTACCCATTTATTGCTCGAATTTTGTAATAGCTTAGAATACTCTCTCTTAGTGTAAATCAACAACATCTTAGCTTAATCTTTCCATTTCTTAGCTTAGATTTTCATTCCAAACACTAAGAGACCACATTTTAATTACTTTATTTTGTAATTTTGGATCTCAACTCAAATTTCGCAATTTTATGGTATATTTCTCTTCTCTTTTACTTGTTATGGCTCTTATTTACTGTTTAATGCATGTTTTGATTAGTATAATGAGTAGCTAAACATCTACATAGTTGAATCATGTGAAATTTGGTGAAATCACCCCTTGGGTGGTGAAATTGGGAGTGGGTAGTGCTTTTTAATGTTATATCTTGCTTGTTTCATGTCTTAGAACTAGTTATAACGGATTTGGGCTAGATTGATCACCTAGGTCAAAAATCACACACATCACTCTTGAGAGTTGTTCAGAGAGAGGGGTGTGGGAAAAGGGTTCTAGGATCGCATTGCAGTGCGAGGTTACTCGCTTTAACGTTTAAACGGTTCTCGTGCTTAACTTGTCTTGTGAGTGAATCTTCTTTAGGGAGTTTAATTGACTTGGCTTAAGGTGTTGGGAAGAGTTGTTCGGACTCTCAGCACCGGGATTAGGAGCTCGCACCCGTGAAATTGAATGCAAGAGTTTGTTCGTTGTTGAACACTCCGGTTTGTCATCCTCTTGGGTGAAACTAGCTATTTTGATCATGGTTTGGTGTGTCCCTTTATCTATTTTTAAAACTTAGTAGTTTAATCTTCTTTCTTTCTTTTCTATCTTTAGACTTGTTAGTATAAATCACTTTAGTGTCGTTGTAGTTACAAATACTTTGAAAGTTTGATCACCTAGACTAAGTAATACGTTCGCTTTGGTACTTACAAACACGATTCCTTTGGGTTCGACCTCGTACTCCTGTAGCTATGCTAGCAATCGACCCGGTACACTGCCGGTTAGAGAGTTAGTTTACCCACAGTTTCGAGTCCTTATAAATTGTTTTTTATTGGGTGGAATTTAGCTCAATCAATGTCATCTAATGGTATCAGAAGGAATTGTTCTAGGTCATAGAATCTCTGAAATAGGTATTGAAGTGGACAAAGCTAAAGTGGTAATTGAAAAATTACCTCCACCAGTGAATCTAAGAACTCTAAGAGGATTTCTTGGACATGCTGGATTTTATAGGAGATTTATAGCAGATTTCTCAAAAATAGCAAAGCCTTTAAGTCATTTGCTTGAAAAGGAAGTACCATTTAATTTTGATGATAAATGTATGGAAGCATTTAAGACCCTAAAAGCGAGGTTGACTCATCGCACAGCTTCGGTATCACCAGACTGGGATTTACCATTTGAAATTATGTGTGATGCAAGTGATTTAGCTGTAGGAGCTATTTTAGGTCAAAGATATAATAAGATACTCAAGGCTATCTACTATGCATCTCACACGCTAAATGCAGCTCAACTAAATTATACAACTACAGAAAAAGAACTGTTGGCTGTAATTTTTGTCTTAGATAAGTTTAGATCGTATATTGTTGGTTCTAAGGTTATAATTTATACAGACCATTCAGCTCTGAAATACCTTTTAAGTAAGAAAGATGCTAAACCACGTCTTCTTAGATGGATTCTGTTACTTCAAGAATTTGATATTGAAATTAAGGATAAAAAAGGAAGTGAAAATGTAGTGGCAGATCATCTAAGTAGAATGAAGAATGATGAAGGAAAAGGAAATGAAATACGAGATTCATTTCCAGATGAACAACTTTTTAGAATCGATACTCCCGCAACCATGCAATTATTGAAAAATAGAAAACCATCAAAGGAAAATTCACCATGGTTTGGGAATATTGTGAATTACCTTACCTGTAATTACATTCCGTCTCATTGGACTTGGCAGCAGAAAAAGAAATTCTTTTACGATTTAAAGTTTTATTATTGGGAGAAACCAGATCTTTTCCGAAGATGTTCGGATGGAATAATCAGAAAGTGTATCCCTGATGATAAAATTTTGAGTGTTTTATCATTCTGTCATGGATCTTTGGTGGTAGCGAGTTATAAATCATGCAAATTAACGAAAGCTGAAAAACTGTATGAAAGGAATAAGGAAATGCAGCAATCACAACTTGACAAAGATTTAGTGGAAAGAGAGTGCATACCGTGTCACGGATCTTTGGTGGCTCAGGATGGCTCCTCACCATTGGAGAAGACTTTGATGATTCAATCCTCTTTGAATTCTTAGATAAACTTGAGGCTTTTGAAGTGATCCTTTTAGTAGCAGGGCAAGTCCTCTCAATCACACTAGAATTAGACGACACAATCGTTTTCTCTTCCAAAAAATGTTAGCTGAAAAGGACACTAACAATAAATTGGAAGAAAAAAAGAAGAACAAAAACGATGTTAGCTGAGAGGGATGTTCGCTTCCAAAATAAAAAAATGGATAAAGGGTGCATAAACAAGTGCCGACAGCGAGAACAGTGACTTCAATAAACATAGGTGTTAAAATAGAGAGTAAATATGTGTATGTAGTACATATCTCTGACCTAAAGGGCCACTAGGTAATTGAATCAAAATGGGCATACTATATATCCTAACAATAGGAACCAGCACTCTTAAATTAGAACTTACTATGCACCGGAATATTTTGCAGGAAGAGGTGCCACGATGGACTTGTTTATTTTGTTGATTAGTGCCTGCATATCCTGTTCCATGAAGTAAAATATCAATCAGTATAATATTTTAAAATAAAATAATTATACTGCTAAGTTCAACCATTTGGAGAAAGCATCCTATAGTGTACAACTTTGTGCAAGAATAGGAAAATAAGATACTCACAAAAGCCTTGAATGCAGGCTTGAGTGCTGCCATTTCATACATACAGCAACCTGAAAGGAAAAAAATATTAAGATTGGAAGAGACATAGGTTAAACTATATGCTAGCCTAACTCACCATTCGTATAGTCAAGAGAAAAAGAAAGATGCACACACACATATAAACACACACACACACATGTACACACACACACATGTCTCATGTGTTTTGGAACCATCTAAAATTTGTAGCAGCTTTATGTCAGCACACTTCTTACCTAGAGACCAAATATCTGATTTTGAACCATATGGTATATCTGCAAGAAGCTCAGGACACATATAACTTGGGGTTCCCACAATCTGATAAGAAATATCAACACTTGTCATATCAATGCAAAGATAAAACTTTGAACATGTTACAACTAGCCAGTTCCACTTACTGAAGAGGCAAGATCATAAGAGCTCAGACGCTTTGCAAGTCCAAAATCACCTGATGGGTAACAGTTTGATAGAGCTTAAAAATAAAGGAGGGAAGGGAAGGGGAGGGGAGGGGGAGGGGAGGGGAGGGGGAGGGGGAAGGGGGAGGAGGGAGGAGGGAGGAGGGCAATGACACCTTACCAAGACGAATATCTTGATCTTTTGTTAAAAATATGTTTGAACACTGCAAAATTTATGCACGATTAGTATAATGATGCTCCAACTTTCTCAATCCATTTACTGTGCTGGCATTTAAACTAACCTTGACATCACGATGAAGAATATGATTTTTGTGCAAATAGTCAAGGGCCAAAAGGAGTTGAACTAGCCATTTACAGAGCTTCTGCACGAAGATATTTAGAGGCAAGACCCCTATGTGTTATTACCTAATCAACAGAACTCACGTGTACTACAAACATCAACAGTCTGCAATCGAATTTACATCCTCTACATGTTTAAAGAATGAAAACCTCTTCAGTAAAGTGAATTCCATTGGCTCTTTTTATAGCTTCTGCCCTGCAAGAAAAATAATGGCACAAAAAGAAGGAAATATTACGCAAAATGAAGTATTCAGAGAGTCTTTCAGAAGGTAAAGGACTACTTACATGTCACCGCCTTCACAATAACCAATGACAATGCAAACATAACAACCCTGCAAACAAAACACGAAAGGTGTCATTTCAATACTTAAGCATTTTTTTAATCATTGTTCTCTTGCTTTTCCACACACACACCCCTTTGTATTACCTCACAAACAAACTTTCTATATCTATCTAAGGAAATAAAAAGGAACTATTAGAATTTGCACCACATAAATAAGCATCAGTATAAAAATAAAAAAATGTACTATCATGTTTATTTGATGCTTTAGATCTCCACATTGGAAACCTCCATGAATCCTGAAGGTGGCGGTTTATCACTACTTTAGAATTGGCAGGCTTCATTTTACGACTCAGTCAAATAGTCTTTAGACAGAAACTGATGAACAGGTCTTTGTTTCGCTAAAAAAAGTATCTGACTCCAACTTATAACAAAGCTTTTGATGCTAATCTTTTTAGAATATCCTTAATATATGATCCAACCCCTGATTCACAAAGAAGCAAGTCAGGACAACCGACAAGCCACCTTCTAGAGAACAAAAGTAATGTGAGACCATTGCACAATGCCATACATTTTATTATGAAACAGTCGAGATTTTATGATGGAATAATCTGTCATTAGGGTTTGAAAAGAACACATCCATGTTTTATTTTTTGTGCCATGGAATAAAAAATGCAGATCCTGTTAATATTGGTCCTCAAAACATTTGAGAAACTTAGTTATAATAAGGCCATTTACCATGTGAGAATCTTACGAATAATAAGCAGTTTTTCTTAGAACTCTCAAGTTCGAAAGAATTAAGAGCTTGATTATATTTAGCAAAGACTGTTCTATAGACTCATGAATGCAATCCTTGGTCGGAGAATTCAATATATGTTAATACACTAAAAGCAAAACCAACAATAGAAAAATGACAAACAGGAATAAAAACCAACAATGGAAAAAAGACAAACAAGAAAAAAGACAAAATAATGGCCATTTAGCTGTGGAGAAAGCAATCAAGCAACAATCATTCTTTAAAAGGAAAGTTATAGTCACCTTCTCCACCCAGGAATCTTTGTACTCCACAATAAAAGGATTTTTCATATTAGATATTAGATCCATCTGCAATATACAAGAGTATGATCAGCCAGCATTCATTCAAAGATTAAATATCCCAAATATGAAACAATATGCCAATGAATTACATGCACCAGCTACAATTAAAATCAGAGTAAAGATATTCAGCTTAATTTTAGAATTTAGAGATGAGTACTATTTACAATCAGTAAGAACTAACACGATCAAAGGGAACTGGTATAAGTGACAGTTCCATTGATAGTAACTCATCAAACATTCGGGAGGAAACCGCAACAGAAAAGGATGAACTAAAGAAAATATCATTGACAACAAAATGAAAATGTTAACAAAAAAAGTAAGAGAGTCCTTAAAATAAGCAGTACACAAGTAATAAAGTACACCAACCTCCTGATGAGCATTTCGACGAGTCCTATCATGTTGCCGAGTGAGACGAATCTTTTTCAAGACATACCTATTTAACCAAAGATGCCAGTAAATAACCAAATGTAATATTACATCTCAGAGACAAACTACAATTTCACATTTTGAAATACATACTTCTTCTTTTCAAGTTTTATGCCTCACTAGAAGAGCAGAACCAAATGCCCCTTTCCCAATTTGCTCCACAACATCATAGTGTTCCATCATTTTCCTCCCTTCACTTTTCAAGCCTACACCAAAGATATATCAATTAAGAATAAGAACGAAAATTATTTACCCCTGTGGTAAACAATTTAGTCCCACATTGACCAATCATACAACCAAACACGACCTGATTTCAAACGAGCACGAGTGCAACTTTGCGCCACTCAATTTTCACCACTTTTAAAGGAAAGGAGACTTGAAACGTAAACAAACAGATTAGCCTACACTATCTCATAGTAGTCTCAAGATTTAGAAGCAAACTGCATTTAATTATACATTAAAATGCACATTAATTATAGTATTAAAACGAAATCAATGCAAAATAAACCACATACTATTAGTTTCGAGCAGAATTAATCAAAAAGCGTTACAGAACTCGAAAAGTAGCAAATGCAGCTACGATAACAGACCAGTGAGCTCAAGAGCTACTAATTCAAAAGCTCAAAAAGAGAGATCAACTGCAAATCCAGTAATTACAACATTAAAAAATGAAATCAATGCAAAATAAACCACATATTATCAGTTTTGAGCATAGTTAATCAAAAACTGTTGCAAAATTCGAAAACTAGCAAATGCAACTTCAATTACAGACCAGGGAGCTCAAGCCCTACTAATGTGGAAGCTCAAAAACAGAGATTCATAGAAAATCCACAGATACTATCTTCTTTTCCCTACTTCAAGCAAAGCCTAGACAATAAATGCTGAAAAAAGGAAAAGTAGCAAAAATCACCCATTGAAAGCAGGCTACAAGCTACTACATTGAACTAAAACACCAAAAGTGCAGAAGGCTTTGATGATTCAATCCTCTTTGAATTCTTAGATATACTTGAAGCTTTTGAAGTGATCCTCTTAGTAGCAGGGCAAGTCCTCTCAATGACACTAGAATTAGACGACACAATCGTTTTCTCTTCGAATCTGATGGGAATACTTCTACTTGGTCTACGAACAGGAACATCGTGTTCAGCTTCAGATACACTTGGATTCAAGGTCCTGTCGCCAATAGAGTATCTCTGCTTGTCTTGATATGCCAATGCATACGCACCCCCGGGCTCTGAATATCGGTGGTTGTTCACGTAATCTCCTTTGGTGTAATGAATAGGGAAACTGTTGCGTCTGGGGCCGTTTAGTTTGAGATGGATGTTAAGAATATAATAAGGTTGTAGGTATGGGTTTTCAAGAAGTTGTTTATTTTGCAGGAAGAGGTGCCACGATGGACTTGTTTATTTTGTTGATTATCAATCCTGTTCCATGAAGGAAAATATCAATCAGGTTCGGACTTAAAAAAATATTAGCTTAAGTTGCACAGTCTGTACCAACCAAGTCCTAAGTAACAAACTGAAGAAGCATTACATAATTCCCATAATCATTTATAAGAACCTGTTAGCAGAACAATTCAGCCGACAAAAGCGCCGCCAATCTGATTTTATTACACTATGTCCATGAGTAAATATGCTTCTTAAAGATTAGACTCAAAAGGTGGAACAAGAAGAGGTCCACTTAAGCAAGATATGAAACTATTTGACCATGTCAAAGTGGCCAAGAGTTCAAGACAGACAGGCCATTCAAATATGTTATATTCTGCTCCCTAAATCAATTTAAGTATGGATGATTTGTGAATCTTTAGCACAAGTACAATCATTTGCAGAAAGCATCCTAGTGTACAACTAAGAATAGGAAAATAAGATACTCACAAAAGCCTTGAATGCAGGCTTCAGTGCTGCCATTTCATACATACACCAACCTGAAAGGAAAAAAATATTAAAGATTGAAAGAGACATAGGTTAAACTGTACGCTACCCCAACTAACATTTTGTATAGTCAAGACAGAGAGAGAGAGAGAGAGGAAAATGCACAAATACACACAAGCATGCATGTATACATATAGACACAAGCGTGCGGGCACACGCACCCCTTCATATTACCTCACAAACAAACTTTCGATATCTAAAGTAACAAAAATAAAAAATAAAAAACTATCATGTTTATTTGATGTTTTTGACCTCTACACTGGAAACCTCCATGAATCCTGATGGTCGTGGTTTATCACTACTTTAGAATTGGTAGGCTTTATTTTACGACTCGGTCAAATAGTCTTTAGACAGAAACTGATGAACAGGTCTTTGTTTCGCTAAAAAAAGTATCTGACTCCAACTTATAACAAAACTTTTGATGCTAATCTTTTTAGAATATCCTTAATATATGATCCAACTCCTGATTCACAAATCCACTAATTACAGCATTAAACCAAAATCAATGTAAATCAAACCACAAATTATCAGTTTCGAGCATAATAAATTACAGAACTCAAAAAAGTAGCAAATTCAGCTTCGAAAACAGACCAGAGAGCTCAAGTTCTACTGATTTAGAAGAGGAAAAAAGAAATCACTGCGAATTTAGTAATTACATCATTAAAACGAAATAAATCCAAAATAAACCACAAATTAACAGTTTCGAGCATAATTAATCAAAAACAGTTTCCAATAACTAGCAAATGCAGCTTCGATAACAGACCAGAGAGCTCAAGAGCAACTAATTTAGAAGCTCAAAACGAAAGATTCCACTGCAAATCTTCTTATTTCAACTAAATCCTATACAATAACTGCTGAAAAATAAATAAAATGGAAAATTAGGGATAAGGACACAATCTGAAATATTATTAAGAATGGAGACAACTACATATTTTTTTTATAGGAGAAGAGACAACTGCATAATTTTTATAGCGGAATGACAAACAGTGAATCCAGAAAATCGGTGAATCTCCTTAGTAATCCAGAAATCGGTGAATTTCGATAGTGAATTTTGATGAAGTGAATCCAGAAAATCAAATGAATCCGACAATGAATTTTGAAAATTAGTGAATTTCGACAGTGAATTTTTGATGAATTTAAACAATGAATTTGAACACAAGTGAATTTCGATAGTGGATAAATAGTTTTGTTCTTTATGTAAAAGTTTTAAAAGATCATTCTTCTACTTAATTGATGAAATATTTTGTCTTCTCCTCATTCCCCTAAATAAAAAGTAAAGTAGCAAAAAATTCACCTGTTGAAAGCCGATCACAAAGCTACTACGTCGAACTAAAACACCTGAAAAATCTAAAATCCCAGCCAAATATATAGAAGAGGCGCCATCCTCAAAGCACAAAGTTATGAGGTGAGGGAAGTCCATGTCCATGCCTCATCCCCAACAGCTCCCTGACCATTATTGGCTGTATATATGAGCTCCTAGGGTGCCCTTTGCGTTCCCAAAACGACAAACATGAAACATGAAAGACATTGCAACAAGAAAAAGCACACAGAATTGCATGATATAATGCACAAAGCAGAGAAATACAGCAAATTAACGAAAGCTCAAAAACTATATGAAAGGAATAAGGAAATGCAGCAATCAAAACTTGAGAAATATTTAGTGGTAACAGAGTGCATACCGTGTCACGGATCTTTGGTGGCTCAGGATGTCTCCTCACCATTGGAGAAGGCTTTGATGATTCAATCCTCTTTGAATTCTTAAATGCACCTGTTAATACTGGCCTTCAAAACAGTTGAGAAACTTAGTTATAATAAGGCCATTTAGTATGTGAGAATCTTACGAATAATAAGAAGCAGTTTTTCTGAGAAGTCTCAAGTTTGAAAGAATTCAGAGCTTGAATTAATTAGCAAATACTGCTCTATAGACTCATGAATGCAATTCTAGGTCGGAGAATTCAACGTATGTTAAAAACAGTAAAAGCAAAACCAACAATGGAAAAAGACAAACAGGAAAAAAGACAAAATAATGGCCTTGTAGCTGTGATAAAAACAATCAAGCAACAATCATTCTTTAAAAGTAAAGTTCTAGTCACCTCTTCCACCCACGAATCTTTGTACTCCACAATAAAAGGATTTTTCATATTAGATATTCGATACATCTGCAATATTATAGTAAAATATTGTTGTATTTCATTGAATAAACCGTAGTACAATGAGTTGTTTGTATAGCTATTACATTGGGGATATAATCGGAAATAACTACAATAATTATGCCCTACTCTAGTCGGCCTTTGCTTCTTGTGCAAGGCTATCAATGCCGCCAATACGCCCCCGCAATTCCATGGGAATTGAATGAACATGGAGATTGGCCTTCAAATCCGCAAATTGAACATGGCCAAGCGGCTAGGTGAGAATGTCGGTCACTTGATCTTTGAAGGAAATGAAAGCGACACGCAATTTATTGAGGGCAACCCACTCACGAACGTGACGGAAATCAAATCTCTATATGCTTGGTACGAGCATGGAAAACAGGATTGGCCGTAAGATAAGTGGCACCGATATTATCACACCACAAGGCAGGAGGATGAGGAAGATTAATCGACATATCACAAAGCAAGAACGTGATCCATTGCAATTCGGCAGCGGCATGGGAAAGAGCTTTATACTCCGCTTCGGTACTACTTTTAGCCACAGTGCACTACAAGGAAAATATTTTTTGCTACACTATTATTTGCCACACAACAAAAAAAGTGCACTAAAAAAATTTCATCATTTCATGTTAATTGGCTAATTTGATCGTATATGTTGCTGTAAAATCATTCATCACATGAACTGGGAGGAAAGAAACATCATGATACATGTTACATGCACCTGATAAAAGCATCAGAACTTAGTCTGCAAGTATTTCTTTCACCGGCTCAGTGTTTTGCAGAGTCTATGCAGTTAAGGATTCTGAAAAAAGAATGAGTCAATTCTGTGTCAGTATGCTGATAGAAAGCATGGCTTTAGGGTTTCATTGTGTATGATGTGTTAAACATATTTGATGCAGTATTTACTGCCTGAAATGAACATTAAAAGGAGTATAGAATCTACTATGTCGATCTTATGTTAGATTACATTTTAAATGCTAAATGGTTAGACATGTATGTAAATGACACGTTGAATCTGGAAAATAAGTGTCTTGTAAATGTGTTTATGATGTTGGAAGACATGTTCATATGGATGGAACCTTTTGCTGCATATAACATGTATGAACGTGCTTATGCTCTTTCAGTTCCCCTGTTTCGCAAGTCGGAAAGGCCTTCAGCTTCTGCAAATCCATTTGGAAGCTGCCCAGACATCAACTTTGTTTAAAAGCTCATCATAAATAGAAGCAGCCACCTTGTCTCTTCAAACTCATTCCAACCAATAGAACCAAAAATAAAAACATGTAAACTAAATAGTAATTTACAAATGAACAATGATACAAAACAATTCGCATTGCCAACGCCAATTCATTACAGCAGGAACAAGGAAATTACAAATACATCAAACGTTCTAATACATCGAATCAAATACCAACTTCATAACAAGTGATGCACCGTATAGCTGAAACATGTTTATTATGTCAAGAACAAGAAGCAGCCGAATAAAACACAATAACATTACAATGAAGCCAAATAGCTAGAAAGAACAAACAATCCAACAAATCTGGGTTGATTTTTGGTGTTTATTGCACTCAAGAGGTAGCTAGAAGATTAGCAGCTTCCATGAGGAATGATAATCTGCCAAAAAGAAGAAACACAAACGCAAGCAAACAGTTAAATAAGTTGAAGAAGAGCATGGAAGAAAATAAAGTTGATGATAGATTAGGACATGCTTGTACTAACCTCCAATATTGAGTTCTTGTTTAACTTAGTAAAAGTTAAGAAGATTCTGGAGGATAAACACCCAACTTAAAACCAGGGGAATTCTTTTCGGTTTGTGTTTGCAGCTTTAGCACTTGGATATCTTTAGCAGACAGAATCACCTTAGGGGTCCAATGCAGATCAATCCTCCTTAAGCTAGCTATCTTCCCGAAATCACGTGGGATGGCAGTAAGCCTGTTGCAATGCTTTAGCATGAGAGTGGTCAGTAAAGGGAAATGAGCCGATGAAGCTTCCCATTTGAGTAAATCTGTTTTCTCAATATGAAACACCGAAAGACTTTTGAAACCTCCATCTTTTACGGTCCAAAAGTCACCAACAAATGCACTATCCTTCAACTTTAGAACCGTAAGATTATTTAGTTCTCCGAGTGTAGCCATATGATCCCAACTAAGAGAGGTTCTACATAGAGTCAACCTATTCAAAGTGGAGGGAAATTTCCTGTGATCGGGGAGAAAAGGTAGCGGGACATTAGCATCGCCGTTTAAAAGCTTCAAATTTTCGAGGGACTCTAGTACTGAGAGATTGTCGAACAAACCAGGTCCTCCGCTCGGGGGATTCACATATTTGGCTAAGTTCCCACCACGTATGCCTAACTTTTTGAGATTTTTACACCTCTCAAACACTTCTCTGGTGCAACTTTCAGGGGCAATATCGGAAAGGGTTTGCACATTCGACGTAGTCTGAGCAGACCCTTGAACGGGAACAGGAGGTAGGGTAGCTGAAGTGTTAACGTGTAGATTCTTAAACTGCTCCATCTGCCATATGTCAGTTTTTATATTGAGAGTTGGAGATTTTGTCTCGAATATGAATGTCTGAAGGTTCCAAAGGTTTGTTAATTTCACGCTAATGGTGTCAACATCACAGGACATAGCGATGTACTTGAGAAGAATCAGATAAAAAAGCTCAGCTGGAAAGGTTTTAAAGTTAACTGCCCTTGCTTCAAAGACTCGAAGCAGTTTGAAAGCCTTGGGAATGACCTGGACATGTGGTGCAGGCAATAGAGTCTTTTCCTTGGAGAAACTTAAGAATGAACGAAGCCGCTTACCGGTTGGGTTTGAGCAAACATACTTTATAATCTCAGAGTTAATGGAAATTCTTAGATAATCATCCACAGATAATTCTACATTTACAGGAGTACTACCCTTTACTTCTTGAAAAAGCTTCCTCCTCATGGCCTCTTTCTTGCAGAACTCTCGCAAAAAGTCATGGACACGACATTTTTTAATCTGACCATTCCATTTGCTTTCTGCCACCATCACCAAATTTCTATCCACCATTTCCTCTAAATATCTCTCTGCTATATCATCTAGGTTTCCTTTTCCTTGTATAAAACCTTCAGCAATCCACAATCGAATCAATTTCCAAACCGGGATGTCAAAATCTTCAGGGAAGATACCAAGGTAAAGAAAGCATGGCTTCATGTAGTACGGAAGGTTATTGAAACTAAGTCCTATAAGTTTTGAGCTGATATTTTCAGCTACATGTTCAGAACATCGCACGCGTTCACATACTTTCTTCCACCAATCAACTCTAGTTTTACGATCCAAAAGGATACCCGCAACAACAACAATTGCGAGAGGCAATCCCCAACACTTCTCCAAGATAAGGCTTTCACATTTCTTAATCTGTGGTTCCAGATCGTCTGGACAGCCAACACTTCCAAATACCTTCCACCGTAGCAAATCTTTGGGTTCATCATCTTTCATGAGACGCAATTCATATGGCTCCGCCGATGGGTTAGCATGACGGCCCACGCCTTTGTCACGAGTTGTAATCAAGACTCTACTATGCTTTTGGTTGTTGGGGAACACTTCTTTGAGATCATCCCAAGCGGTTTCTTCCCAGACATCATCCAATACTATAAGGTATTGCTTTCCAATTAATTCCTCGTGAATTTTATCCTGTATTGAATCCACATGCATCTTACAAATTTCATCTGTTACCGCCACGAACTTACTTAAAATTTTCAAGAACACTTCTTTCCTGTCATATACTTGAGACACATTGACAAATGCACGAGCAAAGAACTTATATTCAACTTCAGGATCTTGAAATACCTTTCTAGCCAATGTTGTTTTCCCCAATCCAACCATTCCAACTATTGAATGCACTTCGAGCTTCTCATTGTCTCCGGTAAGAAGAAGTTTCTTCACATCTTCAGCCACATCCTCGAAACCAATAATTTTATCTTCAGCTGGTGAGTGAATCTGTTCACATGTAAAGATAGATCAAGGAATAAGAATCATATATATCTTGGATGGATGCAAAATTATATCAGTAATTAAGCATTGAAGGAAACTACAACCACACACAAGTTATCACAGATCTTTAGTCACGTGGTTTTATTTCCATGTAGAATGAAAATTTAATGAACTTGAACTTGACAAAAAAAGCAGAAGGGATAATTCGAATGTAAAAGAAATAGATTTAAAGGTAGAGTAGCTCAGAAGAAGAGAAG
Source organism: Gentiana macrophylla (assembly GCA_026214975.1). NCBI lineage: Eukaryota > Viridiplantae > Streptophyta > Magnoliopsida > Gentianales > Gentianaceae > Gentiana > Gentiana macrophylla. The sequence goes on from CM047813.1 coordinate 10,045,301, forward strand.
ATTTAAAATCAGATTGTGTATTACTCAAATAACAACATTAGCTGAAGCTGAAGTCATGGCTTTAGCTAATTAAGGATTTCTTTCACACCAAACAATATAGATTGGTGTAAATTGATGGATCTTCATTTTTACATCCATCCCATAAATTATTATAGTTCACTGGACAAAGATCTAACAGGTAAATCCAGCACTATGACTCACCAGTGATAAGAATCTAAAGGAAAAGAAAATACTATTATTATTATTATCATTAAGGCCCTTTTTAAAAGCACCATGCACCTCATTTCAGACTAGATTCGATAAACACCATTATGTTTCATTGTTAGGACAACTAACAAAGTGTTTATCGATCAACAATAAAACATACATAGATGTGTTATTCGTATCAATGAAACATAAAAGTGTTTATCGTATCAATCAAACATAGGGATGTTTATCATAGCCATGAAAAATAGAGGCTACTTTTAAGAATGTTAAAAGCACCGTACAGATTGGTGCTTCGTTTTCCAATGAAACATTCTTGGAGATTGAAAACACCCGAATGTTTTCACAAAAAATACTGCATTCATTTCACATGTTGGTAGAAGGAGAATACGAGGCATACAAGAAAGTTCACGCTTCGCTTCAATTCAGAAATACTGCTTTGTGAAGATGCGACCGTTGTATCTTGGGAGGCGATCATGGTACGTGAAGACCGTAATGGCGTAATATCGTCTTAAGGATAGAAACATTGCGCTCGCCTCGGACTAAGTTTTCTATTCTGTTTTCCTTTTAATTCGTATATTTATTTATCTTAGCACATTTGATTTGCATGTGTGATGTATATATATGTTCAGTTTGGCATCTTGTTGTATATTAACAGAGTAAGGGGAACAACAAGATTTGACTTTAGAAAAAATCGAAGGTAAACAATGAGATTCGTTCGTGACAGTTGCCTGTTATTACGGGAGCATTTATTCTCATTTTGAAAGTGCATTCTTGAACCAAAAATCCATTTTACACGGATCACATTTGACCTTTTGAGAGTCGATAACACGTCAAGTCTATTGCAGCACGGATAACGTAACGTGGTGGCACATGAGTACAATCGGTGGGTGGGGGGTAGAACCATAAATGGTTACAGCCTCTGTTCAAATACATGGGACCTTTTAGACATTTTAAATGGAATAATGAGAAGAAAAATACAGCTGAAACTTTCACTCTCCCCACTTTCTCTCTCTGGCCCTAAACTAACTTTAGGCCTTAAACCGCAATTTTCATCTATGTACAGCCTCTGTTTGATTTTTTCTTTTGGTCATGACTAAGCCAGGTGCAAATTTATTTGATGATCTAATTAGGGTTATTTGTTAACGAGGCTCCCCCATAGCTTTTTAGTCCACTTTTTTCCCCATTTTCAAAACACAGGCGTCGCCGTCTATTAACTGTAATAACAAAAATAAAGAGAAAGAAGAAGAAGAAGCGTACTCTTCTCTTCTTCACATTTCCACCAGAGGCGTTTCCAATCTGTTTAATGGCGATGGGCATCTTGTTCATGTAGACTTCTTTCATCTTCTCACTCACTTGCTGGCATTCCTTTCCGACTGCTCGAAGCTCATTCCAGTACTCCGCAATATGAAAAGTCTTGTCGAGTGTTCGCCTATGTTTCTGCCTCGAAGAGTAAACGATGTATTTCTCAATGGTGTCCTCAGCTTGGAAAACCACGTCCTGAACAACGTCGGCCAACTTCTCCAAATACTCATCGTCGTCGTACTTCTCCGTGCACTCTTTGACAAAACTTTTCATCTCTCCGATGTCTTGCATCAGTTGCCGGATGTTGTCATTTAACCCGTCGAGTAAATTAACGTTGTATTGGATGTATTCCTTTGTGGAATCCAACAAGAAGTTTAACACTACTCCTGTTGCATCTGACATCTTTTTTTTTTTTTTTTCTTTTTTTTGTTTTGTGTTTTTCTCTCTCGATTGATTAAACTCTCTCTGTATTTACTACAAACAATGGTCGGAGGACAAGAATTTTGGGTGGTTCCTAGCTGCCTTCCTCGAAGTTGACTAGCCGAGAAAAGTCTCGCGTTTGTCCTTCAATAATGGGAAAATGGGAAGGAGTGGTAGTAGGCTTATAGTAACATGATAGTGAGAGCAATCGTATAATACGTAGTTATGGGCGGGTCCGGTTAAACCGACTGATACGTGTAATTATAATAAATACTAGTTGGTATTTACTATTTTTGTAAATTAATTATTTCCATTTTAGTGTATTAAATAATGACAAATAACATTTTTTTAAATATCATATTTTTATCAATGTTTGACATGTTAATGAGAGTCAACTTTACTATAATTTTGTATGTATTTTAACCCTTATTTGTAGCATATTCGATGTAATTTTGAGGTAGTAAAGTGATTTTTATAGGCAGGTTTCACCACGATTCGAATCACGAGACGAAAGGCATTTACGTCGAAAATGTCGATATTTTTGGGTGGTTTGTGTGTGTTTTATTGGTATTTGTACGCTTGGGATGTGGTTTTTTTTTATTACGATGATGACGCGTGATAGAGGCGTAGCGATGATCACAACCATGACAAAAATCGTTCAAAACGGAGTTTATATATGACAAAATGACGCGCGACTCAAATTCAGCGATTTGAAAAAAAAAGATTATTATTATCCAGATTTGTCGGGATCCCGACTTTTGTGTTTAATGGAATTGAGGTCCCAGCATTCTTTTTTCTTCCGTCCGTTTGCTTCCGTCAAATATTTGGAAAAAAGAAAAAAATTGAGAAAGAAAGAAAGCTGCAGAGTATCCAATTGGGCAAAAGGGGCCACGCATTTAATAAAGTGGAAAATTAGGGATAAGGACATAATCAAAATATTTTTAAATACTTGACAATTTATATATTTTTATAGGAAGATGACAATCGCATAATTTTTATAATGAGAATGACAAACGGTGAATCCTGAAAATCGGTGAATCCCGAAATCGGTGAATCAGAAAATCAATGAATTTCGATAAATGAATTTTGAAAATTAGTGAATTTTTGTGATGAATTTTGCAGTGAATTTAAAGCAAATGAATTTGAACAAAAGTGAATTTCGATAATGGATAAATAGTTTTGTCTTTACGCAAAAGTTTCAAAAAGTCTGTCTTATACTCGATTAATGAAATATTTCATTATTCTCCTCATTCCCTTAATAAAGTGGACGAAAAGGAGAAGAGGGATACGGACGCGCTTTTATTTTATTTTTGGGTGAAAATTCCGAAGTTGACCGGGTCGGCAATTGGCTTGATAAAAAGCCATTTAGGTCAAATTTTAACACAACTTATATATCGGAATTTTATTTTTTCTGCTGCACAATTTTTCTTCCCCCTTAGAAATAGATCTAGGCTATTTTTTCTCTGCAATTTCTCATAAAACAACAACTTTATGTCCTCTTTTATTTTGCGATTGAAATACAACGAAGTGACGATTCGATTGATGAATTGCTTCAATTTTTTATTGGTAATTTTCTTCATCTTTTTCTGATGCCTATTATGTATTTCTTGATTAATTTCGGCGATTTTATTATTATTATTATTATTATTATTATTATTATTATTATTATTATTATTATTATTATTATTATTATTATTATTATTATTATTATTATTATTATTTTTATAATAGCTAGATTATGTTATGAAACTACGAAATTAATACTTAAACAATGATCTAGGGAAGAGTAGTGTCTACGGATTTTTATCTATGCGAAACAAACAAGTAATAAATTTATAATCCGGTTAACCCCAAGTATAAGGATCGTAGTACTAGTGGATAATGCCGGTCGATCTTACGGGAACTAGACGAATGCAAATCCTAGTTTTTGCCTAACTAAACTATGTCACGAAAAACTAAACTAAACAAATGATTAAACAAAACTAAACCGAACATATATCTTTGAATATAAACTAGACAGAGGACGAATCCAAAGCTAGGAAGGTTTGGTTGCGAACAAATTACTCTGAAGTGCAATAGAAAATAAACTAACTAAAGCAGTTCAAGTCTCAAGGTTAAATCAAGTTTAATGTGGGCAAACGAGTATTGATCCACCTATCCAACAAACACTAACCTCTCATCCCGATTATATTGCGCTTTTACCAAGTTGTGGTTCATCCTATCAAAGGTATGAATCCTACTTTAAGTAGATGATTCGCCTATTAATTTCTATCTTTCGATTTACGGAAATTAACGCGTCATAACATAAACAAAGATGTAAACTTTAACGTTTTAACCTAGATTTCCAACCTATCAACTTTCGTTTGACATAGATTTAAGATCTATTCCTAAATCATGGTGATCTAGTGTTTATAAAGACTTTCATCAAATATAACACATCATACATGCACATCTTTCGATATAAATGCAATTAATCAACATAAGACATGATAAAGGAAACAACTTGATTAAAAACTTACAAAATAACCGAAGAATCAAAAGTAATGTAAGTTGGATGGCTTCACAATGCTCGTTTGATTGAAGCCTAGCCTCTTAGCATCCTTGAATAGCTTGAATTGTTGAAGTAAATTGCATAAACTAAACTAATTTTATCTAAGAATTTAAGAACATCAAAGCGGGAAAAATCGAGTAAAACGCAGCCTATAGCCGCCCCTAGGGTTTAGGGTTCGAGAATTGTAGAATTGGTGTCTCAATGTGTGAAAATAGGCAAGTATTTATAAAGATTTGAGGCGGTTTCACTAAGTCGGCGATCCGGACGCTCGTTTGGTTAAGTAGACGCTCGTCCAGGTGTTCTGAACTCCAACGCAGACGCTCGTTAAATGCGGATAGCGTCCAAACTCTCTGATCTTCTTTTCGCACCTTGGACGCTCGTCTGCTTCTTCTGAACGTTCGTTCAGTAAGTTCATGATGCCTCAGTATTGAATTCTTCCTCTAGACGCCCGTTTGGATTATCAGACGCCCGTCCACTCCTGGACGGGACTTGGACGCCAGTTTAGCTGGAATAAAACTTGATTAAATCATCTCTATCTCTTTTCTGCCCACTCCATTCGATCATTATCTCTTCTTAAATCTTTATAGCTCGAATTTTAACCCTTTTGATCATCATTTGAGCACGATAAGCATACCTATAACACATGGGAAAACATCGCAAACTGTAATAAAGTCCAATTAATTATAATTCACGATGAGAACACATAATTTATTCAATATTGCAATTAAGTCCTTAAAAACCTAGTATGCTCAATATTTCCATATAAGGGCCATTTATTATGCAATTAATCCAATAAAGGGAAAAATACCATAAAATATATCATAATAAAACATAGATTTTCACCCTTAACAACTCCCCACACTTAGCTTTTTGCTCGTCCGAGCAAAACAAAACGAAAAATTAGGCTCGAGAAAGGAAAACAGGCATCTAAACAAATACAACATATATTCAATAACTTAGGTGTCACCATCGTGTAAGTGCATAGCCATAGGAAACTTCCACTAAAACACACTTGAATAACTCAAAGCAAAACTAGCTAATACCCCCTCGTACATTAGTAATAAATGATACTCGTAAGATGTACCCTACAAACGTGACATATCCCGAAAAGGATGATCGAATGAATCTAGGGCCTTTCTGAAATACTCAGAGGATAATCCCTACAGCATATCTATCAGTTTATACTGGGGATAAGATTAACGAAAACTAAGCCTTCTTCATTTCATAACTTAAGTTGATTGAATTCATTCACTTTAAACACACATTAGGGTGAGCTTTTGCCCTCATAGCAGAATAGGACATTTCGAGATAATCCCCTACCTTACTCCAATCATAAGGCAGCTTTCCCTAACTGTCGTGAGCTTTTAGTCATCATAGTGGTATAGGACATACGTGGTATACCCTACCTCACTCAAATCATCGACTAGCTTTCGACACACACATAGATTCATTTAACTTTTTCAACTTCTCATTTGACATTAGTTACGTGTTACTTATCACATTCAAACCTCTAGATATTCACAGTATCTCATACTTCGGATCTAAATACAAACTATCATAAATCTTGAGATATATGCGTAGCACTAAGCACATGACTTATAAGAAAATCGAAAACTACCAATCCAAAACGGGGTATAACTTTATAAATTAGCTCATCATTCACTATGGCTCGTGAAAAATAGTGTCAGGTGAAACAACTAACTTATCAAATACATGAAATATCGCATAGATGACTATAAAAACAATGAACCTCAAATCGAACTGCCTACTCGGGACAAAACAAAAACAAAGGTGTCGGAAAATTTTGAAATTTCGCTCATTTCGCATAAACGTGTACTCTAAACATGCTAAACGTGTACGCATAGGTACAAGTACAAATCGAACTATCCCCTCCCCCACACTTAAAAATTCAACATGTCCTCATGTTGTGCAGAAAGTAAAAGGATAAGAAACTTAGTTGTATGCGCGTAGAAAATCGAGGTGTTGGTCAGGCCGGAGCATGAAAGAAACAACACTCGCAAAAGTGTCGAAAAAAAACGTCCAAACCGAACTCAACCAAGATTAGATATGCACTACTCGATAAAACAACAGAGTCTCGGGGGAAAACGGGGCACAATAATGTAATAATGCGAAAGGAAAGAATGAAAGAGATAGAACAACAAACGTCAACTAAAAATGATCATAATACCAATGAAAGCGCAATCCAAGTACGTGGTGCTAGACAGTTGACATGATTTAAGAAAAATAGCAACAGAAGCGAGAATAATAGAAAGTACAGAAATCATGGAAGCATCAAAAGGAAAGTAGTAATAGTCATCGTACAACCAGATCGAATGTGCAAAAAAAAGAAGAAATACATCAAGCAGAAAATGCATAAAAATCTCAAGATCACTCGGGCGGAATCGGCACATCAGACGGAGGAATAACAGCAGGATCACCAGCAGGGGCATCAAAGACGAGGAGGATCTCGAAGTAGATGCGACAACGATGGGCGTCGTCGGTGTAGCTCAGCCGCATAGTAGAAGCGATGAGTGGTCTACCGGGGCTCATCATCCTCCTCATCGTCAGACGACTCGCGAATCACAGCTGCAATCACCTGCTCAATGTCGTCATCGAAACTATAGTCCACCACGCTGGGGCATAAATCCGCTCATCCCTCGGCAGCCTATCCTCAAGCACACACTGAAGCAAAGTGACAATGTTGTTCTGCATGTCTCGCTGATCGAGCATCCACTGCCTAAAACTGTGGGCCATGCTGAGCCGCATCCGCATCGATGGAGAAATGGTAGGGACAGGAGGTACCGGAGGTGGGGCGGCCTCAGACTCACCCGCAGGCGGAGGTTTTTCTCTTTGAATACCTCTCGGGTTCTTAGGCCTGTGATCCTGCTTATACTCCGGCACTCCGGCATCGATGCATATCTGATGAATCAAATGTGGGACAATCAAACTCCGCTTGTAATTCTTCTGACTGAACACCAACTCATCATAAATCGCTTGGCCAACATCGACATTTAACTTGAAAACCAAAGCATACAACATTCCAAGGTCGCTATGTGAAAGTGTGTCGATTATTCTTCGGCAATAAACGACTCTGGATGAAGCGGCAATAGACTCTCCAATCTTTAGACCACGCCCGTAGTAACAATCTCCTTACGGTCCCCACCCGCCCGAAAGCGCCCAAGCAACATCGGGGCAAACTTGCAATCTCAATTCCTCCGAGGATCCGCCCCAAATCCACGCCTTCTCTTAATTTCCTCCTTATAATCCAACCCTTCAAACGCTGCCAACCCATATTTTGCATTAAAAACTTGTGGTGAAATGGGAACCTTAACACCTCGAACCAACACAACCCCCGTGTTCAAGTCGGTTTCCGAAAAATTAGCGTAAAACTCCCTAACCAACGAATCATTAACTGGGGTAGTCGGGATCTTCATCAATGCATCCCATTCCCTATCTTTCAACAACTTCACAAAAACGGGATCCACCTTTGTCTCTATCACCGCCCGCTCAACCAACATATTCGAGCGCGAAATAGTGTTTGGTATAGGCCTCATGTGCTTTAGAGTTGACAAACCGACGAGGCATAGGGATAGGCACAGCTGGTCTCACTTTCTTTCGGGGTCCCTCGGCCCTAGGTTCATCGGCATCCTCCCTAGCAACCTCCTCAGCAGTTTCATCTCTAGACGACTCACCACCTCGGGCAGTCTTAGTAAACCGTGCCAAGGGCACATCCAAATCAGTTTCAGACTCCGAGGTGGACTCGTCTCTCAAATCAGCTCTAGCTTGTTGTGATGCCCTAGAGGGTTGCTCTCGGATCACTACGCCCTATTTGGATCAACTATGGGAGGTCCAACTCTTACGCTTTTACCACTCTCCTAGCCACACCCTTACCAAACCGCTTCAACTCCCTTCATCCGCACCATGATTTAAACTTGAAAAACCACAAACACTAAAACAATTCACGGCACAACAAAGGGTACCCATTTAACATCCAAATCGGGATTTCAATTCAACAATGTCAACCCATCCACCACAACCATCATCACCACATCATCACAACACCAAAACAGGAAGAAAAAGCAACAAAATGAGATAAATTTCAAGAAAATGAGCCGACCCGAAGATCGAACTCACAAAAACGTGAAAGAAATCAAGAAAAGTCGCTACAAACTTACCAAAGATGATGAGTAGATGAAGATAATGCTCTGTAGACGTCCAAAACAACCCAAATTGACCCCAAAAATCCGATTTTTCTTGAACAAAGTCGGACTCTATAGGTGGCCGATTCTCTAAAAATATGGAATGTTGGGGGATTCGGCTTTGAAAATTGATGAGAGGGTGCCAGGGGCGTCCTATAGCACTTGAAATCGCCCAATTTGGTGTTGAATCAATGGATTTAGGTTGTGAGGAGGGCAAAATTCGGGTGAGGCAGTTTGAAATTCGAAGGAATGAGGTTTCATGGCATGAGGGGGTATATATAGACAGGTGGTGGACGCTCGTCCAACTCGGCGGACGGGCGTCTGTCTAGAAATGTGATGAACTGGACGGGCGTCCAGAGTACCAGACGCTCGTCCTAAGACTTGATTTGAATACAGGATTGGAGGGAATCATCCGGACGGGCGTCCATAGTTTTAGACGAACGTCTGGGCAAGAAGTTGAATACAGGATGGAAAAGCTTGTTTCCAGACGGGCGTCCCATAAGCGTGGACGGGCGTCCAGGAAAATTGAGAGCCGGACTGGCGTCCAGTATCACTAGACGGGCGTCCAGTATCACTAGACGGGCGTCCAGTCAAGAAAAACACAAAATTGTCCCTTTTTAAAACTTATCATATAAAACAACTAAATGCGAAACTTTTATTATTGATAATTTAAAATTCAAAAGTACAATATGGAAAATCATGAGAGAATTTGAAAATAAAACAGACAAAAATAAAACAGTGGGTTGCCTCCCACCAAGCGCTTCCGTTTTACGTCGGGGCTCGACGAAAGCTAAACTAACTAAGGAAACACTAATCTGCGTAGATCTCGTCCCAATTCACTAAGCGAATGAGACGTCGAAGCATGTCGATAGCCGGAGGGAAGTCGTACTCATCCTGCAAACACCAATCCTCGCCAGCTACCTCAACACCCCTAAAATGCTCAGCCCGCAGCACTAGTGCCAAATCCGTCAGCATAGGATCATTAAGGATCGTGTAAGGACGTCCTATGGCCTCCTGCAACTCCTTAGTCGTGAAATCGCTGCCTCCCGAACACGGTGGAACAATGATAACGTACGTGATGGTCTTAACCTGAGTGCTAATGTCAAAATCTACATGAAGAACTATCGTGCCTCCTGGTCCATCATCTACTGTGATCAGCGGGATTCGACTAATGAGTGGGAACTCCTCAGGGCGAACTCCGTAGAGATCCATATCGAGAAAGCAACTACTGACAGATAGAAACATAGAAGCTTAGTAAAACTAACCAAAATAACATACTAAAGCACAGAGAACTAAGAAAAACTTAAACAAGATTGGATATCTAGGATGCCCCCTAGTGGCGCTTTTGGTTTATGTCGTTAGCTCGACACCAGTTGAATTCAGCCTGGGTCAGGCCATTTGACTTTTCTGCCCGCCATTACCTCGTTAAAGTTCTGATCAGGATTGTGGCTGCAGAAACGACACTTAACGCATGGGATTAAAGCTTTGACAGTTTTCCAGATACGTTGAACCTTTCCCATGGTCGACTTTCGCTTTTGTAGATTTCTCTGCTGACGTTTGAGTTGTTGCTCCCTTGCATAGTCCTCCATATCCCAACTACCGGCTAGAACTTCTTGTGATAGACCACTACCGTTATCCTCAGAAAACAGATTGGGTGAAATCTCGTCAGAGTCTTCGACTTCATTTACACCGCATCCAAGGATATCGAGAAATTTAACAATCAAAGGCTTGCCTGTAGGTTCTCCAATGTAGTGTTTGCACCTCTGACCATTAACTCAAACGGTGATCTTTATAACCGAGTAGTTCTAGAACGCCTCGGGAATGATTTTGAGGATCGTAAAGGGCCCGGACCATCGTGTCCTTAGCTTTCCAGAAAACAAATGTAATCTGGAATTATAAAGAAGAACTTGTTCCCCTACTTGAAATTCTCTTTTCTTAATTTTTACGTCATGGAGGAGTTTCATCTTATCCTTGCTTATCCTGGCGCTTTCGTAAGCCTGGAGCCGGAATTCGTCTAACTCATGCAGCTGCTGCAGTCGATGTTTTCCACAAGTTTGGGAATCAAAGTTAAGAAACTTCGTCGCCCAATAAGCCCTATGCTCTAACTCAAGCTGGCGAGATGACATGGCTTGCCGTAAACCATCCGATATGGAGATGTACCCATAGGGGTTTTATAAGCGACCCTATACGCCCATAGTGCATCATCCAATTTCAAACTCCAATCCTTTCTATGACATTCACTTTGTCTTTTCCAGATTTGCTTGATGCTTTGGTTGCTCCGCTCAACCTCGACCGCTAGTCATCGGATGGTATGGTGTGCCGGTCTTATGGCGAACACCATACTTTTCAAGGACTTTCTCAGAGGTCGGGCTGCGTAAATCGTTCCTTCATCATCGATCGGAGGATCGAGGACATCCAAACCTCACAAAGATGTTCTTCTTCGAAATTTCATGACCGTTTATGATCATTGTGAGGAGTGGCCACTTCCTCCACCCATTTGAAACATAATCAACGCAGACTAAGATGTATTTGTTGCCACACGATGACGGAAAGGTCCCATAAAATCGATGCCCCAAACATCAAAGACTTCGCACTCTAAGATGGGTTTTAAAGGCATGTCGAAAACGCCTTGTCGAGTTCGGTTCTTTGACATCTATCGCAAGCTTCTGAAGGCTTCGTATCCTTAAAGATTGTAGGCCAATAGAAACCAATTTGGAAGATCTTAGCAACCGTCTTCCAAGGACCAAAGTGACCACTGTTGGTCCACTATGGCATTGCTCGATAATCTCTTGTTGCTCGGTCGAGAACGCATCTTCTAAGCAAACCATCTTTGCGCAGATCTTGAGCGAGATAAGGTTCATCCCAAACGAAATATTTCATATCAGAGAAGAACTTCTTCTTCTCTTGATACGACATTTCGGGGTCAAGGTAACGGGCATGAAGGTAATTCACAATAGACGAATACCATGGAACATCAGGAGAGCGGCCATCGATCAACATGATGTTTTCTAGAGGAAAGTAAAGATCTATATCTTCAGGATCACCCTTTTCCTCACTTATCATCCTAGAAACATGATCCGCCACTACGTTCTCACTGCCCTTCTTATCTTTGATTTGAACGTCAAACTCTTGGAGGGTCAGTATCCAACGCAGTAAGCGCGGTTTAGCTTCCTTTTTGGTCATGAGATAACGCAAAGCAGCGTGATCAGTCCACACAATCACTTGAGCACCCAGCAGGTAACTACGAAACTTATCCATAGCAAAGACTACGGCTAATAATTCCTTTTCAGTGGTCGTGTAGTTAACTTGAGAAGGATTCAGTGTGTGACTGGCATAATAGATAGGCTGGAACTTTCCTTCGATTCGCTGTCCTAAGACTGCACCAACAGCATAGTTGGATGCATCGCACATAAGTTCAAAGGGCAAGTTCCAGTCTGGCGATATAAGAATTTGGGCGTATATTAACCGATTCTTGAGCTCCTCAAACGCTTGCTTGCAGTTCTCATCGAAATTGAACTCAACGTCTTCCTTGAGCAGAGTAGATAGGGGCTTGGCTACTTTGGAAAAATCTTGGATGAATCTCCTATAGAAACCGACATGTCCTAGGAAACCTCTGACTTCGCGTACATTCTTAGGATAACTCATCTTCTCAATGGCTTCTACCTTGGCTCTATCTACTTCTATACCTTTGGCTGACACTTTGTGGCCAAGGACTATGCCTTCATCTACCATGAAATGGCATTTTTCCCAATTAAGCACTAAGTCATTTTCCACACATCTAGACAACACTGATCAAGATTATCGAGGCGATCATCGAAGGATTGACCAAAGATCGAGAAATCATCCATAAAAATCTCCATGCACTTTTCAACTAGCCCGTCAAAGATTGCCATCATACACCTTTGGAAGGTGGCCGGGCATTACAGAGACCAAATGGCATCCGCTTTGTGGCGAATGTCCCATAAGGGCAAGTGAAAGTAGTCTTCTCTTGGTCAACAGGATCGATGGGTATCCGGAAGTATCCACGAATATCCATCCAGAAACAGAGAATGCGTGCCCCGCCAGACGCTCAAGCATCCGGTCAATGAATGGAAGGGGAAATGATCTTTCAGTGTGACCTCATTGAGCTTTTCGATAATCGATACATACTCTGTATCCCGTAACGAGCCTCGATGCTATCTCTTCGCCCTTCTCATTCTTTTCAATAGTAATTCCACTTTTTGGGAACTACTTGAGTTGGGGATACCCACTCACTTTATGCCTGCAATGGCGTAAATGATACCCATATCAGAAGCTTGATAATTTCCTTCTTGACTACCTCTTGCATGTGAGGGTTGAGCCTTCTCGAGGTTTGTCTAACTTGTTTTGCACCCTCCTCAGTCTTGATTTTGTGCATACTGAGATGTCGGGAGATATCCTCGGATATCTCCACACCGCCATCCAAAGGCTTTTTCATTTTTGCGCAAGGCGTTTAACAGTTTAAGCTCTTCTATACGAGATAGCTTGGCGAGAGATGATCAAAGGAAGCTTGTCACCTTCTCTTAAAAACACATACTTAAGATGTTTAGGCAACGGCTTGAGCACCAAATCTACGGGAGGATCCTCTAGACTTGATTTAAGATCACCACTCTTCAACTCAACATCGCCGAGCTTACTCGGTGGTCCCATCGCCAAGGCTTCTTCTCTTAGCTCATCCTCAAATGGTTTGCTAAGCGGTCTAGATTGACCACACCATGATTATTCAGATTATCGATCAATCGCTCATATTCCGCCTCTGACCAAGACTTGCTTATCCATGAAGTCATTGAAGTCATCAGACGTCTCCTCAATGGAACGACCGGTTGGAGATCCGAAGGTACATTGATAGATTTCAAACACTATAGCTCACCTCCTGGTCACCAACTCGAATGGTGACATGCCCACCATCACAATCGATGAGGGCTCTAGGTTTGTAGATAGAAAAGGTCTTCCGAGAATCAAAGGGACACTTTCACTTTTCTCAATATCCAAGACGCGTGCAGTCAAGCTGGAAAGGTAAACCTATCTATTTGAACCAATACGTCCCTTAGGATCCTGAAGCTTTCTTAGAGAGACCTATCGTGAACTGCAGTTCATGGTAGTGGGTTCTAGAAGATTACGCAAACCAAGGCGATTGCAAGCGGACAATGGCATCAAGTCGATGGATGCACCCAGTCACATAAGGAATTCGGGAAGACTAGGCCTCCCATCCGCAATGTGAGCACAAATTTGCCTGGTCGCTTCTCTTGGTTGGTAAGTCTTGATAATTGACCATAGAACACTCCTTACCAATTGCTTGATCCATTCCGCTAACTTCTTCTTGGAAGATACAACATCCTTGATGAACTTTGTATACTTAGGCATCTCGACCAAGACCTCGGATAATGGCAGATTTACCTGAGTATTTTTCTGAAGGTTTAGCACCTTTTCGTACTTTTTGTCTTCAACCAATGGAATGTTGCTCTTCCTCGGTGGAAACGGAAGCTTCTTCAGTCATTCGGAAAAGACTCTCTTTGAGGATGTGCTGATAGCTTTGTCTTCCAAATCCTTCCACCGAACCGTCTTTTCAGAAGCTTTCGTAGTCAGGGGATCAGCCACCTGACTTCCTTTTCCTTTTTCAGTCCTCAAGGGATCAGCCACCTGAGGATTTCCAACCTTTTCACCTATCGAGGATCACCACTGATTACTTGCTTTGCCAACCAAGGGATGATGGGTGCTCAACTTCCCCTCCTGCCTTATCAATGGCAGGAGGGGCTAGTGGTTTCCCTGGAAGCCAGGGGGACCACTCAGCTGTGTACCGCTTCTTAAATTCATTGTACTAGCCTCCTCTTGTCCATAATGCATTGTTGGTACGAGGTCAGTACATTGGCTGCTGCTCAAATCGGCCTGAGCAACATGACCGCCCTTAGGATTTTTCTCGGGCCTCGTAAGTCGGAATGTAGTGATTCAAAATCCTGTAGAATCCTTTCTTCAAGACCTACAACTCTTCTCTTGAGGTCGAGAGTCAAATCAGTTTATATCATATCAAGAACTGCGTCGGAAGGTCGTCACTACCCGGAATCCTGATTTTCCGACATTTATCTTGATTGATTTCTTTCCTTATATCTTTCAATCTTCCATAACTTTGATTGATCCTTTCCAAGCACGAATTTGGCTCTCTAAAATCCTCTCTTCCATCATCAATGAGTATCTACAACAATAGGAAAACATACCAAAGCGTAACGTATTTCCAAAATAACATAAAATCATCAAATAAAGACTATAATTGATACGTTTTCATATTTAACCATTAAAAACCCCATTTACTCAATATTTACATATATAGCTCGATTTCTATGAAAAACATCCATATATGGGGAATATTGATATAAAATATATCCTTATAAAGCGTATAAAATCACCCTTAACAACTCCCCGCACTTAAACCTTGCTCGTCCCGAGCAAGACAAAACAAGAACATACTATCAAGAATCACACGTAACGACACGAGATATAGTCAAAATCATGACAAGCTAGTATTGACAAATCGACCCCACTCGGTGATGTGTGTGCGAGAACCTACTAAACTTCCACCGATCCTCTCTCGATATAATACATCAAGCACTAACAGATTATCCGGTCAACTAAGCGAAAACTTCATTCTATCTACGAGACTTACCTCACAAAAACTAATTACCAAGAACACAAGAACTAACTCACAATTAAATTCCTTTGCTTAGTACCAAGAAAATACCTTTCGTGTCTCTCTCTGGGTTTAGATCAACTTGACTTAGAATTCCAAAAGAAAATGTATATTTTATATTTTATATTTCCTATCGTCGCGTCTCAAAAGTATAACACACTCCCTACATTAGAGCGAGTCACCACCGAGATCACTCGAACCCATCTTGTCAAGGTAAACCACACTCCCCATTTGGGGCGATATCCAAATGGACTCGAGGTGATAGTTACAAACAAAATTCCATAAAGAAATTCTATTCATTTATTTCTATTTATAGATATATATATTTTTATATTTTTCAAACTCTTTGGAAACTCTCGGTCAAATATATTTCTAACACATTCAAGACTCTTAAAGTTTTCAAAACACTAAGGTCTTGAGATTCTAAGCTGTGAGTATAGCACTAGTTCTTAACTTTCATTAATGCTAAATAAGTGTTATCTCAGTATCAAGAATTAACTTTCCTTTAACTAACCGGAAACTATTCTATATTTGGCTCTTCATCTAATAGGTTCGTGAAATGAAGTTCAAGTGAGTATCGACTTACTAAACCTATTCTCAGAACATGATATGACTACTGATAACAACTAAAGGGTGCCAGATTATAAAACTAGCATGCAATTGAAATGTTACTCGGGAGGAAACAAAAATTTGAAAATTTCGCACTTTTCATAGAAAATTATAACTAATATGAGCAAATGAAAGTAGATACACATAAACCATCCCCTCCCCCACACTTAAATTGCAACTTGTCCTCAAGTTGTGCGAGAATGAAAAAGAAAAAGAAAACTTAGGTGATTGTATGCCGAAGGAGCTATGCGGAAGTGTTTGAACCAAATCCAAAAATTCCCGACGAACTCGAAGAGGTCGTGGACCATCCACCGGAAAAGCGATATCATCTGAAAACTCACAATAGCTAATGCAAATACCCCCGCACACTTGACAAACATGAAATACCTCGGGGATAGGGGAAGATAACATATAAAGCACGGAAAGGAAGTCAGAGAATTTTTAGATTAAGCTCATATAAAGATGGACATATACATGGAATATTACAAAATAGTAGGGCTAGGTGCAACTATATGAAAATGCATTACAATGCAATCTACGTGAAAAATCCTAAAAATAAAAAAAATAAAAAAAAATAAATTCTGACAGGCTCAGGCTGAGCAAGTTGACCCCTGACAACTCTACAGTGACTACGGCCTATGCAGAAACTAAAATAAAAACGAGGTAGTATTACGAGCCATTGATTAACTACGCTCAAGAAAAATAAAAGAAAAATAGAAAAACAATGCAACTAGATGACATGCAACTAAATGTTATGCATCTATATGATATGCAAAAATAAAAGAAAATAAAAGAAAGAAAACTAGCCCACTCATTTGCAACACGACATGTATATAGTAAACGTCTACCAAATAATGACAGGTTACGATAAACGACAGTTCTGTCCATTACATGCAGTGTAGACGCGCCTTAAGACTCGTCAAAAGTGATAGCATTATGGAAACCAACAGTTAGCTATACTAAACAGATATAACTCATATGGCCTAAGACGTAGCATACGGAAACCAACAGTAGCTACCCATATGAATTATAAAAACAAAGGAAGCACGTAAGTCTCAAAGCTTAAAAGATTCATCACAGCGGTATGTAGCATACGGAAACCGACATTAGCTACTAATTAATAAGACCAGTTATAGCGTACGAGAACCGACAGTGACTATAACTTGCATAGATGAATCATGCATATAAAAATCAGTTATTTAACATGGATTCGTAGATGGAAAGATATGAATATGCAAGTTCAGAACATCTACGTAAAATGAAATAGCCACAGAAGCTCGTATGAAAGTAATCCAAGTTAAATTAAAGCATCAAGAAAAGCAGAACTGGATCGCATTCGGACGAACGTTCACTTAGCGTTGAGCCGGGACGGGCGTTCCACCTTGCGAGACGCTAAATCGCGCTTTGAAAAACCGACCGGACGGGCGTTCGAAAGTATAGGCGCTCGTGCGGTCCTCTAAATCGAGCAGATTGAAAATATTTGAGCGGACGGCGCCCAATACTTCCCAACGCTCGTTCACTGCAGATGAAGAAGCGGGCGGGCGTCCAGCAGAATGCGACGCTTCGTCCATACAACAAGAATGCACAGCAGAGCGGCCGGAAAAAACACAGCAAAACCCTAAATACTTATGAACACAACACAAAGAACACGAGATCAAAGCCAAAGGCCTTATCAAATTAAGCACAGGGGTTAGACTAGGTAACACATAAACATATAAACTTCACGTAAAACAAGTTGAGTAAAAACTTTTGCACATTCTTAACCTAACGGTCATCGAAACACGGCAAAATAAAAACTCTCAACTTGGTATACGCTACTTTTATTAAAAACAAAAATAAAAGCGTAACAAAATCGAGAACTAACAAAACTAGATTCAACATGACACCTATTCCCGGCAACGGCGCCACTTTTGTTGGGGAGTTTTGCATCATTAAAACAAAGAAAATTTATAAAACCTATACTACCATGCAAAACTACCTCTAACGGCCGAATACCGGGTAGTTGCTAGTAAAGTTGGATAAATGCGGTATCGATCCTCGAGGGAATTGGTATCGAATCTAACTTATTAATTCTTCTTTATTAACTAAACCTAAACTAAAGCGGAAAAGTGAATCGGACGAGAGGATTGTTAATCCAAAGCCAGGAAGGATAATTGCGAACCAAAATAAAATAAATCTAAACTACAACAATAAATCTATCTAACGAACATGATAATGGTGGCGATCAAACATGGAGCGAACCATAATCCACCATCCATGAACCTTAATTTCTTCCTAGATTATCTTATAGTGATTTAATTCAAGTTGTGGTTTCACCTATCAAACGTATGAATTCCTACTTCGTAGATGAATTCGCCTATCAATCTCTATCTTTCGATTTCACGGAGATTAACGCATCATAAAATAAACCAAGGTGCAAGATTTTCTAGATCTCACAACAACCTAGACATTCAACCTATCAACTTTCGTTTGATATAGATCAAAGCGTCTATTCTTTCTATGGTGATCTCGCGTTTACACGAATTCGTCCTACGGTAAACATCAATCGCAAACATCTTTCGATATAAATTTGCAATAACAAATAATCATAGAAAGATCTGAACTTGGAATTTAAACTTACAAGATATCCAGAGAAAGAAAGTAAAAGCAGCTGTAGAAAGATATCCATGGCTGCTCCATGTTTATTCAACCTCAACACATCATCATGGTTCAAGAAAGCGAAGGAAAAACAAACAAAATAAAAGACCTAATCTAACCCCGATCACCGAGCACAAGGCTCGGGTGATCGTCTAACTCGAGCGCGTGTCGCATGCGTGTAATTTTCGTATGAAAAATCTGATGTAATTAGGGTTGGAATCGCATTTGCTTTTATAGAAAAATCAAGTCGGTTGCTCTGATGCAAAGGTGCGGACGCCCGTCCATAATGTTGGGACGCCCGTTCACTATTTTCAGCATCCAAACTTGTAACGCTCATATCTCGGGCCTCGTAAGTCGGAATGGAGTGATTCAAAATCCTGTAGAATCCTCTCTTCAAGACCTACAACTCTTCTCTTGAGGTCGAGAGTCAAATCAGTTTATATCATATCAAGAACTGTGTCGGAAAATCAAGATTCCGGGTAGTGACGACCTTCCGACGCAGTTCTTGATATGATATAAACTGATTTGACTCTCGACCTCAAGAGAAGAGTTGTAGTCTTGAAGAGAGGATTCTACAGGATTTTGAATCACTCCATTCCGACTTACGAGGCCCGAGATATGAGCGTTACAAGTTTGGATGCTGTTGCTGAAAATAGTGAACGGGCGTCCGACATTATGGACGGGCGTCGGCACCTTGCTCAGTAAGCAACCAACTTGATTTTTCTATAAAAGCAGCTGCGATTCCAACCCTAATTACATCAGATTTTTCATACGAAAAATTACACGGCGGCGGCCGCTACAGGAGCTTTAAAGGCGATCACCCAGCCTTGTGCTCAGTGTGATCGGGGTTAGATTAGGTCTTTATTTTGTTTGTTTTTCCTTCGTTTCTTGAACCATGATGATGTGTTGAGGTTGAATAAACATGGAGCAGCCATGGATATCTTTCTGCAGCGTTTTACTTTCTTTCTCTGGATATCTTGTAAGTTTAAATTCCAAGTTATATCTTTTCTATGATTATTTGTTATTGCAAATTTATATCGAAGATGTTTGCGATTGATGTTTACCGTAGGGCGAAAGTCGTGTAAACGCGAAATCACCATAGGAAAGAATAGACGTTTTGATCTATATCAAGCGAAAGTTGATAGGTTGAATGTCTAGGTTGTTAGATCTAGAAAATCTTGCACCTTGGTTTATTTTATGATGCGTTAATCGTAAAAAAGATAGAGATTGATAGGCGAATTCATCTACGTAAAGTAGGAATTCATACGTTTGATAGGTGAAACCACAACTTGAATTAAATCACTATAAGATAATCTAGAGAAGAAATTAAGGGTTCATGGATGGTGGATTATGGTTCGTTCCATGTTTGATCGCCGATCATTATCATGTTCGTTAGATAGATTTATTGTTGTAGTTTAGATTTATTTTATTTTGGTTCGCAATTATCCTTCCGGCTTTGGATTAACAATCCTCTGTCGATTCACTTTTCCGCTTTAGTTTTAGGTTTAGGTTAATAAAGAAGAATTAATAAGTTAGATTCGACACCCCATTCCCCGAGGATCGATACCTGTACTTATCCAACTTTACTAGCAACTACCCGGTATTCGGCCGGTTAGAGGTAGTTTTGCATGGTAGTATAGGTTTTATAAATTTTCTTTGTTTTAATGATGCAAAATCTCCCAACAAAGCTGAAGCAGATGCTTGGGGGTCTTGATGCTAAGCTGCTTTCCACCATTTTGCCCTATCTGTCTTTCAAGGTTCTTATTGGTACTCATCAGGAGCTGAATGTTCTTGTTTTGCTCCTCTTTGAATGAGTTCCATTCAGCCTTGAGGTCATTGGAATTCGAGGGGCCTTGAGAATTGGAAAAATTTTGATTTTGTGGCTGGCTGGGCCGATTCTGATAATTGGAATTGGAAATGGAGGGCCAATTCTGATTAAACCTTTGTGTTTGATTGGAAAAATTAGAGCTTTGGTTCGAACCAAAACCAGGGTTTCTATTGAAGCTCGGGTTAGAATTGAAGTTCGAGTTTGGATTCTGATTGAAACTCGGATTCTGGCCGAAGCCCTGATTTTGAGCATTATTCTGGCCGGAGAATTGGTTGTTGAACCTAGGATTAGACTGGCCAGAAAAAGCATTCACTTCTGCACTTTGTCCAATCATGGGACAGAAACGAGCAGTGTGCCCTGGATCATCACATACTTGGCATGTGATTGTATTATACTGTCCATTATTATGAACAGCGTTGACTTGATGAGCGGCGGGGATTGAAGCCCGACATCATTGGACATGTGGCCAGGTTGATAGCAGCTTTCGCAATACAGAACCTGAGAGTTCTGTGGAAACGAAAGAGTCTGATTACTCAGATTAGGAACAATTTGGGATGTTGTCTGCTGAGAATTAGCCATTTGATTTTGCAACATGGCAATCAGATTTTGCATAGTCACTTCCTCGACCTTGGGAGGAGGAGGAGGTGCCTGAATAGCTTGATAGGATGGGGCATAGTTGTATTTGGCAATGTCTTCGAACAATGCCCATCCTTCGTCTGGAGTCTTCTTCAAAAATGCCCCGCCAGATGAACTATTGACCATGCCTTTAGTGAGCTCGGTCAATCCATTAAAGAATGTATTGACTTGCCTTTGCATCGGCAAGCCGTGGTGGGACATTTCGGAGAAGGGACTTGAACCTTTTCAACAATCAAAGAAAGATTCATTTTCCTTTGATGGAATGTGAAGATTTCGTTCAAACAACGGGCCGTCTTTGATGGAGGAAATATTGACTCAAAAATTCTTTTTCAAGTCCGGCCCAGTCGTAATGGATTCGAAGGAGAGAGTGATACCACTCTAGTGCTTCCCTCGCAAGGAAAATGGGAAAAGTTTGAGCTTGATTGCGTCCTCACTTACACCTTGGATACAGGTAGTACCGCATATATGTAGAAATGTGTGTAGGTGAGTATGGGGTTCTCTCGATTGATAGCCGTGAAAAATTGGCGCATCTTTGCATCATTTGAATAAGTCCTGGCTTAAGCTCGAAAGTTGGAGCCGTAATGGCGGCATAACGATTGCGGGGTTGATGGTGATCGTGCCAGGCATGGCATAGTCGGCCAACGTCCGTCTATCTTCGCCGCCATTATTACTATTCTTTTGATTTCTCACGAAAGATAATGCTCAAATTCTTGATCTAGAAGCGTTTCCTTCGTCGAACCGAAGTTTCCGCCTATTGGGTCGGACTATGGTCCGCTCGGGTCGAGGAATAGATTAGTGGTCCTTCGACTACGAGTTTGCATACACCGAGCTCCAAGATCAAGTTGTTGAGCAAGAAAGAAAGAAGGAGAAAGAGAACTATAAACTAAGAAACTAACGACTAAAACTAAAGACTTATAATCTAATCTAAGATTAAAAGCGTAGAAAGAAAAGAGGAAAAGAAGAAGATGATAGAGGAAGGAGGAGCGGACTAACGTCCAAACTTATGGGCGAGTGTCGACCAGTTTTGCCAGATGGACGGGCGTTTTAAATGTAAACGCTTCGTCCGTTATTCCCAATTTCGTGGGCGGGCGTCCAGGCGTATGAACGCCGTCTGCGCAGTCGAGATGTGATTCGAGATTGAAGAATTTTGAGGAGGGGCGGGCGTCCGATAAACTAAACGCTTCGTCCGATCGAAGCAAAGAACCAGACGGGCGTGCGGTAAAGCGGGCCTTCGTCCAAGCGGGAATAAGCGATTAGTAAAAGCAGAGTACGGTAACAGAAAAGCAGTATAGGTTAAGAGCTAAGATTTTCTATCAACTACTAACAAAAACACAATTAAAAGCGATGAGACAATTGAACAAAAACAACTACACTACTAACCACAAGCAGAAATTGAAAATATCTAACCTAAAAGCAGAATTAAAAGCAAAATAAAAACTAGAACAAAAACTAGGCAACCGTCCGGTTCCCGGCAACGGCGCCAAAAACTTGTCTACGGATTTTTTATCTATGCGAAACAAACAAGTAATAAATTTATAATCCGGTTAACCCCAAGTATAAGGATTGTAGTACTAGTGGTTAATGCCGGGTCGATCTTACGGGAACTAGGCGAATGCAAATCCTAGTTTTTGCCTAACTAAACTATGTCACGAAAAACTAAACTAAGCAATGATTAAACAAAACTAAAGCTGAACATATATCTTTGAATATAAACTAGGCAGAGAGGACGAATCCAAAGCTAGGAAGGTTTGGTTGCGAACAAATTACTCTAGAAGTGCAATAGAAAATAAACTAACTAAGCAGTTCAAGTCTCGAGGGTTAAATCAAGTTTAATGTGGGCAAGCGAGTATTGATCCACCTATCCAACAAACACTAACCTCTCATCCCGATTATATTGCGTTTTTACCAAGTTGTGGTTCATCCTATCAAAGGTATGAATCCTACTTTCGTAGATGATTCGCCTATTAATTTCTATCTTTCGATTTACGGAAATTAACGCGTCATAACATAAACAAAGATGTAAACTTTAACGTTTTAACCTAGATTTCCAACCTATCAACTTTCGTTTGACATAGATTTAAGATCTATTCCTAAATCATGGTAATCTAATGTTTATAAAGACTTTCATCAAATATAACACATCATACATGCACATCTTTCGATATAAATGCAATTAATCAACATAAGACATGATAAAGGAAACAACTTGATTAAAAACTTACAAAATAACCGAAGAATCAAAAGTAATGTAAGTTGGATGGCTTCACAATGCTCGTTTGATTGAAGCCTAGCCTCTTAGCATCCTTGAATAGCTTGAATTGTTGAAGTAAATTGCATAAACTAAACTAATTTTATCTAAGAATTTAAGAACATCAAAGCTAGGAAAAAAAGCGAGTAAAAACACAGCCTATAGCCGCCTTTCAGGGTTTAGGGTTAGAATTGTAGAATTGGTGTCTCAATGTGTGAAAATAGGCAAGTATTTATAAAGATTTGAGGCGGTTTCACTAAGTCGGCGATCCGGACGCTCGTTTGGTTAAGTAGGCGCTCGTCCAGTGTGTTACGAACTCCAACGCAGAGGCGTTAAATGCGGATAGCGCCCAAACTCTCTCGATCTTCTTTTTTGCACCTTGGACGCTCGTCGCTTCTTACGAACGTTCGTTCAAGAAGTTCATGATGCCTCGATGATTGAATTCTTCCTCAGACGCCCGTTTGGATTATCAGACGCCCGTCCACTCCTGGACGGGACTTGGACGCCAGTTTAGCTGGAATAAAACTTGATTAAATCATCTCTATCTCTTTTCTGCCCACTCCATTCGATCATTATCTCTTCTTAAATCTTTATAGCTCGAATTTTAACCCTTTTGATCATCATTTGAGCACGATAAGCATACCTATAACACATGGGAAAACATCGCAAACTGTAATAAAGTCCAATTAATTATAATTCACGATAAGAACACATAATTTATTCAATATTGCAATTAAGTCCTTAAAAACCTAGTATGCTCAATATTTCCATATAAGGGCCATTTATTATGCAATTAATCCAATTAAGGGGGAAAATACCATAAAATATATCATAATAAAACATAGATTTTCACCCTTAACAAGTAGGGCGGTTTCTAATGATAGAGGAGTAACAAGAATATTTGATAAATAAAATGGCTGGGAAGGGGAATTTATAGAAGAAGAGCCGTAATGAGTAATAGATAAACTTGTACCGTCATCAATTGGTTTTAGCGCAACGGTAAGCGCTTGATCCTAATATGGTATCAGAGCAGGAGATCCTGAGTTCAAGTCATGCTTCCAGTACAATTAAAAACAAAAAGAAAAAAAACCAAGTGTTGGACCCCATTCTCTTCTTATACGCCCACACTTCCCAAACACAAAAAAAAACAAGTCAAGTGTTGGGTCTCTCTCCCTTCTTATAGGCCCACACTTGAGGGGGCGTGATATAAGGAAATATAGTAGCACATTTACTAACACCAATTGGTTTTAGTACAACGGTAAGCGCTTGATCCTAATAGACATGCACCTAGACCTGGCCAAAAGAAACCGGGACCGCCGGTTGGAACCGGAACCGGCGGTTTGTGAACCATCGGTTTGTCGAACCGCCCGGTTGGCCGGTTGGAGATTTTTGGAACCGGAACCGGACCGGCCGGAACCAGTTGAAACCGGCCGGAACCGGAACCGGAACCGGCCTAACGGCTAATTTGCAACGGCTATTTTTTTTTAATTTACTTTTTCTCCCAAACACTTCAAAAAAATTCCTATACATACTACCAATTTCATTTCAAAAATCCTACACCAATCTCTACATCTCAATTCTTACATCTTCTACTCATTTCTTTGATTATCAAGTTTGTTTAGTTGTTAAAAACAACAATCAAATTTACTTTACGATACTGATTTTTGAAGTTGTTCTGATTTAATCGTTACTTCAATACGGTTTTAGTTATAAGTAAATTTTTGGTTTTGTATTTTATTCAACTAATTTTTTTACAAGTGTGGAAAAAATTCAATTTTATAATCAAATTTACTTTACTAGACCGAAATTTGAAGTTGTTCTGATTTAATAGTTATTTCAATTAGGTTTTAGTTATAAGTAAAATTGGTTAGTTAAATTAAATTTTTTTTATAACCATTATATATAATTTAGATTTAAATCAAATTTACTTTACTTAAATTTTTTTTTATAACCGTTATATATAATTTAGATTTTTTACAATGTCAAGAAGAGGTGCATCAACACAAGGCAATCGAAATGTTACTTTCGTGATGACACGGTTGTGCGAATCAGATGATCTTCTTTGGTGGCTATAGACCCCAATATTATCTGAGACCACTGTCACGGTAATCACATTTCGATTCCTCAGTTTGACACACCTTCAGGTTACAATCAAGATGATTTTGATAGTCATTACGACGATATAATGTCTCAACCTGGATTTTTAACATCAACCTTAACGAAGGTGAAGAAAATGATGAAGTCGACGTTGATGATGATCATGATTTATTTCCGAATGCTTCCCGTCCTAGACAAGGACATGGTGGGAGTCTGCGTGGTGCTAGTGCTAGTGCTGATCCTACTCCTACTCTTGAGTTAGTCGATTTAGATGCTGGTGAAAGTACCCGATCCACAGCACAAGAAAAAAGGTTAACATCGAGAATTTTTACGGAATTTTTCACAAAGGTTCCTCGGACTGATGAAATAGCATTAGCTAACCCCGGGAAGTATTTCTTCGGGGTGTACAATTTCTGTGGCAAAAATATCAATTTAAACATGCCGGTGGTTATGGAACAATCTGGGGTCACATTTTAAGTAAACACCCAGAAAAATTGGAAGACGGCGCTTCTCAAACCCAGCTAAACATGCCGAGCTCCAGCGGAGGTAACACTAATCCACTGTTTATTTACACTCGTGATAACTGTAGAGATCTAACCACGGATCTTATTGCAGGGATGAGTCTTCCTTTTAGCTTTCCTAAGAATCATATTTTCGAAAGCTACGTACAAGGGGCTTTGCAGCCGGCTTTTACTCGTATCCCTCGTGCAACGGTTACTAGGGATTTCAAAAATAAAATTATTAAACGACATTATATTATTATAGAAAGTTTGAAGAAAAATAAATTCCGAATATGTGTATGTGCCGATATTTGGGAGGATAGGAGGATGAACAATTTTTATTTGAGCGTGTCGGGTCACTGGATTGACAACACTTGGATTGTCCAAAAAAGGTTACTTGATTTTTGTTTATTTAACGAGACTCATAATGCTTCTAACATTGCATCTATATTAGTTGATATTTTTGAGGAATACGATTCAAAAGGTAAATGTGGACATATTACATATCAAATATTATGTAATATTTTTATTTCCGTGTATACATTATTTGTACACTTTATTTGTAAAAGGACATATTAATTGTGGTACATATAAACAATTAATATGTCAAACTCTAGTCTAGTTTACTTTATGCCATAGACATAACTTTTACAAGCATGCTTGCCGCCCATAGCTAGTGGCCGCCCAAGCTAGCTAGTATCTCACCTCAATTGTAACTATTTATACTTCTTCCATTTGATGAATAAACTAAGTTGAAGTTTACTCAATATTATTTACTCTCTCAAACTCTCTTCATGGTATCGGAGCCTTAAACTCCGAATCTATTTGCAAATTCTCGATTACCTCTTTGAATCAAGAATGTCTTCATTATCTCAAGCTTCCTCACCTCGATTGAGTCCCACCGCCTCAGCAGACCGGGGTCATTTGTGTTGGAAAGGTGTCCTAAACCCAATCGGGTTGGACCGGATCCGACCGGTCGGGTCGCGTTCTGATCTATTTAGTTCATGTAATAACTTTATTATGATTAATAAAAGCACTTATGTTATTATATATATTGTTTGTCTTCATATTATTTGTTGCATATATATAGTAACGTCCCCTAGTATCGATCAGTGATAGAGAAACCATGATAGTGATTATGGTTGATGAGATCTCTAATCACTATAACAAGGTTGGTACTTAAATGTCTCTAGTCTTACATATTATCAAATGGGACATTGATAGTATAATCGACTAGCACGTATTGGATGTCTTCTACTTTTTAGAAGGTAGGGATAGATCTCGTCTATCGAAGTGTAGGGACACTTGGGTATGCGTGGGCGTGTATTAGAGAATGCGTGACGTTAGATCGACCCACTTACATTAAGTGTCACACTATGTGGCGGTTGTGTAATTATCCTTTTGACCGAGTCTTCATGGCATCACGGTGTGGATTGTCATGCTTTGACACTATTGAGATTTCTCCCAACCACGGGCGATCATGCGGTAGTGATTGGGTATGATATTGAAGCATCGCGGAGTATACATGATTGGTCGTCCGGGAATCGCGTATCCTATGATTGGGATTGAATATCGAAATGGCCTTCTTATAAGGAATGTCTAGCTCTCGAGAATCTTTGCAAAGTGGGAGTAAATGTGTTATTCGAGAGAGCATGATATCCAGATTATAAGATACGATCGTCAATGTATTGACACTCGAGATACGATCGTATGGATATTATTATAGCGATAGGATTGTAAGTTACACGGTAATCGCTTCACATGAAAGGTAGTAGTCATTGCTTTTGACTCTTCCGATAATTGGGGGTCACGGTGTGTTGCTAGACGCTATCCCGTGATCGTTAGTATAAAGGGCATTTTGGTAAATTGCACTTTGTGTCTACGGCCAACATATTCGGAAGCCTATCGGGTCACACACATATGAACATCGAGTCGGATTAAAATGCGGTTATAGTTGATAACCAAATAAGGAAAGTTTATCTACAGACTATAAAGGTTATAGTGGTAAATTAATATGGTGGTATTTATTTATTATGAATAAATAAAAATACAAGATATTAATTATATATATAAATTATATTAATTAAAGAATATTCGGAAGTCAATTTATTGACTAAAGGGCGCCACTTTGAGTGTATGAGATACACTTGGATTTGTGCACTTTAATTAATAAATATTGCCATAATATTAATATAGGATATTAATTGATTTTGGAAAAATAGATTTATGGTAATAAGATAATTATAATCAATATATGATATTGACAAAATATTATAATTAAAGAGATAAATCAATCTAATTGATTTTCCTTATTTTATTGGAAAAGGTTTTCTTCTCCTCCACACTACATATGGGCGCCACTTGCTCTATATAAAAGGAAGTGGGTGTCAAGCTCTTTTGTACAACACAATTGCAAGAGCTCATAGTTCTTGTGTAAAATAGAGAGCTCTCCATAGTGAGTTTGTGAGGAAGAAAAGGTCCGATCTAGCGGCCGGAGTTTTTCCGATAGCAATCAAGGAGGATTCCGGCGAGGGGTTCGTGTGGATTAGCGATAGAGGCCGGACGCGTGGGCGGCTTGCGCGATTGAACTACTCTCCGTTGGCGGTCAAAGCGATGATCTTGTAGATCATCTAAGGTATAACCGTCAAACTACTTAACGTGTTTATTGCATTAAGCGAAGAACGATCTAGAAAAGGAAATCAAAATTTTAAATTCATTTGCGTTAAACTAGTGATTTCCTAACAGTGGTATCAGAGAAAGGTTTCGAGCTTAAGCAATAAGCATAATTTAATTGCGTAGTAATTAATCGATAGATGCAAGATTTAAATCGCGAAACGTTAAAACAAAAAAAAATATAGGGTTCATGGGGTCGGCCGATTGCGGCGCCCCATCCTCGGGCGGCGGCGGCGGCGGGCGGTGGCGCGGTGGCCTTCGGTCTTGTCGTCGGTCGGCTCTCCTCTTCCTTTGGGGGAGATCAACCCTTTTCGTTTTGTGATATTTTATTGTGCATAGATATCTCGTTTGTTTAGTTATGTCATATGGCCAACCAATGGTTCAAATAGTTTGGACCATTGGGAAACCATATGGCATGTTGGCCTTTCCAAATTTTGATTTGGAATAGGCCTAGGCCCTTTTCAAATATTTGATTTGGAATAGGCCTAGGCCTAGGCCACTTCCAAAATTTTGATTTTGGAAAGTGGCGAGCCTAAACCAAAATCATTTGGCCTTTCCAAATATTTGATTTGGAATAAAGCTCAGCCCTTTCCAAATATTTGATTTGGAATAGCTTAGCTTTGCAGCCACTTCCAAAATTTTGATTTTGGAAAGTGGCTGTGCCTAGACTAAAATAATTTGGCCTTTCCAAATATTTGATTTGGAGTAGAGCTCAGGCCTTTCCAAATATTTGATTTGGAATAGGTTTAGCGCAAGCCACTTCCAAAATTTTGATTTTGGAAAGTGGGTGTGCCTAAGCTAAATTTAGTTTTGGAAATGAAACAAATAGGAGACTTTATAATTTTAATTTTATTTTGAATAGTTCAAATTTAATTAAAATTGAAATCGATTTAAAATTAAATGTTAATTTTAATTTGGTTAAGTCATATAATTAATTAAAAGTTATTTAATTATTTGACGTGATAAAATAAAGACGCATGAGTAGTAGTAGTTAAAATTAGAATTTAATCTTTTCATAAGATAAAATTGTATGGATTAGATATGTAGATATAATGTGATTATATGGACCCGATTGATCATGGACTCAACCAATAGGTGGATGGGAATGTTTTCTTTATGTTGGTTTTGAAAAATTGTCCTAGGCCGTTATGAAGAACGTGACCTAGTTTACTTTTGCATTTATCCCATTCCTCGAGTTCCCCCGTGTGCGGCGGGTGTAATTATTTATTATGTAACAAGAATGGAGCAAGAAGTTCGAGACCAAGGAGAAATAAAGAACCCATTGGCGTCAAAGAATAAAGATCCTATTGGCGGTTGCGAGATACCCTTAGTTTGTGACCAGCGGTTTTAAATCGGTTTGTATTCGAAACCGCACTCTAGGAAAAGTCCATGATCATACCGGTTATTTTATGCGCGGAATGTTGTGTATGTTTTACTTTATATGATATCGTAGTAATATGCACATAGTAGATGAGACCATAATTAAACCAAATTAATTAAGTGAATTAATTTAAAATTATTCCCACATCAAAAATCAAGTCGGAATTGCCTCCCATATTATAACGACGGTGAAGAGCCCTTGTTCGGACCCAACTCACCAAACAAAGCGGGGTTGACCTACCTCGGGTATATAAATCGTTATTGAGATATGATCGAAAGAGATCTCATGAATATTGGGGTTAAGACTCGACTAAGAATTCTCTCTCGCCACCACCAAAGCGGGTCGTTTGGATTTTTAGAGGCAAGGGTTTGGCTAATTTCATAAGATGAAATATTGTCAAAGAGTTGGTGGTCAAACAACAAGAATCGTATAAGATACGATCGACAAATCGTTGTCCACTGTTTAATTATTTTCGCCCATCACCAAAGTTGGGGTCGGGGTAGTTCGATGGGATCTTGCCCCACTAAAGGAATTATTTTCTAGAAAGCCAATAGGGAATAGTTGGCTAGTGGGAGTAAAAACCTTATAGATTCATTAAGTGCAAATTTAGGGTTTTTATACATGAGCTTTTACTTATTCTATCTTTTATTTATTGTTGTAGAAAATGTCAAACAAATTGAACCTTCGTTTTATCATCGATAACAAGCTTGACGAAACTAATTTTCTCGATTGGGAAAGAAACCTCAAAATCGTTTTGAGGCACGAGAAGATTGGCTATGTCTTGGACGAGGCCCTACCGGAAAAGCCCACGAGGGTTCGGCCGCAGATGCCGTCGAGAAGTACAACAAGCAATTTATTCGACGAAGATCGATGCTACATGTATCATGCTTGCTTCTATGACACTGAGCTGCGCAAACAAAGACATGAGTCCATGGACGCCTACTCTATTATGGTCCACCTGAAGGAGCTTTATGCTTTCGGGCCTCGTCTTGAGAGGTACGAGGTCTCAAGGCCCTGTTTAGTTGTAAGATGGCATCCGGGATCGCTTTGTGGGGTCACACGTGCTTAAAATGATCGGGTACATAGAGAGGCTTGGGAAGTCGGGCCCACAAGTTGGAACGAGTTGAGTATTGACTTGATTCGCAATCTCTACCGACTCATTCTCGCATTTGTGATGAACTATCACATGAACAAGATAGATTGCTCTCAAGCGGAGCTATTGAACATGTGAAAGCTCTTTGAAGGCATTTGTAGGGAAGGAAAGCAAGTGTTGCTGGTCACTTCAAGCAAGGGCAAGGCAAAAGCCCGAAAAAAAAGTCCAAGAAGGCGAAGGTCGCACCTAAGCCAACGCCTAAGATAGCAAAAGACAAATCCAAGGATGCTTGCTTCCATTGCGGCGAGACCGGACATTGGAGGAGAAAGCGCAAGGGCTTCTTGAGTACCAAGAAGAAGCATTCGATGCTTCGACTTCAGGTATATTTATGATTGAGATCAACATTACTTCTTCTAAGTCTAACCACTTTGGGTATTAGATCTTTGGTTGTGGTTCTCATATTTGTACTGAATATGCTGGGCACTAAGAAGAACTAGAGATCGAGGAAAGGAGAGGTGGACCTCACGCGTTGGAAATGGAGCAAGTGTGTCGCTGCTACCGGCCGTAGGAGTTTATTTTCTTTCATTGCCCAGTGGGCTAGTACTAGAACTTAATAATCGTTATTTTGTTCCCGCCTACGAAGAGCATTATTTCTATTCTGCATTAGATGTTGATGGATTTTCTTTTACGTTTGAGAATAAATGTTGTTCTTTTCACGTGATGGAATCTTTTATGGTAATGGCATACTTAGCAATGGTCTCTATATATTAGATATGAATGTTGACGTTCTTAATATAAATAACAAGAAAGCCAAAACAAATGACTTGAATGAATCCTACTTATGGCATTGTAGACTTGGCCATATAAATAAGAATCGCATTTCCAAACTCCATAAAGATGGAATGTTGGATCAATTCGATTACTGAATCGTTTGATACATGCGAAGCTTGTTTACTTGGCAAGATGACAAAGTCACCTTTCGGCAAAGGATAAGATCCAATGAATTGCTTGAGCTCATACATACCGATGTGTGTGGCCCAATGTCAATTCAAGCCAAAGGAGGATACTCTTATTTATCACCTTCACCGATGACCATTCTCGCTATGGTTATATATACTTAATGAAGTTTAAATCAAGCCTTGAAAAGTTCAAGGAATTGAAGTGAGGTGGAGAAACAACTAGGTAAAGAAATCAAAACACTTCGATCCGATCGAGGCGGAGAATACCTAGATGGAGAGTTTCAAGATTATTTGAAGGAGAATGGGATTACTGAATGGACTCCTCCCGAACGCCACAGATGAATGGGGTGTCGAGAGGAGGAACCGCACCTTGTTGGACATGGTGCGATCCATGATGAGCTATGCGCTTCTTCCAAAATCATTTTGGGGTATGCTCTAGAAACCGCATCCTATACACCGAACCGAGTTCCATCAAAGACGGTTGACTCTACGCCATACGAGGTATGGACTAAGAGAAAACCGAGCCTAGGTCATCTAAAACCTTGGGGTTGTCCGACTTACGTGAAGCGGATGATGCTCGACAAATTAGAGCCAGTGTCCGACAAATGTCTATTTGTGGGATATCCTAGGGAAACCAAAGGTACCAATTTTACCATCCTCGAGGAACAAAAGGTGTTTGTTGCCAGGATGGCCACTTTACGGAGAAAGAGTTTATTCGGATAGGGTCGGTGGGAGTAAAATTGACCTTGAAGAAATTCGAGAACCACTTACGGATAATAGTCGGTTGATGGAAGTAGAGGACTTGCCACACACACAGATGTGACACCGGCCTCTACCGTGGACACACTAGCACCTCGAAGATCCACCAGGAACGCCGTGAACCCGAAGGTACATTTGGCGTGTATCTCATGGAAGATGAGGACCCTAGAACTTATGAGGAAGTGCTATTAAGGCATGACAAAGAGAAATGGCTAGAAGCCATGAATTACGAAATGGAATCCATGAAAGACAACCAAGTTTGGAACTTAGTTGATCCGCTGAAGGAATAGTTCCCATAGGGTGTAAATGGGTCTTTAAGAGAAAGACCGACATGGACGGTAACGTGACCACCTACAAGGCTAGGTTGGTGGCAAAGGTTATAAGCAAAGACAAGGAGTTGACTATGATGAAACCTTCTACTTTGTTGCCATGTTAAAATCCATTAGAATTTTGCTTGCTATTGCAAAGATACCATGATTACGTAAATCTGGCAGATGGATGTGAAAACAAGCTTTCCTTAACGGGAACCCGTGCGAGGAAGTGTATATGACATGTACTGAGGGTTTCACAACCAATGACGCCAGGATGGTGTGTAAACTGCAAAGATCCATTTATGGATTAAAGCAAGCTTCTCGGAGTTGGAATCTTCGCTTTGATGAGATAATCAAACAGTTTGATTTCATCAAGAACGAAGATGAGCCCTGTGTTTACAAGAAGGTTAGTGGGAGTGCCATTGTGCTCTTAGTGCTTTATGTGGATGACATATCGCTCATAGGGAATGATGTGCCTATGTTACAATCGGTCAAAGCTTGGTTATCCAAGAACTTCTCAATGAAGGACTTGGGTGAGGCAGCCTATATTCTGGGAATAAAGATCTATAGAGATAGATCTAAAAGGTTGCTCGTCTGTCACAATCCACCTACATAGACAAGATGTCAAGAGATTCAAAGCATGGAGCGCCCAAGAAAGGATTGTCGCCCATGTCACATGGGGTCTACTCACAAAGGGAATGAGTCCTAAGACAGAGGAGGAGAGGGCACAAATGAGTAAAGTCCCTTATGCTTCGGCAATCGGGTCCATCATGTATGCCATGTTATGCACAAGACCGCACGCCTCGCACCCTCTTAGTATGACTAGTAGGTACCACCCAATCAGGTAATGGTCACTGGATTGTTGTCAAGAATATCCTTAAGTACTTGAGACGATTTAGGATATGTTCCTGGTTTTCGGGAACGATGATTTAGTATTACGAGGTTACACGGATGCCGCTTCCAAACCGACAAGGACGATTTTAAGTCGCAACTGGATTTGTTTTCACGCTTAACGGCGGAGCAAAGTGAGTGGAAGAGTTCCAAGCGAGGAGACTATCTGCGGACTCTACAACGGAAGCCGAATACACATAGCAGCCTCGGAGGCGGCAAAAGAAGCGATTTGGATGAAGAAGTTCATTCATCGAACTTGGTGTGGTTCCCTCCATTGAAGGTCCGACCTCTGCATCTTTGTGATAATAATGGAGCGATATCTCGATCAAAGGAACCAAGGTCTCATCGAAGTCCAAACATGTGCTACTGGCGCTATCACTTGATTAGAGAGATAGTAGATAGAGGAGATGTAAAGATAGAGAAAGTCCACACGGATGATAACATAGCCGATCCGTTAACCAAGGCATTGTCTCAAGC
This sequence comes from Gentiana macrophylla, assembly GCA_026214975.1. NCBI lineage: Eukaryota > Viridiplantae > Streptophyta > Magnoliopsida > Gentianales > Gentianaceae > Gentiana > Gentiana macrophylla. The sequence goes on from CM047813.1 coordinate 10,079,779, forward strand.
TAAGCATGAGAAACATGTTCACTTGCACGGGCTTAGGCATATGGGTGATTGGCTTTAGGCCAAGTGGGAGATTGTTGAAAGGTGTCCTAAACCCAATCGGGTTGGACCGGATCCGACCGGTCGGGTCGCTTCTGATCTATTTAGTTCATGTAATAACTTTATTATGATTAATAAAAGCACTTATGTTATTATATATATTGTTTGTCTTCATATTATTTGTTGCATATATATAGTAACGTCCCTAGTATCGATCATGATAGAGAAACCATGATAGTGATTATGGTTGATGAGATCTCTAATCACTATAACAAGGTTGGTACTTAAATGTCTCTAGTCTTACATATTATCAAATGGGACATTGATAGTATAATCGACTAGCACGTATTGGATGTCTTCTACTTTTTAGAAGGTAGGGATAGATCTCGTCTATCGAAGTGTAGGGACACTTGGACCGTGACGTGGACGTGTATTAGAGAATGCGACGTTAGACTGACCCACTTACATTAAGTGTCACACTATGTGGCGGTTGTGTAATTATCCTTTTGACCGGAGTCTTCATGGCATCACGGTGTGGATTGTCATGCTTTGACACTATTGAGATTTCTCCTAACCACGGGCGATCATGCGGTAGTGATTGGGTATGATATTGAAGCATGCGGAGTATACATAATTGGTCGTCCGGGAATCGCGTATCCTATGATCGGGATTGAATATCCGAAATGGCCTTCTTATAAGGAATGTCTAGCTCTCGAGAATCTTTGCAAAGTGGGAGTAAATGTGTTAATCCCGAGAGAGCATGATATCCAGATTATAAGATACGATCGTCAATGTATTGACACTCGAGATACGATCGTATGGATATTATTATAGCGATAGGATTGTAAGTTACACGGTAACTGCTTCACATGAAAGGTAGTAGTCATTGCTTTTGACTCTTCCGATAATTGGGGGTCACGGTGTGTTGCTAGACGCTATCCCCGTGATCGTTAGTATAAAGGGCATTTTGGTAAATTGCACTTTGTGTCTACGGCCAACATATTCGGAAGCCTATCGGGTCACACACATATGAACATCGAGTCGGATTAAAATGCGGTTATAGTTGATAACCAAATAAGGAAAGTTTATCTCTAGACTATAAAGGTTATAGTGGTAAATTAATATGGTGGTATTTATTTATTATGAATAAATAAAAATACAAGATATTAATTATATATATAAATTATATTAATTAAAGAATATTCCGGAAGTCAATTTATTGACTAAAGGGGCGCCACTTTTGAGTGTATGAGATACACTTGGATTGTGCACTTTAATTAATAAATATTGCCATAATATTAATATAGGATATTAATTGATTTTGGAAAAATAGATTTATGGTAATAAGATAATTATAATCAATATATGATATTGACAAAATATTATAATTAAAGAGATAAATCAATCTAATTGATTTTCCTTATTTTATTGGAAAAGGTTTTTTCTCCTCCACACTACATATATGGGCGCCACTTGCTCTATAAAAGGAAGTGGGTGTCAAGCTCTTTTGTACAACACAATTGCAAGAGCTCATAGTTCTTGTGTAAAATAGAGAGCTCTCCATAGTGAGTTTGTGAGGGAAGAAAAGGTCCGGTCTAGCAGCCGGAGTTTTTCCGATAGCAATCCAAGGAGGATTCCGGCGAGGGGTTCGTGTGGATTAGCGATAGAGGCCGGACGCGTGGACGGCTTGCGCATTGAACTACTCTCCGTTGGCGGTCAAAGCGATGATCTTGTAGATCATCTAAGGTATAACCGTCAAACTACTTAACGTGTTTATTGCATTAAACGAAGAACGATCTCTAAAAGGAAATCAAAATTTTAAATTCGCTGCGTTAAACTAGTGATTTCTAACACACGACTCTTCATCTTACACAAATCATAGACTTGATGGCAACAACTACTTGCCGTGGTCAAGGTCTATGAAAATGTACATCTCTGGACAAGGTAAGATGGGATACCCGTCCGGCTCTAAACTCCGCCCTGCGAAGATGACCCAGATTTGAAGCATGGGATACTACTAATAATCAAGTCATGACCATTCTCACAAGATCAATGACAAAAGAGATTAGTGAGAACTTTATGATGTATGATCTGCAAAGGAGATCAGGATAATGCCAGGATCTTTACTCCAAGAAAGACAATACATCGAAGTGTATGAACTTGAAGCTCAGATTCAAAATTGCGCACAAGGAGATATGTCTCAGAACTCAATACTTCAACCAACTGTCTAGGGCATGGCAACACCTAGATATGTTGGAAACTCACCCCTGGAATGATGTCAAGGATGCTGCCCTTTATAAGGACATTATTGAGAAAAAGAGAGTATTCAAGTTTCTTACTGGACTGAATCCTACTCTTGATGATGTTAGGGGAAGAATCCTTGCCACAAAACCTCTCCCCAATCTCAAATCCATGTTTGCTGAAGTCAAACATGAGGAAAGCAGGAGAAAAGTGATGTCTTTGAACTCCCTGCCGACAACCCTTTGAAAGTGCTACTCGCCACCGTCAGAAGCTCTCTTGAGGTTGTTGAGACTGTCAGGAAGCCTACTGATCGAACTGGAAAGTTGTTCTGTGAGCACTGCAAACGCACAAATCACACCAAGGACACTTGCTGGAAGCTACATGGCATGCCTAAATCCTCCAAGCCTACCAGGGAAAGTCAGGGCAGGCATGTCAATGAAGAGGAGAATGATAACAAGTTGAATGCTCGCTTTGCTGCATTCAAAGCTTTCCTCACTCAACAAAAAAAGAAGGTCCCTCTAATCGACACGGCTACTCAGGCTAGTGCAGGTAAATTCTACTCTTCTATTAGTAATGAAACATGGATTGTTGATTCTGGGGCCTCCTCTCATATGACTGGCAATAAAAACCTCATAACTCACCTTATGCCATGTCATCAAATTCATAAAATTAAGACTGCTGATGGATCTATCTCTCATGCAAAAGGTTTTGGAAATGTTAAACTCACTAATAAGATATGCCTAAAGGATGTCCTATTTGTTCCAAAATTAGACTGCAATCTCATATCTGTCAGTAAACTTGCAAAAGATTTGAATTGGACTGTTGTATTTAATAAGAATCAGCGCACTTTCCAGGACCCTTCTTCACAGGAAGTGATTGGGAGGGCTAAACCCTGCTCAGGATTGTATGTGGTCAACCCTGTTGAAGATAGAAGACTGAAGACTGAATCTGCCTCAGCAGCCTGCACTCAAACCTTAGACAATATCATGTTATGGCATTATAGACTAGGACATCCAAGTTTTGGTTACTTAAAGTCTGTAATTCCTGAATTATTTAAAGGATGTAATGTCAATGATCTTCAATGTGATATTTGTCAATTTGCCAAACTTACCAAATCTGTGTATACCAAACTACCTTATTTGCCTTCCACACCTTTCACTTTAATTCATAGTGATGTATGGGGACCTTCAAGAGTAAGAAGTATAACAGGGAAAAGGTGGTTTGTCACTTTCATTGATGATCATACCGTAAACACATGGTTGTTTTTAATGAAGGATAAATCAAGTTGGAACAGTTTTCAGAATTTTACAACATGATCTCTACTCAATTTGACACTAAGATCAAGATCTTAAAGACCGATAATGCACTTGAATACTATGAGTCTAACCTCGTAATTTCTTGATGGATAAGGGGATTGTCCATATCAGTAGTTGTGTGGAAACACCTCAACAAAATGGGGTTGCTGAGAGAAAGAACAGGCACCTACTAGAGATGGCTAGATCAATTATGTTCACCACACATGTTCCAAAGTATATGTGGGGTGAAGCTATATTAACTGCCACATACTTAATCAACAGACTTCCCAGTAAAGTGTTAGGCTTCAAAACTCCTATCCAAACCCTTCTGACCACACACTCCTGCCCTCATCTTATTTCCCAATTACCTCCAAAAATCTTTGGTTGTACTGTGTTTGTTTATATCCATGCCCAACACAGAAGCAAACTTGATCCCAAAGCTCACAAGTGCATTTTCCTAGGATATGCAAAGGACAAGAAAGGGTACAAGTGTTACTCTCCTTCTGAAAAGAAATTTTACAATTCTATGGATGTAATTTTTTTTGAAAGGACTCCCTACTACAGCAAGTCCACTGAGGCAGTCACTGATGGAAACCTGATTGAAATTGACCTAAATCCTTTCCCTCTCAAGAAACTCTTAACCTCAAAGAACCTCCATGATTCTCAGCAGATCGAACCTCAAGACCTCATCGACTCTCAAGAGCCTCTCGATCCTCAAAGAACCTCCTCGAACCAGAGTCATCGACCCAGAGCCGCCGACCCAGAGCTCATCGACACTCAAAGAACCCTCTGGACTCTCAAAGACCTGCGACATTGATGATAGGTCTATTGCTATCAGCTAAGGAAAGAGATCTTGCACTACTGATCATTCTATTCATAATTATCTATCTTATGATCAGTTATCACATGTTTTTGCCATGTTTACACAGGACTTGGATTCTCATTCTATTCCTAAGAATATACAGGAAGCTCTCCAACATGATAAGTGGAAGGCAGCTGTCAAGACTGAAATGACTGCCCTCCTGGATAATCATACTTGGGATCTAACAGCTCTCCCCAAAGGCAAGAAGATAGTCAGCTGCAAGTGGTTATTTACCATCAAATACAATGCTGATGGTACAATTGACAAGTATAAGGCCAGACTAGTTGCAAGGGGTTTCACTCAAACTTATGGCATTGACTACAAAGAAACTTTTGCACCAGTGTGGCAAACCGAACACTGTCGTAATCTGATATCTCTTGCTTTGTCCAACTTGGTGGCCTCTTCACCAATTGGATATCAAAATGACTTCCTCAATGGTGACCTTACTGAGGAAGTTTACATGAATGTACCTCCTGGTTTTACCAATCCTAACACTCAAGGAAAGGTTTGCAAATTGAGGAAATCTCTATATGGCCTAAAGCAATCCCCAAGAACCTGGTTTGGGAAACTCACTACCGTGGTTAAAGCTGCTGGATATCATCAATGCAACTCAGACCACACCATGTTTATCAAGACCACTAGCCAGAAAAGATCTATCCTTATTGTGTACGTGGATGATATCATCATCACTAGTGATGACTCTACTGAGATCCAGAATTTGAAGACTCTACTGGCAAAGGTTTTTCAAGTCAAAGATTTGGGCTATCTTAAATACTTCCTTGGTATGGAAATTGCAAGAAACAACCAGGGTATCTCTATCTCTCAAAGGAAATATGTGATGGGCCTGCTGAAGGAAACTGGTATGCAAACCTGATGTATCCCCAGTAGACCCCAGTAATACCCTGCTGCATGGTGACATTGCTGTCAGGAAGGATCAATATCAGAGACTTGTAGGGAAACTCATTTATCTGTCCCATACAAGACCTGATATTGCATATGGAGTCAGTCTGGTGAGCCAGTTCATGCATTGCCCTACTGAGCAACATTGGGATGCTGTGAACAGGATACTGAGGTACTTGAAATCCACTCCTGGCCAAGGCTTGCACTTCACCAAGTCTGCTGAGAGATCTATCAAGGTTTACACTGATGCTGATTGGGCTGGCTGTCACATAGACATAAGGTCTACTACAGGCTATTGTTCTTATGTATGGGGCAATCTTGTCACCTGGAGGAGCAAGAAACAACCTCACTGCTCTCTAAGCGAAGGTGAAAGTGAACTCAGGCACTAGTTTTGGGTATTTGTGAAGCTCTATGGGTAAAAAGGGTCCCGATGTGAACTTCAGCAAATTTATTCAAAGACCCTATCACACTCTGCTTTGTGACAATAATTCAGCCTTATACATGGCGAGAAGATCAGATCCATCATGATAAAACCAAACAGGTGGACATTGATAGACACTTCACGAAGGAGAAGATTGATGCCAAGATTATTCAACTCCAAAGATGTTCCTCGTGAGACGAGAACGTCGATTTTCTCACCAAGGCCATTCCACCACTTATGTTCAATAGATTGAGTAGCAAACTTGGTTTGTATAAACATATACAACCCAGCTTTGAGTGGGGTGTGGACATATTACATATCAAATATTATGTAATATTTTTATTTCCGTGTATATTTGTACACTTTATTTGTAAAAGGACATATTAATTGTGGTACATATAAACAATTAATATGTCAAACTCTAGTCTAGTTTACTTTATGCCATAGACATAACTTTTACTTTTACAAGCATGTTTGCCGCCCATAGCTAGTGGCCGCCCAAGCTAGCTAGTATCTCACCTCAATTGTAACTATTTATACTTCTTCCATTTGATGAATAAACTAAGTTGAAGTTTACTCAAGTATTATTTACTCTCTCAAACTCTCTTCAGTAAAGTTTTTTCTATTGCGTTTGACAATGCTTCAAACAACACTGCTTCTATTCCCGACTAATCCCGATATTGTGAACCTCTTTGTAACGGTCAATTTTTTCATGTTAGATGTTTATGCCATATTTTTAATTTATGTGTAAAGGATGGTCTAAATTTTTTTGACCATAATATTAATGCGATTTCACATATGTTAGGTAGAAATATTCTTGTTAATAATTGGTATAAATTTCTTAAAGAGAAAGGTCATCGCCAAGTCAAACTGCCGCAGATGTACCACGTAGGTGGAACACGACTTATGATCTTTGGAAAAAAACAAACAAAATTAAAAATACCTTTTGTGAATTTTTAAGTGAACACTGTCCGAGCGAATATCGTTTGTATCCCTCTATGTGGACTGCATGCAAGAAACTGATGGATAGAAATATTCAAAAAAATTACTGAATTGTTTTCAAAATGTTATCAACCCACAGCACATTTAGTCTTGCCTGCTTGTGTAGAAATAACTGCCGAGTTTGAAACCATGGAACACGACGCTACATTATTTCAATGCTTAGTGCCGATGTAGGAGAAATGGAATAAATACATGTTGTATATTCCTGACACTTATCTCATTTCTTCTATGCTCGACCCTCGTATAAGACTAGTAGGTGTGTCCAACATGTTAGGTGCTTACTATGATTCTTTGTCTATTACTCAAAATGTGCCCTCGGTAGATTTTACAGTTGAAGTAGTTAGACTAGAAAATTTGTTAAACGCTTTGTATGTTGAATATGAGCGTATGTATGGATTGAGAAACGACGCGGTTCCCAGTCCATCCGCAAGTGCTTCTACTAACCCTGCAGGTGTCCTGCGGGGACTTCAAAATGTTCTGGATAAAATGAATTCGAAACGACAGAAGGGAGCGACATCGTCATCCGATCAACGTACAGAAATATCCAAATTTCTAAACACAACATTTGAAGGCTGTGAAACCGAATCCTACGATTTCGAGTTCGACTTATTGAAGTGGTGGAAGAGACATGTTAAAGAATTTCCAGTTCTAGCAATGATGGTGGTCGAGTTTTTAAGTTGCCCTGTTTCGACTGTCACTGTTGAACAAACTTTCAGCATGGCAGGATATGTGCTTACCAATAAAAGATGTTCGCTTCATCCCACCACTTCAGAGAAGCAAATGCTTTGTCAAGATTGGGTACGAGCCGAGAAGAGGGTGCAAGACAGTGAGTCAGAAGATGAGGACTCACAGTTTGAATGCGGTGACACTGAAACTTCAGGAGGAACAAGCGCTCGAAATACCGACATCGATTAAAGTTACGTAATTTATATCTTACTTATATATTTGTTACAATTCATAGAACAACTATAAAAGATTAAAAAAAACCTATTAAAAATAACTATAAAAAACCTACTACTAAAAGCTAAAAAAAAACTATAGAAAACTATTAAAAAACCATAAAAAAAACCCGATAGAAACTATAAAAACCTATTAAAAATAACTAAAAATACCTACTACTTTAAACTAAAAAAAACTATAGAAAACTATTAAAAAAACCATATACAAACCTACAAAATTATATGAAACTATATAATACAAACAGATAAGAATACTATAAAAGACTACAATAAAACAAACATTTAAAAAAAAGACTATAAAGAATACAAAAAACAATAAAAACCTATTAAAAACCATAACAACACTACACAAAACTAAAAAAAAAACTATAAGAAACTATGGAAAAAAAAGCTATAAGAAACTATAAAAAAAACTATAAGAAACTATAAAACAACATTTATAATCAACGTATACTTCAAACCGACTCAAAAAACTTATAAAAAAAACTATAAAAGACTTTAAAAAAACAAAAATAAAAATAACTATAAAAATCTTTACAACAAACTATAAAAGACTAAAAAATAAACAATAAGAACTACGTTCGTTTTGATTTTTTATATGTGTGTCATCTCACACGATTACATATAAGAAATACGTAGGCAACCGAATTACCGGTACAAGCGTTGAAAAAATAACATAATTTACATATAAGGAAAACAAAACAATATATCTCACGTAATATTTAATAAAACAACATTTATAATCAACGTATACTTAAAACCGACTCAAAAAACTTATAAAAAAAACTATAAAAGACTTTAATACAAACAATAATAAAAATAACTAAAAAAATCTTTACAACAAACTATAAAGGTCTAAAAAATAAACAATAAGAACTACGTTCGTTTTGATTTTTTTATATGTGTTGTGCCTCCAACACGATTACATATAAAAAATACGTAGGCAACCGAATTACCGGTGCAAGCGTTTAAAAAATAACATAATTTTTCAAAATAACATTATTTACATATAAATAATAAAATAACACAATATTAATATTATATTTAAATTCGAATAGAAACCTATTTATAAAAAAATACATATTACATTCGTTTTAGTAATTATAGTGAAAAAGATAATAATTTGTTATTGTAGTGAAAATAATAAGTATTATATGAAAATGAAAAGAAATAAAAAATTATGAAATTTTAAAACTCTGGCCTGAACCGTGATCTGAACCGGGAGCAAACAGGGTGAACAGTGAACCGGCACAAACCGGCAACCGGCGGTTTTGAGCCTCCAACTGCCGGTTTTTCAAACCGCCGGTTCGTCAAACCAAATTTCAAACCGGCATATTCAAAACCGCCGGTTCCGGTCCGGTCCGGTTGCTCCATTTGGCCAGGCTACATGCACCGACATCCGCAGTCTGAAACTGAACTCTATTGCCATAATCTGGCGAACCACCGTGAAAGCATCACATCCGGCCGGCGAACTGTAATTATATCGAACCAAGTTTCAAAACGAAATGAAATTGAAAAAATATCAAATTGGATGTCTAAATGAAGAGAACGAAAAAAGAAAAATATGGTGAAAAATTACGATCTTTTGACATTCAGATCAAAAGATATATATATATATATATATATATATATATATATATATATATATATATATATATATATATATTCATTTTTGTAATTAAATATGAGAGAATAAAAATTATAGTGAAATAAACACTTATCATTTTTCACCAATAAAAGATTCTAGTCTTTTTTTACATATTTCTACTTTTTTTTTTGAAAGGTACATATTTCTACTTTTAAATTGTCATTTTTGACAATAAATCCATAAAAAAATCAGTCACGTTTGAATATCTAGATCAAAAGATATGAATGTTTGAAAAAAAAAAAAAAAAAAAAAAAACCCGGAACAGGCGTTAGCAGCATGCTTTTTGTTTTTTGTTTTTTTTTTCCTTTTAAGTTATAAATATTGTAGATATTGTCTCCTTATTATAAAAATATATATTTAGGTATCCTGTTAGTTATAAATATTCTAAAATGTGTCATTTTTTCTAATTCTCTATTTTTTGGAGCCGTTAAAGGCACCATATCAAATCTAGCTGAGACATCACAACAATGTTTAAAGATGTCCTTAAGGTAATAGTTGATTTAATGTGGTGTCATTAAAAACTTTTTTATATTTCTTTAAGTTTTTTGTGTTGGATTGAAGGATCACATGTCCGTTTATACGTACATTTATAAACTTGAATCTTTTCGGTCATGCCCTACGTTCATTTTTATTACATATGAATGATTTATGATATCTATATTTTAATTATTTAATTGTCAATTAGGACACATTTAGAAAGATGTCAGGATTTTAAGACTATAAAAAAAGATTTTTATTAAAAAGGACATTTTACTAGTGAAAGTGAAAATGATAGTGAATTTGAAAATGAATTACGTTGGTTTTGTCTGAAAATCAACGTAATTCACTTTCAAATTTAGTTTCAATTTCACTAGTGAAATGTCTTTTTTGACAATTTTTTTCCTTATATTTCTATTTACCTAACATATTTGATATTGTGTCCTTTAGGACCCTTATCCGTATTTTTAAAAAAATTATGTATTAATGTCTACCTATTGACCCGCTAAAATTTTCAAATATTTGCTGTTGACCCATAATTATACATATATTTTTATGTAATGTATTAGAAATTTGTAATACGATATGTCGTCTCGATCTCTGACCCGTGTCACACAGTTTCTACAGCCGCCTTATTTAAAATTACTAGAAAGCCGATCATCACATTATCGAATGTTAAACACTTTTAGAAATAGCACTATGTTAAGTAAGTTATGGATATTAAGAATAATCATGTTAACAAGAGAATGCGACGGTTCATGATTAAGTATTAAATAATGAGGGAATGAGCCAAAAGTCCATTTTTTTAATACAAAATGAATAAACAGTACACTGTTTTTTAGTTGCAAAAAGGACAAAAAAATCAGACGGACAAAAATACCCTTATATCAATTCGCGTCGCCGCTTCTGTTCTTCTCTTTTTTTAATTTCTCCGTTGCTGGCTGCTTCATTTTTTTTTTTTCAAACAACCGTAACTTTTGATTTAGAACTCCGATCATTAAAAATTTTTCACCAAAATTCATATTTTTTTGCTCTTTATTTTGAGATCTCATACGATACCCTTTCGACGTATATTTTGAAAGACGAACAAATATTTGCATTAATCGGAGCTTTTTTCATATAAACGACCGTAACTTTTGATTTAGAAAACCGATCATCAAAATTCTTTCACCAAAGTTCATATTTTTTCTCTCTTCATTTTGAGATCTCATATGATACCCTTTCGATGTAGTTTTTAAAAGCATCGCAGCGTTTACACTAACAAATATCAATATGACAGTATCAATATCACATGTAGTTCAAAGTTCAATAGCATCACGTTTGATCTAAAATATTTAAACATAATACTAATAGTTTCCAGAATGCAAAAATATGGTTATAATGAACATGTAGTACTTGTCTCATCTACTGCAAAATAAAAAACCACTAACATGTAGGAAGAAGCATCTGCAAGACAAAATGAAAGCTCCGAAAATAAACTAAAGCATCAAGAAAAAGTCTATTAGTTGCAACAACATCAAGTACAACATTCCCCAAGCTCTTAGCACTCCCTCAAAACGGAAGCTCTGATGAGGAACACGCTGCACATTCTTATATATCAACTCGCTAGGAACTTTGTAAAAGTACATTGACCTTGTTGCCTTTCTTCATAAACTCAAACAAATAGCTTTCCTCATCAGTCAGGTATTATCCCTCAACCAAATATTGACAATAGGCCTATTGCACTCAGGAAAGGTAAAAGGTTATGCACTAAACATCCAATTTATACTTTCTTATCTTATGGTAAACTGTCTCCTGCTTTTTGTTTGTTTACTAAGAACTTAGACAAAGAATACATTCCAAAAACCATTCATGAGGCCCTCAATGACCCTAACTGGAAGAGTGCAATCCAAACTGAAATGTCTACTGTTCACGGATTTATCTAATGCAAAATAAACAAGTAATAAATTTATAAATCCGGCTTACCTCAAGTGCAAGGATCGTAGTAAAGAGGTTGATACCGGTCTATCTTACGGGAATCGACGATTGTTAATCCTAGTTTTTGTCTAACTAACTATGTCAATAAAACTAACCTAAACAAAGAAATAAAACTAAACGAGACTCGAAAGTAAAGATAACACTTAACGTAAAATCGACGTAAGAATGAATCTAAAGCCGTGGAAGATACAAAGGTTGCAAACAATTTAAACTTCAACTAAACCTAAGATGCAATAAGAAGATTTGACTAAACTAAACAACTCAAGTTTTAAGGGATTAAATTCAAATTATAACGAACAAACGAGCGATTGATCCACCTATCCTAACAAGTATCAACTCCTATCTCGATTATATTGTGTCTTCTAACCAAGTTGTGATTTCACCTTGTCTAAAACATGAACCCTAATTTCTTAGATAGTTCACCTATTAATCTATATCTCTCGATTTAAAGATTAACGACTTTACTAATTAAAGGTGTAAACTTTAACGTTTGTAACCTAGAAATCTAACCTATTAACTCTCGTTATATAGATTAAACGTCTATTCCTTATCACGATGATCTAATGTTTATATGACTTTCATCAACATAAAACAATCAAACATGCACATCTTTCGATATAATTGCAATGAACAATATAAAACATGATAAAGGAAACAACTTTAAATAAAAACTCACAATATAATCGAAGAAACGGAATCAAAACGTGTTGGATAGGCTTCACAATGCTCGTTTGATGAAGGCTTAGCCTATAAACATCCTCTTGCAACTTGAAATTGTAGAAGAAAAGTGCATAAAAACTACTAATTTTAATCTAGAATTTGAATCATAAAAACTGGAATAAAAAGTGTAAAAACGCAGCCTAAAGCCGCCCCTAGGTTTAGGGTTTTGAGTAATGAGTATATGGTCCAGGAAACGGCTGCTTTATATAGATTTCAAAGTCGGTTTACTGATGTCGGCTTAAGGATGCCCGTCTGAAAAGGTGAACGCCCGCCCAGGGAACTTCTTGAACTCTCTGAATCGATTTTCCTGTCTTGAACGCTCGTTCAATGGGTCCGACGCCGATTCATCAAATATCTCAAGACTCAGATCGATTTTGCACCTCGGGACGCCCGCCCACTTGATCAAACGCCGTCCGACCGGACGGAACTCGAACGACGCTCGGGCGTGATCCAAATTCAAATCTTCAACTTTATCTCTTTTCTTCTAGCCAATTCCATCCTTATCTCTTTCTCATCAATTAAATCCGACCTGATCATCTTTTGAATCGAAAATATGCATCTACAAGTCATCAAAACATCGCAAAACGTAATATCACCCAAATAATCATAAACTCAAAATTAAAACACCAAAATTAACCTATTTTGCGAATAACTCATTAAAAACCTCATTTACTCAACAATTCCATTAAACACTCGTTTCTTATGTAAATTATACAAATATGAGGGAAATTATCATAAAATATATCAATATAAATCGTATAAATTCACCCTTAACAACTCCCCCACACTTAGCTTTTGCTCGTCCCGTGCAAAACAAAACGAAAATTAGGGTTCGAAACGAAAACAGACATCTCAGACAATATAGCATAGATCCAATAAATCAGAAGTTCACCACTGTGTGTGCATAGCCATAGAAAACTTCCACTAAATCCAAACTTGAGAAACTCAAAGCAAAACTAGCTAATACCCCCTCGTAGACTAGCAATAAATGATACTCATAAGATGTACCCTACAAACGTAAAATATCCCGAAAAGAATGATCGAATATATCTAGGGCCTTTCAAATACTCAGAGGATAATCCCTACACAGATATCTATCGTTTCTCTACTGGGGATAAGATAGACGATAACTTAGTCTTATATCCATTTCATAACAATTCATTAGTTGATTTAACTAGTTCACTTTTAACACACATCAGAATGAGCTATTGCCCTCATAGCAGAATAGGATATTCGAGATATACCCTACCTTACTCCAATCATAAGGCAGCTTTTTCTGACCGTCGTGAGCTTTTAGTCATCATAGTGGTATAGGACATTCAAGATATGACCTACCGCACTCAAATCATTGACTAGCTTTCGACACACCCAATTAATTCATTATTAACTCAACTTCTTCATTTGACAATAAGTTACGTGTTACTTATCACATTCAAACCTTAGATATTCACAGTATAACATACTTCGGATCTAAATACAAACTATCATAAATCTCAAGATATATACGTAGCACTAAGCACATGACTTATAAGAAAATCAAAAATCACTCGTCAAAAGGGGTATAACTTTATAAATTAGCTCATCGTTCACTATGGCTTGTGAAAAATAGATCTCAGGTGAAACAACTAACTTATCAAACATATGATATATAGCTTGGATGACTATAAAAATAACGAACATTGAATTGAATTGCCTACTCGGGACAAAACAAAAAACAAAAATGTCGAAATTTTTTGAAAATTCTAGCTCATTTTGCATAAACTCGTAACGAATTAAGCAAATGTATAGATAAATATCATATCATTCCCCTCCCCCATACTTAAATATCAACATGTCCTCATGTTGTGCAGAATTTAAAAAGAAATAAAGTACTTAGCTGATTGTAGTTCAAAGGTGGCAATTCTGGAAGTGGTCATGATCCAGATCCGGAAATTCTTGAAGAAATCAGTAGACTGTGGACCATCCACCGGAAAACTGATATCGTCTAAACGCTCACAATTGCTATTGAAAATATCCTACACACTTGAACAAACATGGCAGCATCTCGGGGAACATAGGGGGATATAACATGGCAAAATAAAGATAAAGAGAAGAATAAGGTGAAATTGAATCAACCGACAAGGCAGAGTCAACAATTACCCTAATTAGACTTAAATGAAACAAATAAATCAAAGAAAAGAACAAAAACGAAAGTAACCAAAACAGAAACGGATATATAGGATGCCTCTTAGTGGCGCTTTTAGTTAATGTCGTTAGCTCGACGCTCCTTCTTAGATCAGCCTGGATCAGGCCATTTAACTTTTCTGCCAGCCACTACCTCGTCTAGACTTGGGTCAGTAGTTCGGCTGCAGAAACAGCACTTAACACATGGGGTGAAATCTTTGATAGCTTTCCAAATACGTTTAAACTGCCCCATGGTCGACTTCTTCTTCCGAGTATTTCGATGACGTTTCAGCTTACGCTCCCTCTCAAACTCTTCCATATCCCAACTACCTGCTAGAACTTCTTCAGATCGACCACTACCGTTATCCTCTGAAAATAGGTCGGGTGAAAACTCATCAAATTCTTCGACTTCTTTAGTACCACACCCGAGGATATCGAGGAAACGAACAATCAAAGGCTTTTCCTTGGGTTCACCAATGTAGTGCTTACACCTTTGACCATTTACTCGAAACGGTTGGTCACCATAACCTCGTAGTTCTAAAACGCCTCCAGGAATAATTTGGAGAATCTCAAAAGGACCGGACCATCGTGTCCTTAACTTTCCAGGAAACAGATGTAACCTGGAATTATACAGAAGAACTTGTTCCCCGACTTGAAATTCTCTCTTCTTAATCTTGGCGTCATGGAGGAGTTTCATCTTATCTTTGCTGATCCTGGCGCTTTCGTAGGCCTGAAGTCTGAATTCGTCCAACTCATGCAACTGTTGCAGTCGATGCTTACCACAAGATTGGGAATCAAAGTTCAGAAACTTTGTAGCCCAATAAGCTCTATGCTCTAACTCGACCGCAGATGACATGGCTTACCATAAACCATTTGATATGGAGATGTACCCATGAGTCTTATAGGCGGTTCAGTATGCCCATAGTACATCATCCAATTTCAAACTCCGCCTTTTCTATGACCGTTGACCGCGTTTTTTCCAGGATTTTCTTAATGCTTTGGTTGCTCCGCTCAACCTGACCACTCGTCATAGGATGATATGGTGTGCCAGTCTTATGACGAACACCATACTTCTCAAGAACTTTCTCCAGGGGTCGGTTGCAAAAATGTGTCCCTTCATCACTAATCAAGGCGCGTGGACACCCGAATCTCACAAAGATGTTTTTCTTTAGAAACTTCATGACCGTTTTATGATCATTGTGAGTCGTGGATTGAGCCTCCACCCATTTGGACACGTAGTCTACGCAGACTAAGATGTATTTGTTACCACAAGATGATGGGAATGGTCCCATAAAATCGATGCCCCACACATCAAAGACTTCGCATTCTAAGATGGGTGTCAAAGGCATGTCAAAACGCCTTGTCGAGTACCGGTTCTTTGGCATCTATCACACGCTTTACGTAAAGCTTCAGATCTTTAAAGATCGTGAGGCCAATAGAAACCGGATTGGAAAATCTTAGCAACGGTTTTCCAAGGACCAAAGTGACCTCAAGTGGGTCCACCGTGGGCTTCGCGCTCAATAATATCGCTACGCTTTCGAGTCTCGAACACATCTTCTAAGCGGACCATCTTTACTGAGATCTTAAATCGATAAGGTTCATCCCAAACGAAAGATTTCAAATCAGAGAAGAACTTTTTCTTCTCCTGATAGGACCATTCTGGATCAAGATATCGGGAATGAAGGTAATTGACCATGGAAGAATACCATGGAACATCTGGAGCGCAGCCATCGATAAGCATAATGTTTTCTAGAGGAAAGTAAAGATCTTTATCATCTGGATCATCCTTTTCCTCACTTAACATTCTCGAAACATGATCCGCCACGACGTTTTCACTGCGCTTTTTGTCTTTAATTTGAACGTCAAACTCTTGTGGTCAGTATCAACGCAGAGGCGCGGTTTGGCCTCTTTCTTCGTCATCGATATCGCAGCAAAGCGGCGTGATCACCCACACAATCACTTGAGCTCCTAACAAGTAACTCACGAAACTTGTCCATAGCAAAGACTACGCCAATAATTCCTTTTCGAAGAGTAGTATAGTTAACTTGAGAGGATTCAATGTGTGATGGCGTAATAGATTGGCTGGAATTTCCTTTGATTCTTTGTCCTAAAAAAAGCACCAATCGCATAGTTTGATGCGTCGCACATAAGCTCGAAAGGTAGATTCCAGTCCAGCGATATAAGAATTGGAGCAGAGATTAAACGGTTTTTAAGCTCCTCAAACGCCTGCTTGCAGTTTTCATCAAAATCGAACTCAACGTCTTCCTTAAGTAAAGTAGACAGGGGCTTGGCTATCTTGGAGAAGTCTTGAATGAATCTTCTGTAGAAACCGACATGTCCAAGAAAGCCTCTCACTTCACGCACATTCTTAGGATAACTCATCTTCTCGATAGCTTCTACTTTGGCCCTCGCTTCTACCTCAATACTTTGGCGGAGATCTTGTGGCCAAGAACTATTCCTCATCTACCATGAAATGGCATTTTTCCCAATTGAGTACTAAGTTCTTTTCCACACATCCGATAACACTTGATCTAGATTGTCAAGACAGATCATCGAAGGATCGACCAAAGACCGAAAAATCGCCCATAAAGATTTCCATACACTTTTCTACTAGCCCGTCAAAGATAGCCGGCATACATCTTTGAAATGTAGTCAGGGCATTGCGAGAGACTAAACGGCATTCGCCTGTAGCGAATGTACCATAATAAGGCGGTGAAAGTGGTCTTTTCTTGGTCATTTGGATCAATGGGTATCTCGAAAGTATCCTGAATATCCATCCAGAAGCAAGAGAATGTGTGCCCCGGCCAGACGCTCAAGCATCGGGTCAATGAATGGAAGGGAAAGTGATCTTTCATGGTTACTTCATTGAGCTTTCTATAATCGCTGTGCACTCAGAATCCAAGAACAAGCCTCAACGCTATTTCTTCTCCCTTCTCATTCTTCTCAATCGTAATTCCACCTTTCTTGGGAACTACGAGTCGGGATACCCATTCACTATCGCCGATGGCATAAATGATTCCCATGTCCAGAAGTTTGATGATTTCTTTCTTAACCACCTCTTGCATATGAGGGTTGAGCCTCCTCTGGGGCTGTCTAACACATTTCGCACCCTCATTAGTCTTGATCTTATGCATACAGATGTCGGGAGATATCCCTCTGATATCTCCTACTTGCCACCCAAAGGCTTTCTCGTTCTTTTTCAAGACGTTGATTAATTTCATTTCCTCTAAACGAGACAACTTGGCAGATATAATCAAAGGAAGCTTGTCACCTTCTCTTAGGAACACATACTTCAGATGTTTAGGCAACGGCTTCAACACCAAATCTGCAGGGGGGTCTTCTAAACTTGGCTTAAGATCTCCACTTTTCAACTCAACATCACTGAGTTTACTTAGTGGTCCCACCGCCAAAGCTTCTCCTTTCAACAACTCATCCTCAAAATCAGCTTCTAACTGATCTAGATTGACCGCACCATGATTATTCAAATTATCAACCAGTCGCTCATATTCAGTTGCAACAGCCATGACTTGCTTTTCCATGAAATCATCGAAGTCATCAGACATATCCTCAATGGAAAAGCCGGTTGGAGGACCAGAGGGTACTTGAATGGATCTGGAGACATTATAGCTTACTTCTTGATCACCAACTCGTATGGTCACTCGCCCACCAAAGACAACTCAATGAGGGCTCTAGTCAGAGACAGTAAAAGGTCTTCCAAGTATCGGGGACATTTTCATCCTTTTCAATGTCCGGGACGTATCACCAACGGAAAGGTAAATCTATCAATTTGAACTAGTACGTCTTTTAAGATTCTCACGCTTTCTTAGAAGATCTATCGGTCGAATTGCAAATTCATGGTAGTGGGTTCTAGAAGATCAATTAAACCAATTGCTTGCACACGAGACAATGGCATGAGGCTTATAGATGCACCTGAGTCACACAAAGAGTTAGGGAAGACCAGGCCTCCCATTAACACCGTAGCACGAACTTTCCAGTGGTCACCTCTCTTGGTTGGTAAGTCTTCATAATTGATTATTGAACAATCCTCACCAATCAGCCTCTCCATGTCCGACAACTTCCTTTTTTGAAGAAACAACATCCTTGATAAATTTTGTATACTTAGGCATTTCAACCAAGACTCTCTCGATAATGGAAGATTCACTGAGTATTTTTCAAGAGATTCAAGACCTTTTCATACTTCTTATCTTCACTCAAAGGATGTTGCTCTTTCTTGGTGGAAATGGAAGCTTTTTCAGATCAATCTCGTAAAAGACTTTCTTGAAGATGCATCGTGACTTTGTGCGCCGATCCTTCCACCGAACAGCTTTTTCAATATTTTTATTAGTCGTGGATCACCTCCGACTTCCACTTGATTCTTCACTCCTCGGGGATCAGCCACCGAGGACTTCCGGCTTTTTCACCTCTCGTGGATCACCACCTGAGTTTTCTCTGCAACAGAGGGGGTGTAGGTGCTCACCTTCCCTCCTACCCTATCTCCGGCAGAGGGCTAGTGGTTTCCCGGTGGGAAGGACCACTAACTTGAGTACCTCTTCTTAAATTCATTGTACTGGCCTCCTCTCTACCGTATGGAATTGATGGTACGAGGTCAGTACATTGGCCATTGTTCAAGTCGGCTTGAGCAACGTGACCGCCCTTTGGATTTTTCTCAGTGAAACTAGGCAGTTGCCCTGGGGGTCTTGAAGCTAACTGCTCAGCCAGTTGTTACGGATTTTATCAACACAAAATAAACAAGTAATAATCCGGTTAACCTCAAGTATAAGGATCGTAGTAATAGCGGTTAATGCCGGGTCGATCTTACGGGAACTAAACGATTGTGATCTCTAGTTTTTATCTAACTAACCTATGTCACAATTACTAAGCTAAATAAGCGGATAAAACTAAACGAAATCATGAAAATTAAACTTAACTAAAACGTAAAATCGACGAGAAGAGATGATCTAAAGCCAGGAAGGATACGGGCTGCGAACCAATTTAAACTAACTAATCTAAGATGCAGATAAAAGTAAATTAACTAGACAAATTCAAGCTTTTAAGGATTTAAATCAAATTTATAACGAGCAAACGAGATTGATCCACCTATCCAACAAACATTGATTTCCTATCTCGATTATATTGCGCTTTTATCTAGGTTGTGATTCACCTCACCTAAACATGAACCCTAATTCCTTAGAAAGTTCATCTATCAATCTATTATCTTCCGATGTAAGATTAACGCGCTTTCTAACCAAAAGTGCGAACTTTGTGTTTATAATCTAGTAATCAGACCTATTAACTTCCGTTATGATAGATTCGAATTACTATTCTTATTCATGGTGATCTAGGTTTATTAAGACTTCCATCAACAATAAACAATCAACACATGCACATCTTCCGATATAAGAGCAAATTAAACATGAATAAGCATGAATAAGAAACAACCTTTATTAAAAACTCACAGATAATCAAGAAAACGAAATCAATAATTGTTGGACGGCTTCACAATACTCGTTTGATGAAGCTTTTAGCCTCTCGAACATCCTCAAGAACTCAAATTTGCGTAAGCTTGATTGCATAAAAAGTAACTAGTTTTTAATCTAAACTAAGAGCATAAAAACAGGAATAAAAAGATGAAAAACGCAGCCTAAAGCCGCCCCTAGGTTTAGGGTTTTGAATAATGAGAGTATGATCCCCTGTGTGGAGAAAACAGCCGACTATATATAGATTTCAAAGTCGGTTCTGCTAAGTCGGCTACCGGACGCCCGTCTGGTTCTTGGGACGCCCGTCCATTCTTCACATGAACTTCAAATTGGGCCGAGTCACGACCAAACGCCGCGTCGAGCACGGCGCCCACTTCCGGCGCCCAAACATCACGAATCAACTTCCCATATCCGGACTTTCGTCCAATTCCATCGACGCCCGCCCACTGGACGGGACTCGACGCCACCCAATATGGTTGATTTCGATTTCTTTATCTTTATCTCCTTGTAAATCATCATTATCTCTTCCTCTTTAATCAAATCCGACTTGATCATCTCTGGATCACCTCTTGAGCTTGAATTTGTGCTTTTATGACACATAAAAATATCGCAAAATGTAATATCGCTCAAATAATCATAAAAACATAATGAAAACACATAAATTAATCCTATGTTGCGAATAACTTATTTAAAGTACCATTTGCTCGATAAATCCATTGAACACTCGTTTCTTATACAAATTCATACAAATATGAGAGAAAATAACATAAAATATAGCGTTATAAATCGTATAAATTCACCCTCAACAACTCCCCCACACTTAAGCTTTTGCTCGTCCCGAGCAAAACAAAACAAAAGTTAGGCTCGAGAGAAGAACAGGACACTAAAACGTGCATAACACATATTCAATAAATCAGAAGTTCACCCTTGTGTGTGTGCATAGCCATAAAAACTTCCACTATATCCAAACTCGAGAAACTCAAAGCAAAACTAGCTAATACCCCCTTGTAGACTAGTAATAAATGACACTCATAAGATGCACCCTACAAACGTGACATATCCCGAAAAGAATGATCGAATATATCTAGGGCCTTTCTGAAATACTCAGAGGATAATCCCTACAACATATCTGTCAGTTTCTACTGGGGATAAGGCAGACGATAACTTAGTCTTATATACATTTCATAACACTTTATCAGTTGATTTAACTTTTCACTTAAAACACACATCAGAATGAGCTCTTGCCCTGTCATAGCAGAATAGGACATTTCGAGATAATACCCTACCTTACTCCAATCATAAGGCAGCTTCTTCTGACTGTCGTGAGCTTTTAGTCATCATAGTGGTATAGGACATACGTGGTATACCCTACCTCACTCAAATCATCGACTAGCTTTCGACACACCCAATAATTCTTCATATCTTACTTTTCAACTTTTTCATTTGACAATAAGTTACGTGCTATTTATCACATTCAAACCTTAGATATTCACAGTATATCATATTCGGATCTAAATACAAACTATCATAAATCTCGCGATATATACGTAGCACTAAGCACATGACTTACGAGAAAATCAAAAACCACTAATCCAAAACGGGGTATAACTTTATAAATAGCTCATCGTCACTATGGCTCGTGGAAATTAGTGTCGGGTGAAACAACTACTTTACCAAACACATGATATACAGCTTAAATGACTATAAAAATAGCGAACATTGAATCGAATTGCCTACTCGGGACAAAACAAAAACGAAAGTGTCGGAAAATTTCAAAAATTTCAAAAATTTTAGCTCATTGCATAGAAACATTACGAATTAAGCAAATGTGCAGATACCTATCGAAACATTCCCCTCCCCCACACTTAAAAACCAACATGTCCTCATGTTGTGCAAAATGAAAGAAAAAGGAAAAGACTTAGCTGATGTAAATTGAAACGTTGATCGGGCCGAGCTCTGCTGAATGACACCGTAGAACGCGTAGCCAGACAATGTAGCTCAACGAAACCGCTAAAAATATACCTGCACGTCTTGACAAACATGGAACCATCTCGGGGAAAACGGGGAGTCATACCAAAATGAAAAGATATAGCAAATTCAAAGACTAACAAGAGATAAAGCATCCAATACAACCAAAAAGTATAAACGAAGTCGAAATGAAAGTACGGGTGCCTTATGGCTTACATGATCCATCGAAAGAATAAATAGTAGCAACATCAAAAATTACAATGAACCATATAAGAGGAAAAAGTAGTAAAACCACACAAATGAAGGTATCTAGGGCAAATCAAATCGAAAAAAAATAGACAAAGAAAGTCAAGATTGCCCCGGGGCCGGGGTATCAGAAGGAGGGCCAGAAGGTGGTGATGTAGCCCTAGGTGCCGAATCAGACTGCTCCTCATCGGAAGAGGACTCAGACTCGTGAAGAACGCCGGCAATGGCCTGCTCAATCTCGTAAGAATAATGGTAGTCAATGAGGCTCGGATGAAAATCTTGTCATCCCTCGGTTGCCGGCCTTCACATATACAACTGTAGGATCGTCAAAATGTTGTTCTCGAGATGCCCGATGTCTTCCCACCACTCCCGCAAATCGCTGGCCATACCGAGCCGCGCGTCCGGACCGGCGCGTAAAGCAGAGCCGTAGACGCTCTAGGTGGTGCCGAAGATGAACCGGGCTCTGTGGTGTCTCCATCCTGCACGGACTGAAGGCTTACCCTTCTCACGCCAGACGGCCTCGGATTCTTCGGTTTGTGATCGGCCCCGTGCTCAGTGCACACCGCATCGAGCACTGCAGATCGTGGATCAAGTGAGGATAATCAAACATCGGGTATAAATCTTCCGATTAATCGCCACTCATCATATAGCGCGCCGCCCACATTCACGTTCGTGCCAAATGTCAATGCGCACAACATGCCTAGGTCACCGATGTGAAAGTGCGCCAAGTTGTTCTTAGGCAACAACCGACTTTGAATAAACCGACATCGACCTTCCAATCCTCCGCCCAGGTCGTGGTTACCAACTCCTTCCGGTCACCGCCCGGTCTTAACGCCCACGCCACGTCGGACACACTCTTAACCTCAACTCCTCCAAAGGATCTCCGCCCCAAACTCGCTTCTATGTACAATCTCTTCCTTGTAGTCCCGACCCTCAAAGCCGCTAAGTTGTATTTCGATTAATCACTTCGGTGTAAAAGGAACTTCTACCCCTCGAACCACTTACTACCTTCCTCCCAAATCGGTTTCGAACAGTTAGCATAAAATTCCCGAACTACGGAGCTATTCACCGGGGTAGTCGGGATTGTCATCAAGGTCTCCCATTTCCGATCCTTGAGCAACTTAACGAACCCGGATCGACTTTGGCCTCCAAAATGGCCCGCTCAATCAACATCGTCTCATGAGAAATAATCCGTTTATACACATCATGAGCTCACAGGGTTCACGAACCGACGAGGTAATGGCATTGGGGGTACGGTTTTGGATTTCTTTCTAGGAGGGGCTGCCCTAGGTACAACTGGTTCCTCTTCCTGGGTGGCATCGACAGTCTCCTCAGCCCTAGACGAACCTCCACCTTTCTGAACTCTAGGCATCCATACCAAAGGCACATCGTCACTAGTCTCAGAGTCCGAGGTCGGCTCATCTCTCAAAGTAGCTCTAGTTTGGGTGGCTCTAGGAGGTTGTTCTCGTATACTCACACCCCGGTTGGGATCGACCAAAGTAGGATCAAACTCCTTGCGTTTCTTTCCGGCCTCCCTAGCTACTTCCTTTCCATGCCTCTTAACCACGCCCTTCTTATGAACCATATTCAACCTTATTCTAACCAAAACAACCCCGAGTCACAACAAGATACCCGTTTAACATCCAAAGCGGGATTTCAAATCAACCAAACCACAACCGCAACCATAATCATCACCAAACAATCCATTCATCACCCATCACAACACCACATCACCAAAACAGAGCAGAAAGAAACACCAAAACCAGAAAAAAAACAAAGTAAGGTAACATTCAAGAAAACGAGCCGACCCAAAGATCGAACTCACAAAAACGTGAATGAAATCTAGAAAAGTTGTTACTAACTTACCGAGTAGGGTGAGTAGATGTTGATTGAGGTGAAAACGAGTCCAAACAACACAAAATGACCTCCAAAATCAAATTTTTCTTCCAAAAAGTCGGATGCAATGGGTCCGATTCTCCAAAATATCGTGTTTTGGGGATTTGGTTATGAAAATCAAAGAGAGGGTGTCAAGGGCGGCCTGTAGCACTTTGAATCGCTCAAAACGGTTTAGAATTGACGATTTTAGGGCAAAGGAGGGGAGAGAAACCGTTTTGCTTTTTGAAATCTGAAAAAATGAAGGTCATGCGTTGAGGAGATATATAGGCGAGAGGTTGGACGGGCGTCCACGATACCGGACGGGCGTCCACTGGGAAATCTGATGAACTGGACGGGCGTCCAGTTTATTAGACGCTCGTCCAAGAGTTTAAATCACATACAGGATTGGAGGGAATAAATCAGACGGGCGTCCAGGCTTAGTGGACGCTCGTCCTAAAATTGGTCAAGGCGGACGGGCGTCCAGAGTTCTGGACGGGCGTCCAAGCAGTATAAGTGCAAAAATTTATAAAATTTCCATACAAATCAAATTCAAAATTGCACTATCGTATTAAACTTATATAAAACTTCAAAAATACAAATAAAAATCAAACGAAGTACAAAATTACTAGAAAATAAATAAAAACAGATGGAAAACAGTGGGTTGCCTCCCACTCAGCGCTTTTGTTTTACGTCGTTTGCTCGATTTAAACATCCTAAGAACGCTAGTCATCATAAATGTCCGACCAATCTATCACTCGAATGAGACGGCGGAGCATGTCAATCGCCGGAGGAAGTCATACTCATCTTGTAAACCCCGGTCCTCACCGGCTACATCAACACCTCGAAAGTGCTCACTTGCAAAGACTAGCGCTTAATCTGTCAAAGATCGGATCATTGAGGATTGTGTAAGGACGCCCTAGAGCTGCCTGTAACTCCTCAAGAGTAAAGTTTCCACCTCCCGAACAACGGGAACAATGAGAACATAGGTGACCGTCTTGACGCGGGTACTAATGTCAAAATCTACGTGCAAAACGATGGTTCCTCCCGGTCCGTCATCTACAGTAATGAGTGGAATCCTCCTAAGGAAAGGTAACTCCTCTGGCTGAACACCGAAATCCATATCTAGAAAGCACAACTAATCGATGGATAAAAACAAAACTTAATAAGACTAAAATCGAATAAACTAAACTTAAATACTAACACTATCAAAGCATAAAACAAAAACAACTGAAAGAACGATATCTAGGTTGCCCCTAGTGGCGCTTTTGGTTAATGTCGTTAGCTCGACACCGTTTAAAACTCAGCCTAGATCAGGCCATTTGACTTTTCTGCCAGCCACTACCTCGTGTAAGCTCTGATCAGTAGTGTGGCTGCAGAAACAGCATCTCACACATGGGGTGAAGTCTTTAATAGCTTTCCACATACGCTGAACTTCCCCATGGGCGACCTCTTCATTCTCTCGAGCCTCTCGATGACGCTTCAACTGACGCTCCCTTTCAAACTCTTCCATATCAGCACTGCCTGCTAGAACTTCTTCAGAAGGGTTACTTCCGGCATCCTCGGAGAACAAGTCGGGTGATAACTCGTTAAAGTCTTCGACTCGCGGAATACCACATCCGAGAATATCGAGAAATTTAACAATCAAAGATGTCTCTTTAGGTTCACCAATATAGTGTTTGCACTCTCGACCGTTGACTCAAACGGGTCACCACTATAACCACGAAGTTCTAGAACGCCTCCGGAATGATTTGGAGAATCTCGAAAGGGCCGGACCAACGTGTCCTTAACTTTCCAGAAACAGATGTAACCTAGAATTATATAGAAGAACTTGTTCGCCGACATGAAATTCTCTTTTCTTAATCTTAGCATCATGGAGAAGCTTCATCTTATCTTTACTAATCCTCGGCACTTTCATAGGCCTGGAGTCCGACTGGTAAATCCACTCATGTAATCTTTGTAGTCGATGTTTCCCACAAGATTGGGAGTCAAAGTTCGTAAACTTTGTAGCCCAATAAGCTCTATGCTCTAACTCGACAGCAGATGACATGGTTTCCGTAGACCATTTGATATGGTGATGTACCCATAGGGGTCTTATAGGTCTGCTCGATATGCCCACAAGACATCATCCAACTTTAGACTCAGCCTTTCCTATGATCAAGTAATCAGCCTTCTCCAGGATCTTCTTAATGCTCTGGTTGCTCCTTTCAACCTCGACCACTAGTCATCGGATGATATGGTGTGCCAATTTTATGACTAACACCATACTTCTCGAGTACTTTCTCAGGGTCGGTTGCAGTAAATGCGTCCCTTCATCATCGATCAAGGCACGTGGACATCCAAACCTCACGAAGATATTCTTCTTTAGAAATTTCATCACCGCCTTATGATCATTGTGAGGAGTGGCTTGGGCCTCCACCCATTTAGACACGTAGTCTCACGCAGACTAAGATGTATTTATTACCGCAAGATGATGGGAATGGTCCCATAAAATCGATACCCCATACATCAAAGACTTCGTGATTCGAGGATGGGTTTTAAAGGCATGTCAAAACGCCTTTGTCAGAGTACCGGTTCTTTGGCACCTATCACAAGCTTTACGTAAAGCTTCCGTATCTTTAAAGATCATAGGCCAATAGAAACCGGATTGAAATATCTTAGCAACGGTTTTCCACGGACCAAAGTGACCTCTGTGGGTCCACCGTGGCATCGCTCAATGATGTCACGCTGCTCTCCGATTCGAATACATCTCCTAAGCAAACCATCTTTACAGATCTTGAAAAGATAAGGTTCATCCCAAACGAAATATTTTAAATCCGAGAAGAACTTTTTCTTCTCCTGATAAGACATCTCTGGATCGAGATAACGGCCATGAAGGTAGTTTACAATGGAAGAATACCATGGAACATCAGGAGAGCGGCCATCGATCAACATGATGTTTTCTAGAGGAAAGTAAAGATCTATATCATCTGGTTCATTCTTTTCCTCATTTAACATCCTAGACACATGATCCGCTACTACATTCTCACTGCCCTTTTTGTCCTTAATTTGAACGTCAAACTCCTGTAGGGTCAATATCCAACGTAGTAAGCGCGGTTTAGCCTCTTTCTTAGTCATCAGATAACGCAAAGCAGCGTGATCAACCACACGCGATCACTTGAGCTCCTAACAAGTAACTACGAAACTTGTCCATAGCAAAGACTACGGCTAGTAGTTCCTTTTCGATGGTAGTATAGTTAACTTGAGAGGGTTCAATGTGTGGCTTGCGTAATAGATAGGCTGGAACTTTCCTTTGATCTTTTGCCCTAGAACAGCACCAACAGCATAGTTTGATGCGTCGCACATAAGCTCAAATGGTAGGTTCCAGTCAGGCGATATAAGAATTGGAGCAGATATTAAACGATTCTTAAGCTCCTCAAACGCTTGCTTGCTCTCTCTCTTCGAAATTAAACTCAACGCCTTCCTTTAGTAAAGTGGACGAGGGCTTGGCTATCTTGGAGAAATCTTGAATGAACCTACGTAGGAAGCCGACGTGTCCAAGAAAGCCTCTCACTTCGCGCACATTTTTAGGATAGCTCATCTTCTCAATAGCTTCTACTTTTGCCCTGTCAACTTCTATACCTTTGGCTGAGATCTTGTGGCCAAGAACTATTCCTTCATCTACCATGAAATGGCATTTTTCCCAATTAAGTACTAGGTTCTTTTTCACACATCGGATAACACTGATCAAGATTGTCAAGGCAATCATCAAAAGATCGACCAAAACCGAAAAATCGCCCATAAAAATCTCCATACACTTTTCTACAAGCCCGTCAAAGATGGCTAGCATACATCATTTGAAATGTAGGTGGGCATTGCAGAGATCGAACGGCATTCGCCTCAGAGGCGAATGTACCATAAGGGCAGGTGAAGGTGGTCTTCTCTTGGTCAGCTGGATCAATGGGTATCTGGAAATATCCTGAATATCCATCTAGGAAACAGTAGAATGCGTGTCCCGCCAGACGCTCGAGCATCTGGTCAATGAATGGAAGGGGGAAGTGATCTTTCATGGTTACCTCATTGAGCTTTCGATAATCGATGCAGACTCTGTAACCAGTAACAAGCCTCAATGCAATTTCCTCTCCCTTCTCATTCTTTTCAATTGTAATTCCACCTTTTTTGGGAACTACTTGAGTCGGGGAAACCCATTCACTATCCGCGATGGCATAAATGATTCCCATGTCCGTAAGTTTAATGATTTCTTTTTAACCACTTCTTGCATATGAGGTTGAGCCTTCACTGGGTTGTCGACACACTTGGCGCCTCATTCGCCTTGATCTTGTGCATGCAGATGTCGGAGATATTTCCCGATATCTCCTACTTGCCAACCAAAAGCTTTCATTCTTCTTCAAGACGTTGATCGATTTCATTTCTCTATACGGGAAAGCTTGACAGATATGATTAATGGAAGCTTGTCGCCTTTTCTTAAGAACACATACTTAAGATGTTTGGGTAACGGCTTCAACACCAAATCCGCAGGGGGGTCCTCTAAACTAGACTTGAGATCTCCACTTTTCAACTCAATATCATTGAGTTTACTCTGTGGTCCCACCGCCAAAGCTTCTCCTTCCAACAGCTCTTCCTCAAAATCAGCTGCTAGTTGATCCAGATTCACCCTACCATGAGTATTCGGGATTATCAACTAATCGCTCATATTCTAGCTTCTACAGCCATGACTTGCTTATCCATATAGTCGGTGAAATCATCCATCATATAATCAATGGAAAAGCCGGTTGGAGGGCCAGAGGGTACTTGAATGGACTTTAAGACATTGTAACTCACCTCTTGGTCACCAACTCGGATAGTCACTTGCCCACCATCGCAGTCGATGAGAGCTCTAGCTGTAGATAGGAAAGGTCTTCCTAGAATCAAGGGAACGTTTTGTCTTTCTCTATATCTAAAACATACCAATCAACCTGGAAAGGTAAATCGATCAATCTGAACCAAAACGCCTCTTTTAGATTCTGAAGCTTTCTTAGAGGATCTATCCGTGAATTGTAAACTCATAGTAGTGGGTTCTAGAAGGCTTTGTAAACCGAGCTGTTTGCATACGGACATTGGCATAAGGCTTATAGAGGCACCTAGATCACACAAAGAATTTGGGAAGACTAGACCTCCCATCAAAACCGTAAGTACAAATTTGCCAGGGTCACCTCTTTTAATTGGTAAGTTTTCATAATTAATCATGGAACAATCCTCACCAATCTGCCTTTCCATGCCTGCTAATTTCTTTTTCGAAGACACAACATCCTTGATAAATTTTGTATACTTAGGCATCTCGACTAAGACATCCGATAATGGAAGATTCACCTGAGTATTTTTCAAAAGGTTTAGCACCTTTCGCACTTCTTATCCTCAATCAAAGGAATGTTGCACTTTCTCGGTGGAAATGGAAGTTTCTTAAGGTCATCCTCAGAGAAAACCCTTTTTGAGGATGCACTAACAGCTCTGTCTTCCAGATCCTTCCAACGAACAGTTTTTTCAGATTTCTTAGTAGTCGGGGGATCAGCCTCCTGACTTTCGCTTGCTTTTTTGGTCCTCAAAGGATCAGCCACTTGAGGATCACCAAACTCTTCACCTCTCAGGGGATCAGCCACCTGAGTTTTCTCTGCGATTGAGGAGTGTAGGGTGCTCGCCTTCCCTCCCGCCTTATCAATGGCAGGAGGGGCTAGTGGTTTCCCGGATGGGAAGGACCACTAACTTGTGTACCGCTCCTTAGATTCATTGCACTGGCCTCCTCCTTACCGTATTGACTTGATGGCACGAGGTCAGTACATGGGCCTTTGTTCAAATCACCTGAGCAACTTGACCGCCTTCGGATTCTTTCTCATGAAGGCGGCAAACGCTGGGGTCTAGAAGCCAAGCCGCTCAACCAGTTGCCCAATTTGTCTCTCAAGATTCTTCATCGATCTACTTTGCTCCTCCAACTTAGCTTCAAGATTTGTAGGTTGGGAGGGGCCTTGAGAGTGTTGGAGATTTGGAGCATAGGGTGGTGGGCCGACTTTGAAATTGAGAATTTGAATTGGAAGGCCAATTTCGATTGAATTTTGCGTAGGATTGGAAAAGTTTGAGTTTTGATTCGATTAAAACCAGGGTTTCGTTGAAATTTCGATTCAATTAAAATTCGAATTGAAGTTTGAAGATGGATTAAACCCTTGGTTTTGAAAATTGCCCTGCCACGAAACCGATTGAACCTTTGATTGTTTCGCCATAGAATGCATTCACTTCGCATTCGTCCGCTCATAGGCGAGTAATTTAGAAGTGTGCCCCACCTCGTCACAATTTTGACATGTGACTTGATTGTACTGGCCCATAGTCATGAACAACATTTACTTGATAAGGTGCAGGGGATTAAATTGACATTGGCCATTCATATGGCCGGTCCGACAAAACAATTTTCGCAATCTGACCCGAGGGTTTCGTGGAAAAGAGGAAGTTTGATTTATAGGATTGGAAACTTGAGGTGGTACCATCTGCGCTTAAAAGATGGCAATCAAACTTTGTAAATTGACTTCCTCAACCTTGGGAGGAGGAGGTGCTTGAATTGCTTGATAAGAGGGGCATAGTTATATTTTGCAATGTCCTCAAACAATGCCCATCCTCATCAGCGTTTTCTTTAAATGCCCCTTGTAAGAGCTATTGACCATGCCTTTTGTAAGCTCGGTCAATCCACTCGAAGAATGTATTGACTTGCCTTTCGGTGGCAAGCCATGGTGGGGGCACTTTCTAAGAAGGACTTGAATCTCTTCCAACACTCGAAGAAAGATTCATTCTCTTTACGATAGAATGTGAAAATTTCATTTAAGCAATGGGCCGTCTTTGAAGGTGGAAAATATTGACTCAAGAACTCCTTTTCGAGTTCGCCTGTGTGGTGATAGATTCAGACGGAGAGAGGTGTACCACTCTTTGGCCTCCCCTTCAAATCGAAAATGGAAATAGTTTAAGTTTGATAGCATCCTCACTTACTCCTTGGATGCGTGTAGTACGCATATCTCTAAGAATGTGTAAGTGGGTATGCGGATTCTCCGATTGGTAGCCGTGAAAAATTGATGCGTCTTTGCATCATCCTGGATAAGTCCTGGCTTCACTCAAAGGTTTGTGCAAGAATGGCTGGAATAACAATAGCCGGGTTGACCTTGACTTCGCCTGGCATGGCGAGTCCGCCAAAGCACGCTCTATTATCGTGGCCATTATCACAAAATCGGTGATTTCTCTTGCTAGTTGTTCTTCAAGATCTTGCTCGGCTCGTCGCGAAACGCAGAACGGAAATTCCGCTGTTTGGCCGGACTATGGTTCGCTTCGGGTCGTGGGTGTCTATTAACGGTCCTTTTGACTCCGAGTTTGCATAAACGGACCAAAAACAAGTGGAACAAAACCTAAAAACTAAGAAAGTAAAAGCCTAAACTAAAAATTAAAAGCCTAAAGAAGAAAAGGAAACAAAAGTATTGAGAAAACAATACCGGACGGACGTCAAAAGATTGGACGGGCGCCCAGATGAAATTGAGATCGGACGGGCGTTTAGTAGTTTAAACGCCGTCGACAGACGGAACACCGAACGGGCGCCCAAAACTTACGGGCGCCGTTTAAGTGAATAAAACCGTAATCAGAATCGATAATTTTTCAGCCGGACGGGCGCCCAATATCCAGACGCCCGCTTGGTTCACGGAAAACTAGAACAAAAGCAGAATTTGCAGAGAATAAAAGAAGGTGAGAAAGAACGTCAGAAAAACAGAAAGACAGAAGATCTAACTTCAAGAAAACTACTAAGGGAAAGTTTTAAACCCTAATTATCTACTTAACAACTACCTAAAACAATTATCAACTAAAAACAGGAATTTAAAACGGAATAAAACAGGAAAACGAAACAAAAACAAAAAAAAAAAAAATAGAAAACGAAAACAAAAACTAGACAACCGTCCGGTTCCCCGGCAACGGCGCCAAAAACTTGTTACGGATTTTATCAACACAAAATAAACAAGTAATAATCCGGTTAACCTCAAGTATAAGGATCGTAGTAATAGCGGTTAATGCCGGGTCGATCTTACGGGGAACTAAACGATTGTGATCTCTAGTTTTTATCTAACTAACCTATGTCACGATTACTAAGCTAAATAGCGGATAAAACTAAACGAAATACTGAAAATTAAACTTAACTAAAACGTAAAACTGGACAGAAGAGATGATCTAAAGCCAGGAAGGATACGGGCTGCGAACCAATTTAAACTAACTAATCTAAGATGCAGATAAAAGTAAATTAACTAGACAAATTCAAGCTTTTAAGGGTTTAAATCAAATTTATAACGAGCAAAGGAGGATTGATCCACCTATCCAACAAACATTGATTTCTATCTCGATTATATTGCGCTTTTATCTAGGTTGTGATTCACCTCACCTAAACATGAACCCTAATTCCTTAGAAAGTTCATCTATCAATCTATTATCTTCCGATGTAAGATTAACGCGTTTTCTAACCAAAGGTGCGAACTTTGTGTTTATAATCTAGTAATCAGACCTATTAACTTCCGTTATGATAGATTCGAATTACTATTCTTATTCATGGTGATCTAGGGTTTATTAAGACTTCCATCAACAATAAACAATCAACACATGCACATCTTCCGATATAAGAGCAAATTAAACATGAATAAGCATGAATAAGAAACAACCTTTATTAAAAACTCACAAGATAATCGAAGAAAACGAAATCAATAATTGTTGGACGGCTTCACAATACTCGCTTGATGAAGCTTTTAGCCTCGAACATCCTCAAGAACTCAAATTTGCGTAAACATTGCATAAAAAGTAACTAGTTTTAATCTAAACTAAGAGCATAAAAACAGAATAAAAGATGAAAACGCAGCCTAAAGCCGCCCCTAGGTTTAGGGTTTTGAATAATGAGAGTATGATCCCTTTGTGTGAGAAAACGGCCGACTATATATAGATTTCAAAGTCGGTTCGCTAAAGTCGGCTACCGGACGCCTGCCTGGTTCTTGGGACGCCGGCCCATTCTTCACATGAACTTCAAATTGGGCCGAGTCACGACCAAACGCCGTCTGCAGGCGGCACTTCACTTCGGCGTCAAACATCACGAATCAACTTCCCATATCCGGACTTTCGCCCAATTCCATCGACGCCCGCCCACTGGACGGGACCCTGGACGCCATCCAATATGGCTGGATTTCGATTTCTTTATCTTTATCTCCTTGTAAATCATCATTATCTCTTCCTCTTTAATCAAATCCGACTTGATCATCTCTGGATCACCTCTTGAGCTTGAATTTGTGCTTTTACGACACATAAAAATATCGCAAAATGTAATATCGCTCAAATAATCATAAAAACATAATGAAAACACATAAATTAATCCTATGTTGCGAATAACTTATTTAAAGTACCATTTGCTCGATAAATCCATTGAACACTCGTTTCTTATACAAATTCATACAAATATGAGAGAAAATAACATAAAATATAGCGTTATAAATCGTATAAATTCACCCTCAACACCAGTTGCCCATTTGTCTCTCAAGGTTCTTATTTGTACTCATCAGGAGTTGGATACTTTTATTTTGCTCCTCCAATTTAGCTTCAAGATTGTTAGATTGGGAGGGGCCTTGAGAGTTATGGAAATTTTGAGAATAGGGCTGGCTGGGCCGACTTTGGACAGCAGGATTAGAATTGGCGGGCCAATTCTGATTGAACCTTTGATTAGAATTGGAAAAATTATTATTTTGGTTCTGAGGAAAACCAGGGTTTTGATTTTGATTGAAATTAGAATTCGGATTGAAACTTGAAGATTGATTGAACCCTTGGTTTTGGAGATTATTTCGCCGTAAAATTGATTAAACCTTTGATTGTTCTCGCCATAGAATGCATTCACTTGAAAGACTTCTGTCCGCTCATAGACGTAAACGAGAAGTGTGCCCCACCTCGTCACAAATTCGACATGTGGCGTGATTATACCGCCCATAATCATGAAACAAAGATTGACTTGACAGGAGCAGGGGATTAAATTGACACCGCCAGTCATATGGCCATTCGACAAAGCAATTTTCACAATCTGTAACACGAGAGTTCGTGGGGAAAGGGACGCTTGATTGATCGGATTGGAAATTTGAGATGTTGCCATCCGGCACTGCAAAGATGGCGATCAAACTTTGCATATTCACTTCCTCAACCTTAGGAGGAGGAGGTGCTTGAATGGCTTGATAAGATGGAGCATAATTATATTTAGCAATGTCCTCGAACAATGCCCACCCTCTTCGGTGTTTTCTTCAAAAATGCCCCACCGTAAGAACTATTGACCATGCCCTTCGTGAGCTCGGTCAATCTCATTGAAAAAAGTATTGACTTGCCTTTGTAGCGGCAAGCCATGATGGGGACACTTTCTGAGAAGAGACTTGAATCTCTTCCAACATTCGAAAAAACGACTCATTCTCTTTCTGATAGAACGTGAAAATGTCGTTTAAACACTGGGTTGTCTTTGAAGGTGGGAAATATTGACTTAAAAATTCTTTTTCAAGTTCAGACCATGTGGTAATAGATTCAATGAGAGAGAGGTATACCACTTTTAGCTTCTCCCTTTAAAGAAAATAGGAGCAGCTTAGGTTTTATAGCATCCTCACTTACTCCTTGGATGCGTAGTAGTACGCATATCTCTAAGAATGTATGTAAGTGAGTATGGGGATTCTCTGACTGAAACCCGTGAAAAATGGATGCATGCTGCATCATCTGAATAAGTCCCGGCTTTAGCTCGAAGGTCTGTGCAGTTATGGTTGGGATAACAATAGCCGGGTTGACTTTGACTTCGCCAGGCATGGCGTAGTCTGCCAACGTACGTCTATCTTCAGCAGCCATAATTATGAAGTTTTTGAAATCTTCGGCTAAACGATCCTCTAAATCTTGATCGGCTTCTTCAGAAGGAGCCGCAGAACGGATTTTCCGCCTGTTTGGCCGGACTATGGTCCGCTCTAAGTCAGGGGTATATAGTAATGGTCCATTTTGACTCCGAGTTTGCATAAACTGGACCAACAACAAGTGAAAGAAAACTAAAAACTAAGAAATTAAAAGCCTAAACTAAAAATTAAAGCCTAATAAAAGAAAAGAAAAGAAAAGAAGAAAAAGAAACAAAATTATTGAAGAAAAGAGGGACCAGACGGACGTCCAAAGGTTTCGACGGGCGTCCGGATGGAATTTAGACTGGACGGGCGTTTGGCGGTCCAAACGCTCGTCTGCAGGGCAGAAGACTTGGACGGGCGTCCGAAACCTATGGACGCTTGTCTAAGCGAGCAAAAACGGTTCAAGATTGAAAATTTTCCAGCAAACGGGCGTCCAAATGTCCAGACGCCCGTTTGGACGCGGGAAAACAAAGCAGAAAAGATAGCAGAAAAGAAGGGGAAAGAAGAAAGACAGAAACAGAAAGAGGAAACAGATAGAAAGGAAAAACTAATCACAAGGGAACTACAAAGGAATGACCTTAAACCCTAAACTAAAACCCTAATTACCTAATTAAAAATCTACCTAAAACATGAACAAAAACGATTAAACACAAAAAAAAAAAAAACTTAAACTAGGCAACCGTCCGGTTCCCCGGCAACGGCGCCAAAAACTTGTTCACGGATTTATCTAATGCAAAATAAACAAGTAATAAATTTATAAATCCGGCTTACCTCAAGTGCAAGGATCGTAGTAAAGAGGTTGATACCGGGTCGATCTTACGGGAATCAAGCGATTGTTAATCCTAGTTTTTGTCTAACTAACTATGTCACGAAAACTAACCAAACAAACAAATAAAGCTAAACGAGGTCGAAAGTAAAGATAACACTTAACGTAAAATGGACGAGAAGAATGAATCTAAAGCCGTGGAAGATACGGGTTGTGAACAATTTAAACTACAACTAAACCTAAGATGCAATAAGAAGATTTGACTAAACTAAACAACTAAAGTTTTAAGCGGATTAAATTCAAATTATAACGAACAAACGAAGCGATTGATCCACCTATCCTAACAAGTATCAACTCCTATCTCGATTATATTGTGTCTTCTAACCAAGTTGTGATTTCACCTTGTCTAAAACATGAACCCTAATTTCTTAGATAGTTCACCTATTAATCTATATTTCTCAATTTAAAGATTAACGACTTTACTAATTAAAGGTGTAAACTTTAACGTTTGCAACCTAGAAATCTAACCTATTAACTCTCGTTATATAGATTAAACATCTATTCCTTATCACGATGATCTAATGTTTATATGACTTTCATCAACATAAAACAATCAAACATGCACATCTTTCGACATAATTGCAATGAACAATATAAAACATGATAAAGGAAATAACTTTAAATAAAAACTCACAATATAATCGAAGAAACGGAATCAAAATGTGTTGGATAGGCTTCACAATGCTCGTTTGATGAAGGCTTAGCCTCTAAACATCCTCTTGCAACTTGAAATTGTAGAAGAAAAGTGCATAAAAACTACTAATTTTTAATCTAGAATTTGAATCATAAAAACTGGAATAAAAAGTGTAAAAACGTAGCCTAAAGCCGCCCCTAGGTTTAGGGTTTTGAGTAATGAGTATATGGTCCAGGAAACGGCTGCTTTATATAGATTTCAAAGTCGGTTTACTGATGTCGGCTTAAGGACGCCCGTCTGAAAAGGTGAACGCCCGTCCAGGGAACTTCTTGAACTCTCTGAATTGATTTTCCTGTCTTGAACACTCGTTCAAGGGGTCTGGGCGCCAGTTCATCAAATATCTCAAGACTCTGTACTGATTTTGCACCTCTGGACGCCCGTCCACTTGATCAAACGCCCGTCCGACTGGACAGAACTCAAACGCACGTTCAGCGTGATCCAAATTCGAAATCTTCAACTTTATCTCTTTTCTTCTAGCCAATTCCATCCTTATCTCTTTCTCATCAATTAAATCCGACTTGATCATATTTTGAATTGAAAATATGCATCTACAAGTCATTAAAACATCGCAAAACGTAATATCACCCAAATAATCATAAACTCAAAATTAAAACACCAAAATTAACCTATTTTGCGAATAACTCATTAAAAACCTCATTTACTCAATAATTCCATTAAACACTCGTTTCTTAAGCAAGTTATACAAATATGAGGGAAATTATCATAAAATATATCAATATAAATCGTATAAATTCACCCTTAACATCTGCTCTCCTCAGTAATCATACCTGGGATTTGACCACACTTCCACCAGAAAAAAGGCCTGTCAGCAGTAAATGGTTGTTTAATATTAAGTACAATGCTGATGGTAGTTTAAACAAGTATAAAACCAGACTTGTGGCTAGAGGATTCACACAGACTTATGGTTTAGACTACAAGGAAACCTTTGCTCCTATAGCTAAACTCAACTCTGTGAGAATCCTTCTATCCCTAGATGTTCATCTTGATTGGCCCCTGTTTCAACTTGACATTAAAAATGCTTTCCTCAATGGGGACTTGGAAGATGAAGTATTTATGACCATTCCTCCTGGATTTGAAAACCCCATTAATCAGGGAAAAGTCTATAAACTCAAGAAATCACTCTATGGCTTAAAACAGTCCTCTAGGGTCTGGTTTGATATACTTACTTTCATTCTAAAAAATGCTGGGTACACCCAATGTAACTCTGATCATACAATGTTTATTAAAGTCGCCAATGGTAAAAGGTCTATTCTTATTGTCTATGTGGATGGCATTATTCTGACAGGTGAAGGTACTCTTGAAATCCAGTAGCTGAAAGACCTTCTGGCTAAAGTGTTTGAAGTGAAAGACCTGGGGCACCTAAAGTATTTTTTGGGCATGGAGATTTCTAGGACCAGTGAAGGCATATATGTCTCCCAGAGAAAGTACATCATTGATCTCCTCCAAGAAACCGGAATGCTTGGCTGCGAACCCGCCATTTCACCAGTTGACCTAAGTTTGAAGCTCCTACATGGTACTGAATCTGTAAACAGAGAAAGGTACCAGAGACTGGTTAGGAAACTTATCTATCTCCCCCACACCAGACCAGACATCTCCTATGTTGTGAGTCTTGTTAGCCAGTTCATGCATATACCAGCAAAAGAACATTGGGAAGTTGTTTATAGAATTCTGAGATACCTCAAAATAACTCCAGGACAAGGACTTCATTTTAAGAAATCAGACAACAGGACTGTGATTGTTTATACTGATGCTGACTGGGCAGGCAGTCCTACTGATAAAAGGTCCACAACTGGATATTGCTCCTACATTTGGGGCAACCTTGTTACATGGAGAAGTAAGAAGCAACCTACTGTCTCCAGAAGGAGTGCAGAGGCAGAACTTAGGGCACTTGTACTTGGTGTCTGTGAAGGTTTATGGCTTAAAAGGGTTCTCACTGAACCAAGGATTTCCCTCACTCAACCTATCACCCTCTATTGTGACAACAACTCTTTACTATGCATTGCTGAGAACCCCATCCACCATGATAAAACCAAACATATGGATATTAACAGACACTTCATCAAAGAAAAAATTGAAGACAAGATCATTACTCTCCAACATGTGTCCTCTCAGAATCAGAATGTAGACATTCTCACCAAGGCTATACCTCCTCAATCCTTCAGTCAACTATGTTCCAAACTAGGTTGTATCAACATCTACAATCTAGCTTGAGGGGGGTGTAGAAATTATATCACTATAATTTATTTTGTCATACTTTATTACATCTTGTAACAAACATATTAATGGGACATATTATTCCATTAATATGTTTTAGTTAAGATCTCTTGCCTATTTTCCTTTTCTAGCCGTTAATTCATTTATGTCTTAGACAGCTGATCTTGTTGGCAGACACAACATTTATTACTGTTGTCTGCCTGTCTGCTGCTGCTGCTGCTGTTGTTATTACTACCCAAACCCCTAAAATCTCCAAGCATACTTTGTATCCTATTTAGGCTCAACTCTTTATCTTAATAAAATAGAAGAGTTCTTTCTCCGTTTATTCTTTTATCTCAAACTCTTCATGCTGGAAGTGGGGTTTGAACTCAGGACCTTCCGTACTAATACCATGCTAAACTACCATCTCTCCCAAAAGCTTAAGCTTATAGGGAGATAGATAATAAACATTATATATCTGAATACTTTAAAACTGAAATTAAATAATCATGATACAATACATTTGCCAGAGACTTTTTGGAGAATGAAGTCTTAGTGTCAGTTAAGTGACCTGATCTCTTAACTGATGAATAAACTGGTGGAGCTAATCTGTGAAACTGATCTGAGAATGATGGTCAGCTTAGTAAGCGTATTCAGTTCTGTGAAAGTCAGTATTGGTGAAGTGCAAACTGGGTTTTCTTCTGAAGTCAGCTTTCAGTTTTGTCTGCGGAGTTTTTGCTGAGTACGTCTGAGTTCCACATCTGAGCAGTTGATTACAAGTCTAGGAAGGTCGATTGAAGTTTGAGTTTCATCTCTAAGTGGATAATGATTGAGCTGGGTCCATATCTAGGGTATTTATGACAGTTCCGACAAAGATCTTATGGCGGCTAAGGTTAGGGAATTGTGCATATAAATACCAATGTTGTAATCAATGCAATGTGTGTGAAAATCCTTGTAACTTTATGCCTAATGAAATATCTCCTTTTTTTGTCCATGGAGTAGTCGGCACAACGCCGGAAACCACGTTAAATCACCGTGTTCCCTTTGTTACTGTGTTTTATCAATTACCGCAATACTTTATTTTTGCATTGCTATTGCTTTAATCTTTCGTAAACTGCAAGTTTCTCATCTGTGTTTTAACAAACTGGTATCAGAGTGTTAGTTTGTAGATTCAGAGGAATTGCAGGTTTAACGGAGTTGATCTTCACCAAGAACGGTGACCGGTGCTAGGATTTTGTGATTGGTGGGTCGTCAAACCACCAAAGATAAATCACCTACAACCTCAATAACTAGTATAGTAGAAGTAGGGGTCGAACCCATAGGGAACGGTAGATTTATTTCTCCTAAAATTTCATAAAATACAAAATATATTTGTGTTTTTACCTATTTCCTAAAAAGAAATGAAAATTAAACGAAGAAAATTTCCAGCTAATTAATTATTTCCCCCTCAATTCCCACGATTGATCATCGATTCAAGGATGACTCGTTAAATTATTAATAAATTGGTTATAGTTGACCGCAACTGCGCATCAACCATTCTCTCCTAAATTCGATAATCAAGACACGGTCGTTAACTATTCTCTAACCGGAAGAACCCCTAGACACGGTCAAAAGATTTTGGAATCCCAGAAGCATTAAGATTTGAGAGACCCAATTCAAGGTATTAATCTAACCGGACTAATTTTAACCTAGGTTATCTATTTCTACAACAGGGAATCCTTCGGGCTACGAACCGGCAGGTAATGTGTTGTTTACCACTAAAAACCCAAACTTTTATGGCAACCGTCTAAGATTGATTTTTGTACTAGATCAAAATAACCGTTCAATCATTGCGCGCCAACAACTAAACGAATAATTATAAGGGGCCTTTAGTTATTTAAGTTTGTCAATAGAAATTCTTGCAACAATAAGCTTATGACATAAATCATGTCATGAACAAGCTTGGACTCTCCAAGTTGGGTGAAAAGCCATTAATACCCTCCCCCCTTCTTGATTTGGGGTGATTTACTTAACACTAAAAATG
Organism: Gentiana macrophylla; assembly: GCA_026214975.1. Taxonomy (NCBI): domain Eukaryota; kingdom Viridiplantae; phylum Streptophyta; class Magnoliopsida; order Gentianales; family Gentianaceae; genus Gentiana; species Gentiana macrophylla. The sequence continues at coordinate 10,120,737 of CM047813.1, forward strand.
CAATTAACCCTTAATTAAACATCCCATTAAACTTTGCTTAATCCGACTTCTAAATTAGTAGCGGGTAAATTAACCAACCCTAATTTACGCGCCAAAATCAGATCAGTAGCCAATTATTCTGCGCTTCCGCCCCCCTCTCTTTGCAAAGCGAATAACTCTGGCTGTGTCTCTCCATCGCCGGAACAGCCCTCTATTTTCTTCTTCTCCGTCAAGCATTGTCCGAGCCGAGCTGGGTGGTAATCGAAAGGGTTTCTTGGCTTTCCATACCGGTATGTGAATTTAGGGAAATTGAGTTTGTTAGTTTACTTACCCTGCGGGATTAGCTTAAACCGTGTGTTTAACTCTGAATTGAATTGAAAATGGGGGCGACCCTGATTGAAAATGGATATTTGATTTGAATTGAAATGGTTAAATGTTGAATTGGTGATTTGTGCAGTTATTACCCGGTATGACTACCTATATATATATATATATATATATATATATATATATATATATATATATATATATATATATATCTATCTATCTATATATCTATCTATCTATCTATTTGGTTATATCTATTGCATTTCAGGTGAATGGTAATCGTATTAATCTTAAAATATTGATTATAGTGTGACACAAGTTTAAACTTGTTAATGGCTATGTGAACTTCTATCTGCATTTCAAGGTGTATTGATTATAGTGTGACACAAGTTTAAAGTTGTTAATGGCTATTTGAACGGAATTATGGATTTTGTCTATGTGTATATTGGTTTGTAATTATTGTATTGAATAAAAACAGGATCTCGGTGAAGCGTGATGGAAGATAAAGTTTGTATTTTTATATTTTACCCTGTGGAGATTGAAAAAGACGTCAATGGTCTATGGTCTTGGAAGTATGTAGGGTGTGAATCTGAAGAAGTTTCGACGATTCTGAGTGTCAAAAAGAACATTACATTTGAAGAATTGTATGACATGGTGAAAAATGAGTTGGAAATCGATACAACTAAGTATGAGTTTGAGATGAAATATATGGTCCCCATTAGTAAAGCTAGACCGATGGTGCTTGATTGCGATAAGCTTGTGAATCGGTTTATATATGTTTGTAATTTAAAACAAGATGCTTTATTAATATGTTTGAAGGAAAAGGAAAAGTGTACCGAGGTTTATGAAAGTCAAGAAACATGTGAAGTAGTAAATGTGTCGGAAATTCAAGAAACATGTGTTGAAAGAGATGAAGAGACAGATGTTGATGTTTTGGCAAATGGGATGAAAGAGATGTTGGATGTAAGAAGAGAAAGCATGGAGACATGTGTTGAAAAGAATGTTAATGAAGAGATAAATGTGGATGTTGTTGGGAATGCCATGGAAGAGATGTTGGATGTAAGAATAGAAAGCATAGAGACATGTGTTGAAAAGACTGTTAATGAAGAGATAGATGTGGATGTTGTTGGGAATGCCATGGAAGAGATGTTGGATGTAAGAATAGAAAGCATAGAGACATGTGTCGAAGATTCTCATTTGAACACGGGGGGTGACAACATGGACTTTAATGAGCAACTTGAAGACTCCTTATTGGTGAATTTGGGTGAAGATGTTTATTTAGAAGAATCATATCAGAGAATTAGCATGCGCGGGGCTGATGAATTGTCAAATGAGAATCTTGATGTCTTTGTTGAGAGAAATGAGATTGTTGATCCCTTGAATGCACCCCCAACTATGGTTAACGTGCAAAGAATTGAACATGAAGACTTTCGTTGTAGCCGTACTGTAGGTGATACTTTAGTGTGCATTCCCGAACATGAAGACTTTCGTGTGAATGATCCGTTTAAATGCAAAAGTTTTTTGGTATTCAAACTTGCGAAGTTGGCTACGAAGTACAAGTTTGAATTCAAAACGCAAACTTCCAACAAAAGCGTTTATTCAGTGTTATGTGAAGCCGCCGGATGCAAATGGCGTTTGCGTGCCACCAAACTTCAAGCACCTTCTGAGCGATTTGTAGTGGTAACGTATGCAAATAAGCATAGCTGCACACCTATTGCTCCTCGAAAAGACCATAGACATGCTACGCACAAGCTAATTGGCACATACTTTGCCAGAAGGTTTAAAGATGCCAATCGTATTAACGCACCAAAGGACTTGATGCATGATTTCCAGCAAGAATTTGGATATGATGTAACTTATTGCAAGGCGTCTGAGGCTAAGGGTTATGCGGTAAGGATTGATAAGGGGTAATCCAAACAAAAGTTGGGGAGAATTACCCAAATATTGTTATAGGCTGAAGGCTAGATTCCCGGACACTGTATATCATATTGAAAAAAGTGATGGGAATGTTTTCAAATACTTTTTCATGGCACTTGGTCAAAGTATTGAGGATTTTATTTGGCGATGCGGAAAGTCATTTCGTGGACAAAGACGCATTTAAAACGCGCGTTATAAAGGGACCTTACTTGTGGCAACATGTCAAGATGCAAATCATCAAATATTTCCACTTGCTTGGGGTGTTGTTGCTTCTGAAAGTATAGAGTCTTGGACATGGTTTTTTGATAAGCTAAAACCCATCATTGGGGACACGAATGATCTTGCGATACTTTCTGATCGTGCCGATAGTATTAAAACATCTTTCAAGGCGGTGTTTAAGAATGCGCACCATGGGCATTGCATGTATCACATGCAAAAGAATTTGAGGATGAAATATCCCAGACGTGGTGTGGGAAAGCTCTTTCAGCAAGTTGCAGAGGCCTATACAGAAGCAGAATTCAAGTTGCATTTCGAAACTTTATGTAGTAAATGTCCGAAAGTCGTGGCGAATATTTGAAAGAAGCAGAATTCCCTATGTGGGCTAGAGCTAAATTTGAGCGATTTCGTTACAACATAATGACCACAAACCATGCCGAGTCTGTGAATGCTAGGCTAAAGCGTGCACGAGAATTTTCAATTGTTAGGTTGATTGAACATATCCGGGAGATGTTACAGGATTGGTTTGCTAAAAGAAATGAATCATCTACAAATTGCCAAGATGCTCTTACTCCCAAAATTGAAATCGAAGTGAACAAAAGCTTCGAGTCAGCGAAACGATTTTCAGTTAATACACTTTCCTCAGATAAGTATGATGTTCGTGACAAGGATGCTGTTATTTCTTACATCGTTGAGTTGGATTTGAAGACGTGTACATGTAAAAAATTCCAGATGGATATGTATCCATGCGAGCATGCAGCTGCTGTGTTAAAGTATACAGGGAAGCACGCCTCCAAGTATTGCACTTGGTATTATAGCGTCAATTGTTGGAGGCTAGGTTATTCCAAATGTGTGTATCCACTTCAAAATGAAGATGAATGTGTGTATCCCGATGATGTGCTTAACGATGTGGTTTTGCCACCGAAGGTGCCAAAGAGACAAAGTGGACGGCCATCAAAAAAGAGGAAACGCTTAGCCCGGGACAGAAAGACGAAGTATGTTTGTGGAAAATGCGGTGTCAATGGTCATTACGCTTCCACTTGTAAGAGTTTGATTGGTGGAGAAATGCTCACCAGCGACACTCCTACTTTGCCATGATAAGGTATTGTATGTATTAATATTTAGAGTTCTTTTTATATTCAATCATGTTACATTGCATTAAGCTTGTTACCTTTTTTCTTTGACAATGTTACAGGAAGGCGATGGGATACATATTGTGGCTGTTTAAAGTATTAATGTTGATGAAGAGGATGAGATGTTTACATATTGTGGATGTTTAATCATTGAGGATGATTGGTTGATGTGTAAGATTCGAAGACGTAACTTGTGTTGTATTTTGAATAATGGAAAGTGATGTGTTGATGTGTTTGTTTGTTATTGTATTTTGAATAATGGCAAATTCTATGTGTTGGTTGTTCTTCTTTGGTTGATTGGTTGATGTTTAAATCTGGAAGATGTAGATGATGTTGAATTTTGAATGATGGCAAATTGATGTGTTGGTTGTTCTCATTTGTTTAATGTGAAGGGAAGTTGTTCGAGTGTCACGAATGTGGTGTTTTGCGTCCATTAAGGGTGTTGTAAAACATTCACTCTAGAAACAGGTTTAAACTTGTGTCGGCCCTGGAAACAAGTTCAAGCTTGTGTAGCCCCATGAAACGGGTTTAAGCTTGTAAAACATTGATGTGTTGGTTGTTCTCATTTGTTTAATGTGAAGGGACGTTTTTGAGTGTCACGAATGTGGTGTTTTGCGTCCATTAAGGGTGTTGTAAAACATTCACTCTAGAAACAGGTTTAAACTTGTGTCGGCCCTGGAAACAAGTTCAAGCTTGTGTTGCCCCAGGATACGGGTTTAACCATTCAAATTCATATAATACCAAGAAATTAAGTTTTTATTTCGTAATGAAATGTACAGAAATATACAGAGAAATACAGAATACCAAGAAATTAAGTTTTTATTTCATAAGATGAAATACGAAATAAAAGGTTAGACAAGTAATAGTCAATAATACAAGTTTCTTTTGAGATGAATTGTTCCCTACCCTGGTCTTCTCAAGTAGTGTCTCCAGGCGAGCAATCCTTTCTCTATCATGAAGTAACATTTGAACCATGGAATCTGAATTGAGACCTCTCAATAACTCAGTGACGTTGATCTCAACTTGTTCAATTTTTTTTGCATCATTGTCTCGCATGCACTTTATCATTTCAATATCATTTTGAAGGACACCGATTGTGCATTCAAGTTTATCTGTTTTCTTCATCAAGTTCACAGAGGTAACATCTTCATGTGGCCCAGTAGATGAAGACACCTTGCCATATGGCCTAGTAGATGAAGACACTTTGCCATATGGCCCAAAGAGATGCTGAGACACTTTGTCCTGCCATATGAAATAGTCACATTTGACTTCATCATCCTGCAAAATAAGAAATTCCAATTATTATACAGACACATTATCCCTTGAAAGTAAATGGAAAGTATAACCAAAAAAATTAGTCATACCGGCCAATAAGGACAACCGTAGAACAGTCTCCCTGGGTTAGCACCTGTTCCTGAAGTCACCAATTTTGCAGGAACGCCACATTTGCATAACAATGTACGCTCATGAAATGTCCCAGATTCATTTACCTTGCTAGAAGAACTGGAAATCGGAGAAGTACCCTTCATATTTTGCTTCAGGTTCGTTTAAGAGATTGCAGGCACTATGAAAAGAATTGTGCATAATTGAGTATTAAATGGTCTGTCTATATCTCAAAATTAACTCACCAAAATTAGCTCTGTTAAGTAATTGATATCTAGGTAAATTCACCCCAATTTGTTAGAAATTAGCTCAAATTCATAAAAATGTAACCAAATTTCTGGAAAAACAATTTTATGTTGCCTCGGAAAGCCCCTGGAAGAAAAGATAAAACAAAAGAGCAGAGTAACTCACCAAAATTAGCTCTGTTAAGGCAATGATGCTCTGTTAATTCACACAAATATGTTAGAAATTAGTTCAAATTCAAAAAAACGTAACAACATTGTGGAAAAACAAAAGAGGTACAACGGAAAGCCCCTAGAAGAAAAGCTAAAACAAAAGAGCAGAGTAACTCACCAAAATTAGCTCTGTTAAGGCATTGATGCCCTGTTAATTCACACAAATATGTTAGAAATTAGTTCAAATTCAAAAAAACGTAACAACATTGTGGAAAAACAAGAGAGGTACAACGGAAAGCCCCTAGAAGAAAAGCTAAAACAAAAGAGCAGAGTAACTCACCAAAATTAGCTCTGTTAAGGCATTGATTCCCTGTTAATTCACACAAATATGTTAGAAATTAGTTCAAATTCAAAAAAATGAAACAACATTCTGGAAAAACAAAAGAGGTACTTCGCAAAGCCCCTAGAAGAAAAGTTAAAACAATAGAGCAGAGTAAGTCACCAAAATTAGCTCTAGTTGGTTTCTTTAATGGAGATTTTGAAGGTTGAATGGTGGGAAGATCAAAAGAGGGAAACACATCAATGAAAGGGGCGTGGGTGTACTTTGGTTGGTTAGAGGGGTTAGTTGTGGGTGAAGAATTCGAATCAAATCAAATAGGGGAATTTGAAAATTTCTAAATTTTGGGCGATTCTTAGCGGGAAAGCAGGCCCCCAAAAATTTTGGTTGCAACAATTGAGAGGGGAGCAGCTTAAGGGCGGGAATTGATGATGATGGAGGGAGAGAGTAGGGTTCCGATCACAAAATTAAAAAAAAAATCAAAATAATAATACAATAATAATTATTCTAGTTACATCATTTGATTGATTATATTTATTTATTTATTCTAGTTACATCATTTGATTATAAAAAAAAAAGTTAATACATACATCTTCTTACTACTAAATAAAAATTAATAATAATAAATAAAACAAAATTAAACGGACTTCCGATTCCATTAGAACTACTTATCGTGTGACATATACTCACGTAAGACACCCTAAACGGACTGATTGAGTGACATACTCACGTAAGACACCCTAAACGGACTGATTGAGTGACATACACACGTAACACACCCTAAACGGACTGATTGAGTGACATACTCACATTAGACACCCTAAACGGACTTATTGAGTGACATACTCACGTAAGACACCCTAAATGGACTTATGGTGTGACATACTCACGTAAGACACCCTAAACGGACTTATTATGTGACATACTCACGTAAGACACCATAACCGGACTTCTGATTCAATTAGGACTAATTGAGTGACATACTCACATTAGACACCCTAAATGGACTGATTGAGTTACATACTCACGTAAGACACCCTAAACGGACTGATTGAGTGACATACTCACGTAACACACCCTAAACGGACTTATTATGTGACATACTCATGTAAGACACCCTAAACGGACTAATTGAGTGACATACTCACATTAGACACCCTAAATGGACTGATTGAGTGACATACTCACGTAAGACACCCTAAACGGACTGATTGAGTGACATACTCACGTAACACACCCTAAACGGACTAATTGAGTGACATACTCACATTAGACACCCTAAACGGACTTATTGAGTGACATACTCACGTAAGACACCCTAAATGGACTTATGGTGTGACATACTCACGTAAGACACCCTAAACGGACTTATTATGTGACATACTCACGTAAGACACCATCACCGGACTTCTGATTCAATTAGGACTACTTATTGTGTGACATACTCACATAAGACACCCTAAACGGACTTATTGAGTGACATACTCACGTAAGACACCCTAAACGGACTGATTGAGTGACATACTCACGTAACACACCCTAAACGGACTAATTGAGTGACATACTCACATTAGACACCCTAAACGGACTTATTGAGTGACATACTCATGTAAGACACCATAACCGGACTTCCGATTCAATTAGGACTACTTATTGTGTGACATACTCACATAAGACACCCTAAACGGACTTATTGAGTGACATACTCACGTAAGACACCCTAAGCGGACTGATTGAGTGACATACTCGCGTAACACACCCTAAACGGACTAATTGAGTGACATACTCACATTAGACACCCTAAACGGACTTATTGAGTGACATACTCACGTAAGACACCCTAAACGGACTGATTGAGTGACATACTCACGTAACACACCCTAAACGGACTCATTGAGTGACATACTCACATTAGACACCCTAAACGGACTTATTGAGTGACATACTCACGTAAGACACCCTAAATGGACTTATGGTGTGACATACTCACGTAAGACACCCTAAACGGACTTATTATGTGACATACTCACGTAAGACACCATAACCGGACTTCTGATTCAATTAGGACTACTTATTGTGTGACATACTCACATAAGACACCCTAAACGGACTTATTGAGTGACATACTCACGTAAGACACCCTAAACGGACTGATTGAGTGACATACTCACGTAACACACCCTAAACGGACTAATTGAGTGACATACTCACATTAGACACCCTAAATGGACTGATTGAGTGACATACTCACGTAAGACACCCAAAACGGACTAATTGAGTGACATACTCACATTAGACACCCTAAATGGACTGATTGAGTGACATACTCACATTAGACACCCTAAATGGACTGATTGAGTGACATACTCACGTAAGACACCCAAAACGGACTAATTGAGTGACATACTCACATTAGACATCCTAAACGGACTTATTGAGTGACATACTCACGTAAGACACCCTAAACGGACTTATTGAGTGACATACTCACATTAGACACCCTAAACGGACTGATTGAGTGACATACTCACATAAGACACCCTAAACGGACTGATTGAGTGACATACTCACGTAACACACCCTAAACGGACATATTGAGTGACATACTCACGTAACACACCCTAAACGGACATATTGAGTGACATACACACGTAAGACACCATAAACGGACTTATTGTTTGACATACTCACGTAAGACACCATAACCGGACTTCTGATTCAATTATGACTACTTATGGTGTGACATACTCACATAAGACACCCTAAACGGACTTATTGAGTGACATACTCACGTAAGACACCCTAAACGGACTAATTGTATGTCATAAATCTAAAAAGATCAAATATGAATAGTGAAAATCACCGTTATGGCAATTGTCGTGACACATCGGTTGTCCCTCTATCATTACTCGTCTCAGAAAACGGTACTACTATCTACTCGCTTAAAACAAAATGAAATGAATGGAAATGAAGGGGGAATGGACGGTCCCCGGTCATCAATGGCCCCCTGCCACTGATTCTGTCATGTTTTGTCCTCTTTCTACTTTTTTTCACGCCTTCTATGCATGCGATGAGACGGTATATTCTCTCTTTTATTTCCTTCTTGTTTATCACGCAGAGTAGTTGTTTTATTTTTAATGCAATCCTCTTTGTTGTTTTTTTTCTTCCTTATATTCATTATTATTATAATTTATAAAGTATGAAAATCCTATAATTACATTATTTCTCCCGTTAATTAATATAATCTTTTTTCTTTCTTTTATAAACAGACACTAATTAATTTTTTCATTCAACTCACATAAGAAATACAAATCATTTTATTTTCTTATAAAGTCCTTTCATTTCAAGTCATTAAAATAACAACATACGATTCAAAGTTACACAAGCTTTAACTTGTGTAACATATACAAAACCAGAAAATTAAAATTAAAATTAAAATGTGGCAGATGTGGCAGATGTGCAATCCTTTTCCCCGTCGTCTCGTTGCAAACCTGGACAACTTGATTGATCTTCCTTTTCCCATCTCGTGCCATCATGTCTTGCTTTTGCTCCTCAGGTTGGTGCATCTGAGCTTTAACTTGTGTAACATATACAAAACCGAACCAACCCCAAAGAAAAAGCAAAACAAACCAAATTTGACTAGGAGGACATTAGAACCAAAAGCAAACTCATGGCAATTTCAAAGAACAGTAAATATTTGAGATAAATATATTATACAATAAACATGAACATAAAAATAAAAGCATTAGTTTGAGGACATGAAAATAAATTATACAAACAAAAATTAAAATTAAACCCAAAGTTTCGCAAACAAACAAGTAAAATTAAAATTAAACAAGCAGACATAACAACAACAAAGTTTTTCGAAATCACGAGATAATGTGGCGGATGTGCAATCCTTTTCCCGTCGTCTCATTGCAAACCTGGACAACTTGATTGATCTTCCTCTTGTAGGATTTGCATCGTCTCTTTCAGATTTGCCACCTCACAGTCTCTTGATTCAACCTCCTCAACCACCTTCACGTTGATGTTCTCGGTTTCATGAAGAAGTTCCCATCTCTGTGCCATCATGTCTTGCTTTTGCTCCTCCAGTTGGTGCATAACCGCTTCATCTCTTCCTCCAGTTCTTGCTTGAATATGATTCGAATTTGTTGCTTTTCTTCCTCCAGCATTTTCATGAATTCGTTTCTTTCCGTTGCCATTTTTTTTCTTTGATGTGCTTCCTGATTTAGAGATATACGGTATTTATCTTAGCATCATCCCAGAATATATATAGCCTAGGTTAACCCTAGGTTAATTGTAGTTGAAACAATTAAATGGATGCGGCGTTTCACTTTTCAAAAACTGACTTTGTAGTTGAAACAATTCCAACGCTTCGTAAACCTTCATGACTTTGGTAGTTGAAACGAATCAAAGCCTTGTATTCATATTTTCTAAATCAAATTCCACCTTTTATTTAAAAAAACCAAAACAAAATCATTTTGAGAACCTTTCCTATAATAATTAATCCTTCAATAATATCACAACATACTCAATCAACTACCTTATTATATCGTGAGTATTTTAATGTTAAACCATAGTATTAATTAAGGAGTATGGTTTAATTTTATTCTATCGTGATTAATCTTTATTTATCTTCATATATCTATCAAAATAAAATTTTCTACCCAACTTTAACTTTGTGTCCAGTTATATGGTTTTGTTTTAAACTTGATTATAGGGTTTAAACTTGATAATCAGTTCCAAAATGAACATAAGTAAGAAATGAAGTACAATTACATGCACAACCAAAAATGTAAATGTTGATGATACTAACCTTTGGCTATTATTCCATCATCCCGCTTTTATTTGAATAACACACATTAGCATTTATGCGAGAATTCTTTAAGGCAAGGATATCTTCAACAAGCGATCTGCCGTCATCATTCCTAGATCCACCGTTAATAGCCATTACAAAGAGAGACAGCAGTCGATTCCACAACAACCAGGAGACACCATAGTCCTTAGCAATCCACAAAGCTTCTTTGATAGCCAAGCAATTCTCCTTGAAGGATGGAGTTTCTTCCCATAAATCCCACTAATCCTCTATACAATATTGCATTATCGTCATGAAGACCCCACCAATGGCCACCATGCCTCTACCATTCTCATCAATATCCATGCAATTTGGCATAAGTGTTGACCTTAATCCAGCCCTCAGCAGGAGGTTCCAAAGCAATCCAATGAGGCTCCTTCACAACAAGAATACATTAATTAGAACACCCAATAGTCATAACAACATTATACATGTGTTAAAATCAAATTTAAAGCAGGATTTTTTATTTAATACTAAGAATGGACTTTAGGGAGATGAGCCCCACATGCTGATGGTACAAGAGTCTCCAGTCTGTAGTTGCATGGTTGCTCCAAGTAAAGGCAGGTCCAGAGTAGCCCAAATCTATCAAGTTACAATTGCTGACATTGAAGTTGAAGTTATCAATCCTACAAAGATTATTCTCAGAGATGACAAAGATGAATTCTATTTGGGCGGGCTTCAATACAGTTAATATCGAGCAAATCTGAATTCCAAATGATACAAATACCTCCAGATCTTCCAATAGGAGGAGGATAATGTATGGAAACTGTAAAACCAATCTTAGCAATGACTTTAAGGCTTTTTTTTCACTTGGACGGTTTCAAGAAGGACTGCCACATCAGGTTTCTGTTTCAAAAGAAGCTCTTTGATGTGCCTCCTAAATTCTTTGGAGCCAGCACCTCTGCAATTCCAAATGATGATCTTAATGATACCAGTGTGATGAGAGGGGATGTTCTCAAAAGACGAAAAATTACTATGAATCATTGCTTCCAGGAATTCCAACTTGGGATCCTTCGGTCCTACTGATGATAGACTCACATTCCACATCTGAATCATCTCCTTCCAGTCTATGGCTATTGTGCAGTCCTTCGCCCTGTGCACATATTCAACCATCAAACAAGACTCCACCTCCCCAAGTAGATGTATATTTGAGTTTAGTTTGGTCCTGTGCCATAAAATTCTCGCCATTCTCTTCAATAGAGGCTTGGTATTGTTGCTTTGTTAGGTTTACAAGTGACTTGTCTCCACTCTTTAGATTGAAAAATAAAAGGAATGGAAAATGATTTTGACACACAATTTCTGTGTCATTATCCCCCGAAATAAGTGATTGTGTGGTCCAGAATTTTTGTGTTATTTTGTTTTCTTTTTAAGTGTTAAAATGTGTGGTTATAAAGTGTTGTGTGGATGAATTATGTGTACCAATTCTGTGCCTAAATCACTATCCGGAATGGAATTTAAGCTATATTTGGAAAAGCAATGACCTAGAAAATCCAAAAGATTCTCGGGTCATTTTACGAGTTACTTTAAGCAATGTCTGTGACATTGTACCATTATTGGTGCATCAATATTATTTTATTAATTGTACTTTTCATTTGCAGACCCCCCCTCTTTTATTGTACTTTTTATTAATTGCAGAAACATATACGGAGTATAAAGGTTCTTCTTCTTTATTCATCCAAATCCCCTCCCTTCTTATTCTACTATTTTATTAATTGCAAACCTTAATACCCTAATTTATTTGCATGCATGCAACAACTGATGTATAAGAAACTACATCCATACGTTTCAAAAAACAAAAGAAACTACGTCCATGATATCATTCAAACAAATAATAAAACACTTAAAAAGATAATATTCTAAATGATTTCATAAGAAAAAGTTATTACATAATATCAAAACAGACTGATAATATTATAAATAATTTCAAGTTCATAAATATTTTACAACATAATATTATTAAAGAAAATACAAATATGTAGATAAAGTGGGGTTTGGATGGGGATGGGATTTGATCACATGCCATGATCCGAGAACTCTATAACATGCTCTCTTATTGGGAGAGTTTGTGGTGAACCCCAACTCCATTTGGGGCCAAAGAAACATTATTTTTCCCGGCCATGGCATCATGCGATAGTGTACGAATGCGGATGCACATCGTGACTACAATTTTGTAAGCATCATTGCACGATCGTATCGATCGTTGATTTTCTTTTGATTGTTTTGATGTTGTCAATGATATACGCCACTTCAAGATACATGGAATCCGACTCTGTGTCATCCATATTTTCGATTGATCAATTTCATAATGGCATTCATGTCTTGGCGTCCAATTTTCTTTCCAATTCTTCAACCTGGTTTCTTAAATCTGCGATCTCCTTAGTATGCTTATCCATTTTCTTTTTCTGCTTTTTTGTTTTTATTTGTAATAAATATGAATTGTACACCTGTGGTAATACAACTATTTATAGGCCCATTTTATCTTTTTTAAAGGTGGTGGCGTCTCTTCGATTTACCTACCATGACACCCTTGATTGATATCTCAGATGAGACCCTTCAGATTGATATATGTATCTCTTCGATTTACACTACCATGAGACCCTTCACATTAGTAATCAGTATCTCTTCGATTTACACTACCAGAGACTCCTTCACATTCGTATCTCTTCGATATACTACTATTTATAGGTCCATTTTATCATTTTTTAATAGTTTAATTCCAGTTCTTACCCGCAACAATCTCAAACATGTCTCATTGACCGAAACAATCTTGAACTTGTGTAACGTTAAATCAAACTTGTGTCAAAACAATCTTGAAACTGTGTAAAGTTAAAATTAAGAAATGAATCCATTATGTTAAGCAATTTAATGAAAAATTATCAAATATTATAACAAATCATCATTTATAATGTTAAGCAATTTAATGAATCAAACCATAGCATGGATTATGGAATTGTATAATGTTAATCAATTACAATTACAATTAACGTTAACTATGTTGATTTGTATAATTCTTTAAGAATCAATAAATTAACTTATTCATTTCAATGGGTCAAATTTTCTAACAAATAATGTTAACCAACTAATGAATCAAACCCTAGTTCTCAAACATGGAAGAAAATAACAATTACAAATACAATATACATAATAATAAGAATGAAACCAAATTTCTCCTCCAAAAGATTCTTCTTCAAAATAACAATTACCAATACAAACCCTAGTTCACATCATAAGAGAGAATTACAATTACAACTACAATACATAATAATAATTACACATTTTTCAAACACCATTGTTCTCCTTTCAAACACCCTGATTCAAAAGAACAATTACACATTTTACTTCTCCTTCAAACCGTTCTTCTTAAAAACGAATTAAATTGTTTATAATGACATCTTAGTTTATGGTTTTCATAACCAAAACCCTCATAGACGGTGACGGTTAACATCTATATGGTGAAATTCCCATGAAAGCAATTCCCAACCAACTTCTTTCTCCAATCTGGAATATGCTTCTTCCCAATCAATGATATATTCACTCTTCCCAACATGAACTCCACATATTTAAGAACGAACATGCCACAATCACCCTACCAAATTACAACAATTACAAGATAATAAGTTAGTCACAAAATCGAAAACCTTAATAATCTCTATATATATTGCATAAATATAAATTATCAAACATACCCATTCTCTTGAGAGGGACACTTCGCGCTCAACACCGCTAGATTTTTTCGAGAATACTTCTCATAGCCTTTTACAAGCTTCACGCATTAAAAGCGGTATGACAACTTGCATAGGCATGACACACCTTGCAAGAATCACTTTTCTAATATGCCCGGTATCTTTGTCATACATGAAAATTATCCTAGCACTCAGATCAATTTTCAAAAGAAACCAATGATCACTCTCTATCATCGGCACATACAATGTCTTGCAACCTTCCCATGGTGTGCTACATTCCGGAGCTGTCCCATTCACAATATGCCTAAATATTGAATTAAATTCCGATTCTCTTGAGCGTTTCATGTTTAGTGTGTGGAAGTTTTTGACATATGTTGCAAATTGAGTATCAAGGACACGGGCATCTTGGTCAAACAGATTCGGGTACTTTAAGCATCGCCGGCGAACTTCACACAATGAACTATCCAACACCTGAATATAAATGATACTACTTAACAATAGCATACATTTCAATATAAACTGCTGTGTTTTTGTAAAATCTAAAGCATATACTACTTACGTTGCTTGGCAAGCTCGCCGTGATGTTCGCAATTCCTTTCAAAATCCCCACTTCGATATCGGCGTCAACCAACTTTACACGTTCTTTGTGTAAATCAAAAGGAAGAAAAATCAAATTAATCATCAAAATAGGGTTTACAAATTAGGGCTTAACGCCCTTATTTTAAGTGTATGACATTGATACCTGTCTTCACATGAAGCCAAAAACTTGTCAACACGCTTCATCAGCACGGTATCCATTTTTCGGAACGGATCATACTCATCAACCTTCTTCACTTTCCTCTTTTTCGCTAGTTTTATAGGAGGGCTGTCACAAGCTCTTCTTTTCTTCGGCGTCAGCGGTAGATCGAAACGTACGACTTCATAAAACATTCAATGACGTAATTACTTTGGGTTACACATAGATGCCTATTGACATAAACTCAAATTAATTATTTTTGTAAAACTACCTTTTACACCTTTTTTCCTGCCCTCTTCTTCCAAATCATCCCGATCGTCTTCTTCTTCGATTTCCAAAACATCCCTTTTACTCACCTCGTCTCTCTTTTCGCCTAAGGCATTACCTAGTCATAATTTCAAAAAACAAAATTTTATGAATAAATTAGTTCTATCACAAAAACAAACAAATATAGGACAAATTTACCATTATACCTTCGCCGTTTGGGTTTCCTCAACACGCTTGCCTCAAGATTGCTCATGAAGAGTTCCTCCACGACGTTCACATCTTCATCACCTTTCCCCCCTCGTTTATAATAGCTGGTTCTTCTTCCTCTCTTATCTCAGCTTGCTCCTCCTCCATGCCTCCTTCCATACCCTCGTTTATGATTTCATCAGCTTCCTCCTCCATCTCTTCAACTACGGGATTTCCTAATCATAATTTCAAGAAACTAAATGTTATAAACTAATTCTCTCACCAATCTCACCAAAACACATATAGGACAAATTTAACATTATAAACTAATTCTCTCACCAATCTCACCAAAACACATAAAAGACATATTAATTACCTTCTCCGTTTGGGTTTCCCTCACCTTCCTCCCTTATATCAGCTTGTTCCTCCTCTATGCCACCATTTACATCATAATTTCAAGAAATAAAATGTTATGAACTAATTCTCTCATCAAAATACATAATGAACAAATCAAAAGGACAAGATTCACATTATACCTTCACCGTTTCGGGTTTCCTCGACCGTTTCCTCAACCGGGGCATTAGGTTCATCCCTACCTCCTTCTCTTCAACTACGGCCGTTTCCTCAACCGGGGCATTAGGTTCATGCCCTACCTCCTTCTCTTCAACTACGGCATTTCCTAATCATAATTTCAATAAATAAAATGTTATAAACTAGTTCTCTCCTTTATAAACAACATAAAGGACAAATTTAACTTCATACCTTTGCCGTTCGGGATGCCTCCACGATTTCATCTTCCACTTCATTCAACTCTTCATTATCTTCCATTTCACTTGCATGTATAGCATCATTTTTGCATTTTTCACATGCACAACAAAACGAACCTCCATCAATTTAACTTTCTACTGGGCGTATCCACTAAAGCGCACATTCTTTTGTTCTCTTGAGAACTTTTACCAACTCTTCGCACATTCTTTTGTTCTCTTCACTCACACAGAATTTTTACCAATTCTTTTAACTTTTCATAATCAACGTTACCCGTTGATTGCTCGAGTGCATTGTCGGTTTCATCATCTTCAACTTCATCTTCCCGGGGCATCAAAAATAAGCCTTTTCCTTTTCGACCGGATGGAACCAACTTTCGAACCGCCTCCACTGCATTATATACTACTCATAAATAATGTGGAGGTTGCATGTACATACCAAACTTAATATACAAATTAAACATCACCACCTCCCTCGATTGAAGAAGAAGTTGAATTACAGATTTAGTGACCCTTTTACCGCTCCCACTTCATCAACCTTGGGAGAGCATTTTCGTCAACAATCTCGGCAAACTTCCTTAAAGAAGGAATAGCTTCAAGTGCCCAAACCTACGATGCATTTACATTCAAGTGATGGACCGAACATAATCATAAAACTTTATCAAGTTATGTATATATATATATATATATATATATATATATATATATATATATATATATATATATATATATATATATATATATTATGAATTAAAACACGGATTTGGCTTATACATACCTTCAAAGCGTCATGGAAAACCATATAAAGTATATCCGATCGGGGGAATTTTGAAAGAATCCCTCATGTCCCTCCTCCAAACATAGACAGTGGCTTCATAAGAAGCGTTTCCCCATGGATACTTATTGAAAGCATCCAAATCCTCAACCAACTTAAAGATCCACCAACCCACCGCACCTCTCTCTTCCGATCCCCACACAACGTACGTCAATATAACGATCAACCCAAGTTTGTAACGGTCATTAGCATCCTTAATGCGATTAAACTTTGCCCAGACATCCTTCCTATACACTTTCGATGAGTTTTTAAAATACTTATTAACTAATCTAGACTCTTTTCCTACCCCTTTATCGACATTGCTACCATCGCCAACCAAGAGACCACTAACCAGCGCAAATTCTTCTACACTAAATCGTATTTTTGCCTCCGACTTTGAACCAAAAACTTTGGCATCTACTTTCCATGGACTCGCTAACCTCATTAACAATCGATGTATTATCATGTTGGCTTGCATATCCTTCAAATGGATTAAGTGTCCAAAACAAGACTGCTCCAACATTTCTTTGTGCGTGTCATTAAGCTTTTCATAAACTTCTATTGTTTTACCAATTGAATAACGGGAAACAACTTCACATTTTGTAGACCTTTCTTCTTCGCTAAGTGCATAAATCAACGGCATTTTTTCAACTTATCTATAACCAACAAAATAAGAAATTTCAATTCAATCGAATTAAAGAACAAATGAATGTGAATACACAGTTGAAACAAATAAGAAATTTCAATTCAACACCAACAACTAACAACACATCACCGGCATTGTTTGAGCTTACAAATGATTTGACACCAAAAAATTTAACTAATCACATCCCCAAAATCATACATGCACACCACAAAATTTAACTAATCGCATCCCAAATCATACATGCACATACCAATATGCGTGATTTATAACCCACCAACAAAATCGTACCTTTTGCAGATTCGCTCGAATGTTCCAGTCGCCTCCTTCAAGTTTCTGTTCTTCGTTGATCAGCTTCCGGTTGGAGTATAGAGAATGTTGAGGAGATTTGTTTATCACAAGTTCGACCACTGTGTTCATACGGTGATTTTGGGAAGAATTGGAGGGTGAATTTGGGAAGCTCTCGCAAATACTTAATAGTTAATCAAGGGGCCTGAATTTTGGGGAATTGTGTTAACAAATTTAGGGATTTTGGGATAAAATATGAAGGATAAGATGAGGGTATTTACTGTCAAAGCAACGTTTCATAAGGTTTTCTCTTTTTTCATTTTCTTAGTTGGGTCAAAGCTCATTGCTGCAAACCAAAAAGTTGATACGCTTAAAGATGTCATTCCCCCTAATTATAATCATACATCTGTGAGCTCAGAAAATAAACAAGTACTAATAATCGAACGAGGAGAAAAATACTTAGACCTCACAATCACATGAAATTGATGATTAAATAATCAATCAACTGGAAAGAAAATTTAACAACTCATTATAATACAAAAATAATATAAAGAAAAAAAGAATGAAAGATTTATACCATGACTATATGAAAAAGCTGTCAACGGCACCCATTGTCATTTGCCGCCACTGTTATTATTTTTTTTCTTAGTTGCTAAAAACCTAATACTCTCTCCGTCTCGTAATATAAGTATTTTTAATCTTTTTATGGTGTCTTAAAATATAAGTCATTATCACATTTTAATACATTATTAAATACTTTGTTTTCACTTTCACACTAAACAATGCAATATTATTAGTCAGTTTTAGAAAACAATACTAATATTTACATTGAAATATTAAAAAACAACTCATTTATTAGGTTTTCTTAAACTATGTGAAATGATTAAAAGGTCCGGGACGCAGAGAGTATATTATCTAATATCATATTCTTGCTGCTGCTCACGTGTCTATCTACTACATTGGGCCCAGCCCAATTATTTTGCTCTAATTACTTAAAAGGTTTTAGGTTATAATAATAATAATAATAACTAGTTATTAAAATTGTCCTACTAATAATAAAAATTCAATGTGACTAAAGAGAGAAAATCCATGGATGACTTTAATAGCTTTTATCTTATCTTCACTAGTCGGGATCCCGACATAGGTAGAAACTGAAATTCCCGAACCTTGAAGTCCCCTTTTTTCCGTATCTTCCACAAAACTTCCAAAAATTGCTTTATAAATTCTAAAATCTTCCATCACGGCTCACGAGCTCTTAAAACATGAAAATCATCCAAAACATATCCGGAACAAAGCATCTCCCTACAAAAAGATGTAAAATAAGCACATAAAATCCCATAAAATACGGTCTCATCACTCCCCCACACTTAGATTAATGCTTGTCCTCAAACAATGCACTCTCATCCCAAAAAACAAGGAAAGAGAAATGCCTGAACCTAAATCCTATATGAATGACCTAGAACTAAATGAATGTAAAGCACCGAAAGAATTCTAATAATGACGCCCGTCCAACTGTCTCATCAACCTCACATCCCATAATACAAATCAAATGGTAACCAAACAAGACACACCACACACAAGTGTTCATACAACTAACGTTAACTCCCTCGATCATAAACTTTAATGTGGCAAAATAAAAGAGTCTCAACGTGTCCTCACGGGTAAAATCTCAATATAACGCATAAGGCCAATTCACTCTCTCTTAAAAATCAACACACAACCAAACATTACCATAAGTTTGCATATCAATCAAATCTCCACCACTATATATTCAAAATCCAATGCACAAATCATGAGATCTTTATCAAGGTTGTAACGGGGCTAGGGATTAAAAACAAGGTAGGGAAAAGGGAAATATAGTGGCTAAATTGTCAAAGAGAATGGATGAATAACCACACCAATAATCAAGTAGTCGCCAACAACGATTCCAATTGAAACACAACGTGGCTCCAACTTCTATCACAATATCCTTAGAATAGAAGTGCAAACAACACTTTGCAAAGAAACCCGCAAAAAATGCGCGAAAACGAGTTCCTTATTCAATATATAAAACACTCCTTCATTGTAATCTCATTTTTTTTTCTTTTTTTTCCATTTTTTTTTGTAATATTCCGATTTTCGGGAAATGGCAGACGTGTCATTTTGCGAAAACGAAATATTATTATTTCTTTTCTTTTATTGGAGTTAAGTGTTGTATTAATTATATATGGGTAATTTTTGAATTATGTGTATTTAATTAAAAGGAATTTCTGATTTTTGGTAAGTAAGGGCAATTAAGGAAAAAGGGTTAATTGGGAATTGGTATTTAAGGGAAATTAACTCAGATTAATCCCATGACCTAAACACAAAATCAAAAATCAGTTTTTCACCTCTTCTCTGTGCAATTTGGAGGAAGAAAGGGGCCAAGAGAGTTTTCACGATATCTGAAGCGTTTCTTGATCGTTTTCAGATCGGACGAGAGAATTGGAACCGTTGTGAGAAGCACATCGTTTGGATATCAGTTGGAGGGAAGTTGCAGTAGTTTTTCAGAGGCTTTTGAATCTGGTTTTTGGCTGCAAATAGGTAAGAGACTCTTCCTATGATCTCGATTATGATTTGTAAAGCTTAGATCATATTTTAAGATGCGTAGATGCAAGGAAGATGTGTTTTTCGTTGATCAAAGGATCATAGATGTTTAGATATGTTTTCTATGTTTTACTGAGTTGCAATCGATGTTAATTAGGTTAGAAACGGTTCAGAAATCACGTTTCGAAGATTTTAGCATTTTGGGAAAAACCCAGGTGGACGAGCGTTTGCATTAGTAGCTCAGACGGGCGTTTGCACAAGGCAGACGGGCGTTTGAGGTTAGACTTTCGATTCCAGATGTAGCTGTTTTTGATGGACGGGCGTCTGGGGTTAGTGGACGGGCATTCGATGACGAACGGGCGTCCATAGGGTGTCAAACGGGCATTTGACCTGTTTTATCTAGTTTATATTGTTTTATCGTTTCAGCTTGGTTTTGAGCTTCATAATCATGTTATTATTGTTTTAAACCCTTAATTTTTGATATGATAACATTGTATAAACATAAACAAGCCTGAATTGAGCTTCTGATTCATTCAGTTAAAACACCGAATGTACTCTTAAAGGGAGTTGAAGTTCGGATCCGTCGGAAGAGCATGATAGGCTTGTGCTTTG
This sequence comes from Gentiana macrophylla, assembly GCA_026214975.1. Taxonomy (NCBI): domain Eukaryota; kingdom Viridiplantae; phylum Streptophyta; class Magnoliopsida; order Gentianales; family Gentianaceae; genus Gentiana; species Gentiana macrophylla. The sequence goes on from CM047813.1 coordinate 10,141,837, forward strand.
ATGAAGTAGTATTCATCAATGTCTGTGTAATTGCTAGGCCTTGTTAATGTCTAGTGGTCTAGGAAGAGAGTAGTAAATGTGAGGGAGATTAATTGAAAACACTTAGGTGGTTAGTTAATCATTCTAATAAATACGTACTTGACTAGTAAAAGATTAAACAACATGTCTTTCTTGGATTGGCACCAATCTATATCGCGATGTGTGTGCTACCTCTGAAGGTGGAAGAACCCGTAGGTCAAAAGAACCACAAGTTCGGGTGACTCCACTGAGGTGTGCGTACTATCAGATTTTACCTATTCTAGACTCCGTGGATATTTGCGTGATCCACTAATATGTTGCCAAGAGTGTCCCAAAAGTGGATACGCGTAGTGCCCTTGAGTGCGGTTGTAACATAGATAAGTTAAGAAGAAACGTTTAGTCAATTCATGTTGATGGACATGGAATGAACCCTAGATTGAGTCGGTCATACTTAAACAACTAAACTTTTAATTATCTTTTCTTTGTAAATTATAATTGTTATCATAGCTTCTCTTTCTTATTAAGTACGTTGTACTTACCTCAAATGCATGTTTTCTATGTGTTTGGGGACGAGAAGATGAACAGGTCGATAATTTTTACGAGGAGGAGTTTGATGATGACGTTTGAAGACGCCTCATTGAAGACTTTACTTTTATTCTTTTACTATTCTTCTTTAGACTGTGTTAGACTTCTGGTCTTCCGAGACTTGTAGTACTTTTACGTTTCTTTTGAGAATATCGTACGTTTCTTTTGGATTTTGTATTTTTCCTTGAATGTAATAAGTTACATTTCCACCTTTAGTTTCCTTGTTTCTATTCTTGGATGTTTGGGATTTTTATACTTGAGTCTTTTGCTTCCGTTTGCTTATTTTTGATACGATGTAGTAGAGGCTTACGTATAAAGTGAATTTTTTTTTATACGTGCCGAACGATCCTTTTCCAGATAAGGACTCGGTGTCCGGGAACGGGGCGTTACAGTTGGTATCATAGAGAAGCGTCTTTTAGGCTCCCTTTCTTTTAAGATAAGTTTCTTTAGACCTTTTAGTAACGTTCTGGTTTTCTTTGATCATTAGGATGGTGTTCACGAGAACTGGAGCGGGTGTAGAGACTTCTAGAGTTCGACAGGAAAGCCCAACACCGGTCGTAGGAGGCGGTGTTGTGAGGCAGATTCCACCACCTCAGCGGAGTTTATCACCACCACCTCGTACGGCGACACCCACACCAAGGTCTCAACAGGGTTTATCACCATGGCCTCAACAGGAGCAACCTCCACGATGGCACGTGGGGAGTTCGGTTCAGTTTTCTTTGGTGAGCGATGTTCCAGCAGGTTGTGTACCGCCGCCGGTAAGTTACCCCCAACACCAACAATCCTTTTACCCTCCACTGGTCAGCGTTTACCCTCCACCAATGAGCCACCCCTCACCACTAGTGTTTCACCAACAGTAGCAGACCTTCTATCCACCTTCTATAGGTCATACCCCTCGACCTACCGTACCACTTTCACCGCATTTCGACCATCAGGAAGGTTTTGGTTACCCACCCTTCGGTCTCCAGCAACCTCAGCCGACCCCACAGCACCACCAGAATTACCATCAGGGATATTATTCTTACCAGACTGAGCCTTAAGTGATCCCACCTTACCCTCAGCAACCCTAGTACCAGCAACAGATACCTTTTGGATACCCACATGTTTATCCACCAGTGAGACCAGCTTTTGAGCAAGCGCAGCCAGTTGATTGGTATACAAGACTGAGGAGAAACAGAGTTTAGGATTTCTTTAGGAATACGGAACCTTCAAAGGCTGAGGAATGGATAAGAAGCTTCGAAAAGGCATGCAGGTTTTAGGTGGATGCCCGAAAGACAATTTTGTAATTGTTTTATTTAATAAATGAAATGATATTATTATTCATATTTATTATTCTCATATTCACCGATGTGACAATAGTATTTACACTACAGAAAACCCTAAAGTATATCGTTTAAGTAATCACTTAACTCAGTGTATGGTATATACATGGGAGGATTGAGTTAGTGAAGATGTACTTAAAATACAATTAGCCCGTAGTGAAGTTAATCGAGAGTATCGGGTCTCTCCTTTAACGTGCTATTAATGCGCCCAGAACACAATAGGTGTGATTGTCTTATCCGGACTTTCGGTTAAGAGAAACTAATGGGGCATTTATATATGATAGATATATCATATAGAAATTTGGACCGATTTGATTAGAGTTCACGATATAATTCCGTAATCGAGAAGTCTTATCGAATCAATGGATGATCATATTTATGGATATATCTTAATCTCGAGGTGATCACGATCAACCGCTTGAATCGGTATGAAGTTTGACTTGACGGTTAAGGATTACACCGAGTCCGTGATCCGAATTACCCCATCTTGGCATTGTGCTTGGATTGAGTGAGTAGTCGTGTTGTCACAGATCGGAATCCATTCCTTCCATTTCGAAGTAGATAGACGATTCACTTATTTGTTAATCCTAGAAAGCGATCGATCCATGGAGTTCATATTACACCGATTAGCTACCGGTGAGTTGTATGAATTAATTGATCACTAGGGGTTAATGGTAAATAAGGATAAGAGGTTCTAGAAAGGGTTAACGGTAACTTCCCGATTTAGAATGAGCGATCTATGGAGGATTAATCCATATGTAATGATTATATCAATTGACGCTTATTATTATTCTCGTGAGGAGATAAATATAATCTCATAATCGGAGGAGTGCAGTCACAGGATTATGGTGGCATATTCTTGTGATTGATTTATCGAATATAATTATTCTGTTCGTAAGATAATTATTTATTTGATTTATCGGAGCCGCTGATTATTAGTCCATGGTCCCCGACGTGCCTCCTAATATAGCATAGCTATTCTCGGACGTCGAATCCTAATAATATTAATTTAGTTCTTGTTGGACTTTATTAAAACGATATGTGAATTAATTGTTTAGTGGACTATTAAATTAGTTGGGCTAAATAATTAAATATGTGGAAAAGACATTTTCCATAATCTTGGCCCAATTATTGTGTTATGGCAAAATTAATATTGACTAGGTCAATGTATGTAAATTTCGCCCCATGCTATTTTTTATGGAATAAGAAATTGTTTTCTTGTGTATTAATAAGACATGTGCATAAAATATTTATTGGATAAATATTTATGGAAAGAAATAAAGATAAATATTATTCTAGATTTGTTCTAGAATATTATGGAATTATCTTTTATTTAATGGGATTATTATAATTGATTTTGTATTAATTATTAAATCCTTGAGGCTAAGTTTTACTCTCCTATATAAAGAGAGTTCTAAAGCCTTATACACAATTGTAATTTTCGACTTCATCTCTTAGAGAGAGAAGGAAAATATTTTCGGCCAAGGGGATTAAAGGGAAAATCTTGGAGATTTTTCCGGGTAGCATATCGGAAGGATTCGAGACGAGGATTTCCTTCCACCGGGAGTTGCTTGGATCACACGTACGGAAGATCGTGGTGCTCTTCACACCTTTGTTCGTTCTTTCCTATTGCGGTTCTTCAACTTGGATTTTGAGATCCAAGAGGTATGATCTACAACCCCCTTGTAGATGTAGATCTAGTTATTTTATTACGTGTATTTTATAGATCTAGATCCTTAAAATCGCTTCCGCTGCGGATGATATTACTAACAGTGGTATCAGTCGCCATGGTGATCTATATTTATACGTATAAAATATTTGATCTAGGAGTGGTAAAACATGTAGTTTTTTTTTTGTCCCAATTTTTTTAAAAAAAAAAAAAAAAAGGGGCCGATGCACATGCTTATTTTTTTATGTTATGAATGTCGTGGTTGAAGAGATGGATTGGGGTTAGATCTATTTTGTAGCTCTTTTGATTAGTATCAATTGAGCATAGGATTTGTAATTTAATTATGTTGCATTCGAAAATTTATGTAAAAAGGTAGTACCTTTTGGTTTTAAATTTTAATCCGGGTTCGAGACGACGAAGATGATGTGTTGAAGATCATGGTATTGAAGATCATCAAGAAAGTAAAAACAGGAGGAGGCCGATTGTTTTATTTTTTCCGACAAAATTTGGTCACGGCAAATTTTCTTTTCCCATGCGGCAAATTTTTTGTTTTAGTTAACGGCAACCTAATTTTGCATGGAGGCATGCAGTAAAAAAAATAAAAATAAATAAATCAATATAATTTTATTTTTTTTGGATCTGCCGTGGATAACAAAAAAAAAACAATTTTTTATAAAACAAGTTTGTAATATAAATATATTTTAATATATTGGTATATTACGGCCTCCTCTCTCGTCGTTCGAGGTTCGCGTCAAGATCGAAACTTTGAAGATCCGGAAGTTTCAAGATCAAGATTTGAAGATCATGACTTGAAGACATAGTATTAGTTTTACTTTTCTTTAGAAAATAGGTTAGTCGGGGGTACCAACGATCCATCTCGGTGTTTAAATTTTCCGCAATTTATTTTTTATGTGTTTGATCATAAAATAGACATAAAATCGGAATTGCCATGACATGCATCATATCATAAATCCACTCCATGCATACATGTATAATTTTAATTTTTGTAATTAAAATAGGCATGTATACAAACTCGTGTAATTAGTTGAAATTTAATTAAATACGTGGTAATTAATTAATTTAGTAACTAATTAAAGTTCCGAGGACGGGTTATGAAATCGTTAAGCCTTTCGGTGTGTGTTCTCGGTGAACCGCCTTAAAGCCCAAACGAGATCACGTTTTCGATTCGTAGTGTCTACGAGATTGAATGATGGTAAAAGAACAATAAATATTGGATAAAAACGGTTCGCTTATAGGTTGGGTGGTCAACTGAGCTTCGCTCGACCGACTTAACCCTCCTAGTGTGATGTATGCACGGGGTCCGCAAGACTAAGCTACATGAAGAAGCGGAGGGGTGATTCCTTCTTATCTAAATGGGGCTCTCTTGACCCGATTTCGTCCGATCATCACATATGTTCCAACGAATAGGACGGGTGGGCTTGCCTACGTTACCGACACCATTCGAATCCTTGATTTGATGTGCTTTTATGTTAACATCAAAAAGCGACGTGGTTAGTTAACCCACCACCACTTCCAAAATTATTGAGTGGGAGCGGGGAGGCGACTGACCAACCCCACGGCCTCTACTATAGATACAAGTAAGTGAGAGAAGGGTGGCGCCTCGCGGCGCTTTGATTTCGTCCCCCTACGGATGGTGTTCACTCTATCAACATTCATGTCTTGGTCTCCGAAAGGATAGGATTTACGGGTACTCGTCGGGTCAACGACCTATCTCTACGACGGCACACTCGGGCGTACTCAAGAGATCCGATATAGTAGGTCACACTCATAAAGGATATTTTTGGTAATATCTAGGCTAAAAAAAGGAAGGTAGTCAATGAATAAAGGGATGTTCGATTCTCGTGGGATGTTTGATTCTCACAAGTTATTCATTGATGAGATTGTCTCGATTTAACCGTCATCTCTTTGACCTACCCTACGGCGGCACTGAGATGCGAGGTTAAAACCTTGGAATGGTAGAGTAGACTTAATTTTAGTTTACAATTCCTAAAATAAAATATAGTAGTGTTAAAATTGAATTAATATATGTCATTTTATTTACTGAGATTATATCCCTTACTAAATTGCTTAAAATTTATAATTGACTAGTATTGACTTCTTTAAAAAGTGGAAAGTAACTAGGACGTTGAACTAGTTAATCGATAATGCAATTAATTTTCGAAAGAGATATTTTCTCTTAAGCCTTTTAAAAACCAGTGACATATAGGTATGTCACTAGTGTCATTCGTGTCAAACGGAAGACAAACTTAATTTGATCAAAGGTGATTTCAAACTTTGAAATTCTTCAGTGAATTTTGAGTGTGTAGTAATTACACGAGTAATTTTCTAATTGAAAAATTGGAAAATCATGAAGTATCGCTAGTTGGACGATATTTGGAATCGATGAACTAGTGGGAGCTTTATGATTTGTTGTTTTTCTAGAACATTAGAAAAGTGTAACTGACTACACACGTAACCGTTCTAATTGAAAAACCGGAAAGTCATGAAATGTCGCTAGTTGGACGATATTTGGAATCGATGAACTAGTGGGAGTTCTATGATTTCTTTGTTTTTCCGAAATATGGAACTATGAGATTTTTTCTAAATCGAAAAAATCGGAAAATCATAAAAATAAAGCATTGCTCGTTAGGCGGTATTTGGAACCGATAAACTAGTGGGAGCTTTAATATGATTTGTTGTTTTTCGGTATATTAGAAAATCCGAGAAGTCCCGGACGAGTAACACTCGAAATAGACATCCCACGGTTCAAGAGTAGTGTCTACTCGAACGAACGGGCCTGGTTCAAGACTATTTCCATTCACGGAAAGTCAAGAATGGGAGAATATGTCTAATGATGTTAGTCATCTAAACTAAAAAATTTTAAGGTGAACCGAAAATTAATTAAATCGAAAATCATAGGATATGGACAGTGATTTTGGATCACCAACCTATGAATCCTTGGCGATTTTCTCGAGCTAAGTTCTTTGGAAGAACAAAGTAGCAGTGCATTTAACGATTAAAAGAGTAAACAACGGGCAGTTAATTTTAGCTAGAATAGTGGGAGTGATATAAGGAAATGAATCTCGGATTCAATCCTTGGATATCGCAAAAAAAATATTTTCTGTTTAAGATTCGTTGGAACGAATGGATTTACTTTCTATTCGATGATTTGTTTGTCGTATAGAAAGTGAATATACCATTTGTAGTACGAATCCAAGACTCGGACTTTTGTTTGATAAAGTCAAAACCACTTACAATTGCTGAAATATGTATATAAAACACATCTTAAGAACTGTTAAAAGCAATTGGTTTCTATATTTAGATAAACATTTCTTCATATTCCATAGTTAGTACAAGACCTGAAGACTGGCTCAGGGTGATTCCTTTTCTCCCAGTCTGGTTATATTGTCTCAAAGGTTCAATGACTAAGTTTCCTTTCAATCGGGAAAGGATAATGGTTATAAAGAAGTAACATAGCTTGTTCATGACGACTTTCAGGGTCTGATGAAAGATACAAGCTAGTAGGAGCTTCCGAGTAGTGACTTCTTGTCTGATAACTATTCAAACACTCCGAAATGTTTATCCAAAATATTTTGAGGTTTCTCTGTTTTCAACAGAGATAGAGTATTCTATACTCAGAAATGGGCCATCACATAGTCCTAGGGACTGATGCTCGGCCTGCCTCATTATGAAATGCTTTCACTAAGGGAGAAACCGTTGAATTGCTTTACATAGTTGTAGATGTGCTATAATACACTGCTTCACTCAATAAAGATATTAGAAACGAAATAACGGTTTACATTGAAATGTAAGACCGAGAAGTCTACCTAGAATATGCTTTGGAATTTACGGATAAGGTGTGGATTCGGTTCACCCCACTTCCATAAATATAAGCATTTAGCACACGGTGCTTGAAGGTAGGTCTGGGAATTTCGCGAACACGTTCGGTCAGTGACCAATCGTTATATATCTTGTAGCATTGAGAAAAGGTTTGTTATAAGATTCTTGAAATCGGGAAGGGCGATTATCTATCTTTGCATCCTTTACGATAGAGTCCATGAACAACAAAACCTTAAACCTTGAAGTACATTTACTAAAGGTAGTTACTAACTGATTAAAATCAAACAAATCCCACCATCGTTTTTTGGTGAAAAAATTAATACTACTAAACTAGATCAAGAATTTCGATCCACCCGAATGTAGTGGGAGTATGGTTTATCCATTACCCATTACGGTTTCGTGGACTTTGTAGCGAGGATCGATTGATGACCTATGGCTCTTTTGTGAGCGATATAGGATTACGATAATAGAGGTTGGTTTAATAGCCATAACCACTGTGAATGGAGTTCGGTACTCAGATTCTGTTCATACTCTTGTAGAACCACTGGCGTCTCGAGGCCCAAAGTGGGAGTAATTGGATCTACAGGAAAAGAGTAGAATGAATGGGAAAGTTTATCTTCAGAGCAAAGATTGAGTGGTCTAGGGGTAATTCCCTAAGAAGTAGAGAGTTAATCAGACCTTGAACTCTCTTACCACTTAGTATTGCATGATTTCGTTCAAAAGCAGAAAATAGGGGTGATTCCCTGAGACTTTCTTGCCAAACAAACGGAGTCTGGATTCATTCGGAACAAAAGGGTATTGCCTTATGAACTTATGACAGGATGACTGTCAAGGCTTATGTCCTTTTGTGGATAAAAAGCAAACCTCTCGGTCATTGGAAGTCATATATTTCTACAATATGTGGATTTGACCAGAATATTGATAAGTCTTTTGTAGACTGGATATCAATTTAGTACAGTAGTGAATATATACATTAGTGTTTGTGAAGGATAACACCGCACGATTGGAATCAACATGGGTGTGTTATACGAAGTCGAATCGACAATGCCACAATTCTCTGCAAGAGATTTGGACAACATTCGAAGAGTTTGACTCGGTCGAATTCATTAGAATCGATCCACCGGTTTCCCATCCATCTTATTGGTTAAGATGATGCATCTATGTATGCAACATTCAACGAGGAAGTTCTACCCTATGCCTAAAAAATGACTCTCTAAATCTTTGGATCAAGAGAAATGGGATGGATTCTCTTTATAGTAAGAGATGGTCAGGTTATTGAACGTCAACTTTGATCGAATCTTAGATTCGGCGGTTAACAAAGCAAGTTTAGTATGTCCTTTAGTATCTTGAAGAGAACGAGGAATAATATGCGGACATATTCATGTGTCAACTTGGATATGTGTGATACACTGATTTTGACTTTAAGTCAGATTGAGGATGATCGTTAAGTCGATCTCGGGCTCAGTGTTTACTCAGTACCACATGATTAGATGGACCGGTTACATTTCGATTCTACGGATCGTCTCGAGCCGACAACCTGACTAATCATTAAGACCCATGACATTTAGATGTAGGTGCTCCCCGAGTCACTGACCTATCCTACGACGGCATACTCGGAGTGTACTTTGGAATCTGAAATGGTTATGATATGCTTAATGGGTACTAGAATACGGGATGGGTCTCCATTGCTTTAGAGCAAGTGGGAGATGTAGTTTGTTGTATTTTAAATAATAGGGTGTGCTCTAAAACAATTAATCACATGCTTTCGTGCAAGTGGGAGATTGTTAGGTGTGATGCCCGAAAGACAATTTTGTAATTGTTTTATTTAATAAATGAAATGATATTATTATTCATATTTATTATTCTCATATTCACCGATGTGACAATAGTATTTACACTCTGTAAAACCCTAAAGTATATCGTTTATGTAATCACTTAACTCGGTGTATGGTATACACGGGAGGATTGAGTTAGTGAAGATGTACTTAAAATACAATTAGCCCATAGTGAAGTTAACCAAGAGTATCGGGTCTCTCCTTTAATGTGCTATTAATAATGCTGAGAACACAATAGGTGTGATTGTCTTATCCGGACTTTCGATTAAGAGAACCTAATGGGGCATTTATATATGATAGATATATCATATAGAAATTTGGACCGATTTGATTAGAGTTCAAGATATAATTCCGTAATCGAGAAGTCTTATCGAATCAATGGATGATCATATTTATGGATATATCTTAATCACGAGGTGATCGAGTCCAACTACTTGAATCGGTATGAAGTTTGACTTGACGGTTAAGGATTACACCGAGTCTGTGATCCGAATTACCCCATCTTGGCATTTGTTTGGATTGAGTGAGTAGTACGTGTTGTCACGGATACGGAATCCATTCCTTCCATTTACGGAAGTAGATAGACGATTCCACTTATTTGTTAATCCTAGAAATCGATCGATCCATGGAGTTCATATTACATCGATTAGCTACCGGTGAGTTGTATGAATTAATTGATCACTAGGGGTTAATGGTAAATAAGGATAAGAGGTTCTAGAAAGGGTTAACGGTAACTTCCCGATTTAGAATGAGCAAATCATGGAGGATTAATCCATATGTAATGATTATATCAATGGACGCTTATTATTATTCTCGTGAGGAGATAAATATAATCTCATAATTGGAGGAGTGCGATCACGAGGATTATGGTGGCATATTCTCGTGATTGATTTATCGAATATAATTATTCATTGCTCGTAAGATAATTATTTATTTGATTTATCGGAGCCACGATTATTAGTCCATGGTCCCGACGTGCCTCCTAATATAGCATAGCTATTCTCGGACGTCGAATCCTAATAATATTAATTTAGTTCTTGTTGGACTTTATTAAAACGATATGTGAATTAATTGTTTAGTGGACTATTAAATTAGTTGGGCTAAATAATTAAATATGTGGAAAAGACATTTTCCATAATCTTGGCCCAATTATTGTGTTATGACAAAATTAATATTGACTAGGTCAATGTATGTAAATTTCGCCCCATGCTATTTTTTATGGAACAAGAAATTGTTTTCTTGTGTATTAATAAGACATGTGCATAAAATATTTATTGGATAAATATTTATGGAAAGAAATAAAGATAAATATTATTCTAGATTTGTTCTAGAATATTATGGAATTATCTTTTATTTAATGGGATTATTATAATTGATTTTGTATTAATTATTAAATCCTTGGAGGCTAAGTTTTACTCTCCTATATAAAGAGAGTTCTCCCAAGCCTTATACACAATTGTAATTTTCGACTTCATCTCTTAGAGAGAGAAGGAAAATATTTTCGGCCAAGGGGATTAAAGGGAAAATCTTGGAGATTTTTCCGGGTAGCATATCGGCAGGATTCGAGACGAGGATTTCCTTCCACCGGGAGCTGCTTGGATCACACGTACGGAAGATCGTGGTGCTCTTCACACCTTTGTTCGTTCTTTCCTATTGCGGTTCTTCAACTTGGATTTTGAGATCCAAGAGGTATGATCTACAACCCCCTTGTAGATGTAGATCTAGTTATTTTATTACGTGTGTTTTATAGATCTAGATCCTTAAAATCGCTTCCGCTGCGGATGATATTACTAACAGCAGGAATGTACATGTGCCCAAGACTGAGATGGCACAGCTGGCAGTCAGTTTCCTTTTGGGCGCAGCTAAAGCATGGATAGATGCTATACAGAGTAGCAATGACAAAGTAGCAGACTGGGAAACTTTTAAAGCTATGTTCTTCAACGAGCACTTCCCGGCAGCAGTACAAGCGGATAAGACAAGTCAGTTTTTGAAACTCAAGCAAGGTAACTACTTGACAGTATCTCAGTACACTAACAGGTTCAATGAGTTGGGACGGTTCTATCCCGAGCTGATGAAAGTGGAAGAAAGAAAGATGGCCCTTTACAAGGAAGGTTTAGCCTATGAAATTCAGTCTGGCATGTTGGGATTTACAGCAAGAAACATGGCAGAGCTCTTGAATAAAGCCTTGGAGGTTGAGACCTTCAAGAAGAAGGCCACCGTAGTGATTGGTAACAAAAAAAACTTTGGGACGAGTCAAGGTAATTATCGAGGAGCACCACAACAGAGCGTCAAGAAGAAGATAGCTCCTACGGCAACAAAGGCCCCAACCAGTGCACCGTTGTGTTCCAAGTGCAATAAGAATCATTCAGGCGAGTGCCGACAGAACACAAATAGTTGCTACGTATGCGGAGAACCGGGGCACTTTTCTAGGGAATGTCCCAATAAGGGGAATAAAGGGAGTACGAGCCGAGGAAACGGGAGAAGCGGCCCAAGCCGGCCAGTTCGAGTTTTTGCAGCTGATGCTAGAGATGCAGAACCAGAGGATGATGTTATCTCAGGTACCTTGTTGTTATTTTATTTTATTAAGATATTTTTATGGCACGTTTATTCATGCTTTAATTTTATTTAAATGAATGAATATGTTTTTTAGGTACGATAATGTTAACCTAGTGGTCAGAGCCTTGTTTGATACGGGAGCGTCTAACACTTTTGTGTCGACCAAGGTAGCTAGGAAGTTGAGTTTACCTTCGGAACCTTTGAGAAACACCTTGGAGATAACTACACCGTTAGGGAAGGTAACTAAGGTAACTAGGATGATACCTCAAGTGGAAGTTCGAGTTGGATCTTATCGATGCAGAAGTGACTTCACAGTTTTAGACTTTTCAGATTTTGACGTGACCCTTGGAATAGATTGGCTATCCGAGAATTATGTTCACTTAGATTGCCGAGAGAAGAAGGTGACCTTTAAAGTACCCAGGAAATCAGATAAGACCTATCAAGGGAATGTGTACGAGCCGAGTAAGAAGCGACATCCGATAATTTCAGCAGTCAAGGCAATTAGAGCTTGTCAGAAGGGTTGTGAAGGCTACATGTTGTATGCAGTGGATGTGGAACAAGTGAAGCCTAAGCTAGAGGAGACTCATGTAGTGAGAGAGTATCCCGAAGTGTTTCCGGAAGAGTTACCGGGAAACATGCTGGATAGGGAAATCGAGTTTGAGATCAAGTTGATACCGGGAGCGGCACCAGTTGCTAAGGCACCCTATAGAATGGCACCGGCTGAATTAAAGGAGTTGAAGGCTCAACTTAAGGATATTCTTGAGAGGAATATAATTCAGCCCGTGCCCGCCTTGGGAGCCCTGTTTTGTTCGTGAAGAAGAAAGATGGTAGCATGAGGATGTGTATCGACTACAGAGCGTTGAATAACCTTACCATCAAGAATAAGTACCCTTTGCCGAGGATTGATGATTTGTTTTAATCAGTTGCAAGGCAAGAAGGTATTCCCTAAGATTGATCTTAGGTCCGGTTATCATCAGTTGAAGATCAAGGTAGCAGATATACCGAAGACGGCTTTTAGTACGAGGTATGGACATTATGAGTTCTTAGTCATGCCCTTTGGGCTCACTAATGCTCCATCTGCATTTATGGATTTAATGCAGCGAGTTTTCATGCCATACTTGGATAAGTTTGTGATAGTGTTCATAGACGACATCCTAGTATATTCTAAGGATGAGGAAGAACATGAGGAACACTTAAGAATAGTGTTGGATACTTTGAAGAAGAACCAGTTGTTCGCTAAGTTTTCTAAGTGTGACTTTTGGTTGAAGCGAGTCAGTTTCTTGGGTCATGTCATTTCTGGAGATGGTATACAAGTAGATCCAGCAAAGATTGAGGCAGTCAAGAATTGGCCCAAACCTACCACAGTTTCAGAAGTAAGGAGCTTTCTTGGTTTGGCTGGCTACTATAGGAAGTTCGTGCAAGACTTTTCTAAGATAGCTACTCCACTCACTAAGCTTACACAGAAGAATGTGAAGTTCGAATGGATAAGCGAGTGTGATACAACTTTTCATACCTTGAAGGATAGGTTGACTACGGCCCCAGTGTTGGCAGTTCCGGAGATTTTTTATAACTACGATGTCTACACGGATGCTTCAGGATAGGGTTTAGGTTGTGTGTTGATGCAAGGAGGGAAAGTGATTGCTTATGCATCTAGGCAGTTGAAGGTGCATGAGAAGAACTACCCGACACATGACTTAGAGTTGGCAGCGGTAGTGTTTGCCTTAAAGACTTGGAGGCACTACTTGTACGGAGTTAAGGCTAGGATCTTCACTGACCACAAGAGTTTAAAGTACTTCTTCACACTGGAGAATCTGAATATGAGACAGGGGAGATGGCTGGAGTTCGTAAAGGATTACGATTTGGATATTCAGTACCATCCGGGCAAAGCCAATGTAGTGGCTGATGCTTTAAGCAGGAAACTAGTTTTTGCAGTTTCAAGCATCGAAGATGTGGCAGAAAGGTTAGATGGGCTGGAAATGAGCAGGTTTGATCAGATTGAGGATCGACAGTTTGTGGCGCCGTTGTTAGCAAGATCGGAGTTGATGGATGATATTCGGGAGAAGCAAGATAAAGATCCGGTTTTAGTTGATTTGAAGCGAGTTGCTAGAGAGAAGCCTGCGGTTGGTTATGCATTAGATAAGAATGGAAACCTTTGGTACCAGGATCGTTTATGTGTACCCAATGTTGGTGACCTAAGGCAGAGAATTATGGAAGAGGCACATAGGATTGCTTTTGCAGTTCACCCAGGAGCTACTAAGATGTACAGAGACTTGAAGGAGAAGTTTTGGTGGCCCTCGATGAAGGTAGAGATAGCCAAGTTCATGGCAGAATGTGATATTTGTCAAAAAGTAAAGGTAGAGCATAGGAGACCAGGAGGAATGCTTAAGCCTTTAGATATCCCCGAATGGAAATGGGATAAGATCACGATGGACTTCATCACCGGATTACCAAAGACAAGAGGTGGTCATGATGCGATTTGAGTGATTGTGGATAGATTGACCAAATCTGCCCACTTCTTACCATATAAGGTTGATATGCCTTTGAAGAAGATGACGACACTATGCTTGGATAATATAGTGAAGCTTCACGGAGTTCCTATCTCGATAGTTTCGGATCGTGATTCGAGGTTCGTCAGTCGGTTTTGGAAGAGCTTACAAGCAGCTTTTGGAACCAAGTTAGATTTGAGTACGGCCTTTCATCCTCAGACGGATGGACAATCTGAGAGGACCATCCAAAAACTCGAGGACATGCTAAGAGCTTGTGTCTTGGAAGTAGGTGGATCATGGGATGACTACCTACCCGTAGCGGAGTTTGCCTACAACAACAGTTATCATGCAAGTATAGGCATGTGATGGGAGTCAACTTTACGTGACTCCGGTGCATTGTTTATCCCCGTTTACCACATTTTCAGCACATTTTTGGGTGATTTAGACCATTTTTGGGGTGTTATCGTGAGCTCATGGCACGGGGATTGAATCCGTTACTTTGATGGATTACTACCCCTTTTTGTTGATATTAACCCTATTCCCGAGCACTTTTACCCTCCGGAATTGTTTGGATGTTTTTGGTTGATTATGATATTGAAGGATATTGGTGTCTCGAGGACCCGAGAGGTGATGATTTGTGGCAAAAGGCATGATCGAGGCAAGAGGAGGGATCAAAGAGGAAGAAAAGTGAAGTTTTGGGGCAACAGGGTCAAACGCTCGTTTGAACCCCCAAACGTGCGTTTGAAAAGCCATCAGTTGATACAGAGTTCAAGCCCTCCAAACGCGCGTTTGAAACCACCTTAAACGCGCGTTCCAAGTCCCCCAAACGCGCGTTCCAGATGAAGAACAGTTATAACCTTGCCCAGAAATGAAGCGAAACGCGCGTTTGCACTAAGCCAAACGCGCGTTTGAAGATGTTAAACGCCAGTCTCAGCCGCTCAAACGTGCGTTTGAAGACGAATTCTGTAGATTTTCCTCCACCTATAAATACCCCCCTAGACTATTTCCAAATATCAATTATTCTCTTAGCAAAACTCTACCCATTTCTTTGCTCGATTTTTGTAATAGCTTAGAATACTTTCTCTTAGCTTACATCAACACTATTGTAGCTTAATCTTTCCATTTCTTAGCTCAGATTTCTATTCCAAACACTAAGAGACCATCTTTTAATTAGTTTTCTATTTTGTACTTTTTGGATCTAATCTCGAATTTCTGCAAATTAATGGTAAATTCCTTCTTTCTTTTACTTGTTATGTCTTTCATTTACTGTTTTATGCATGTTTTAACTAGTATAATGAGTAGCTAAACTCTTTTCATAGTCGAATCATGTGAAATTTGGTGAAATCACTCTTTGGGTGATGAAATTGGGAGTGGGTAGTGCTTTTTATTGTTGTATCTTGCATATTTCACGTCTTAGAACTTGTTATAACATATTTGGGCTAGATTGATCACCTAGGTCAAAATCACACACATCACTCTAAAGAGTTGTTCAGATAGAGAGGTGTGGGAAAAGGGGTTCTAAGGTCATGGCGTAGACTCAGCTTAGTTGTTAAGTCCGAGCCCAAAGTGAGGTTACTCGTTTTAACGTTTAAGCGGCTCTAGAGCATAACTTGTCTTGTTAGTGAATCTTCTTTAGGGAAGGGTAGTCAACATGGCATAGGGTGTTAGGAGAGAGTTGTTCAGACCTTAGCACCGGAATTAGGAGCACGCACCCGTGAGATCGTTTGCAAGATTTCGTTTGTTTTAATGCACACTGCCGGTTTTGTCTATCCTTGGGGTTGAAATTAGCTGTTTTGATCATGGTTCGGCTATGTCCCTTAATCTATCTTTAAAACCTAGTAGTTTAATCTTCTTTCTTTCTTTCTTACCTTTGAACTCGTCAGTAGGAATCACTCACTTCAAAAATATTGATCACTTAGACTAAGTAACACGTTCGCTTTGGTACTCACAAACACTTTTCCCTTGGGTTTGACCTCATACTCCTGTTGCTATTCTAGCAATCGACCCGGTACACTGCCGGTCAGAGAGTTAGTTTACCCACGGTTTCGAGTCTTTATAAATTGTTTTTGAAGGGGTAAGCCTCAATCAAAATGGCGCCGTTGCCGGGGAATTGTGTGCTATTTGTGATATCTTGCAAGTGAACCGAAGGCTTGGGCCTAAGTTTTATTTTACTGTTTTCTTGTTGTTTGCTTTTTGTAATTCATGACCCGGAGATCTCAAACACCACTCATACCATACATAGACGGGATTGAGGCTTACGCAAGGCATAGAAATAGTCAAAGAAGAAGAGGTCGTCAAGTAGAGGAGTCAAATCCGGTCTTTGAAGAGAATAGTTTGGGTGAGTTGGAAGAAGGATCCGGTATGGCATAAAACGGTGAACAAGGATTGGAAGGACATTTGGGGAACAATAATGGAGTCCCAAATCAAAACCCGTCTCTTGTCAACAACAATGCACAAGGAGGTGGGAATGGACAAGGGAATAACTTTGTTAATGCGAATGGGCCTATACCACAAAATGCTCAACCGGAGGTCCAAGGGAATCAAATGGATCCCATTGTTATGCAACAGTTCAATGCATGGATGTTGAATCAATTTCAACAGAACCAAAATCAAGCTCACAATCAAGGTGCAAATGCAATGCCTAATTGGTTTAATGGTCAACAAGAGCAAAATCAAGGCGGATTGACTTGTAGAGATTTTGTGCTTGCTCCCACGGCAACCATGGGGCATAGTCCAATTCAAATGCCACCGGTAGCCGCCAACAATTTGGAATTGAATAGGAACATCATACATTTGTTGGGAGACAACGCTATATTCAAGGGAACTGCTTTAGAAAATCCTCACTTGTTCATTGATCACTTTCTCCAAATAGTGAATTCAACAAAGATCAATGGAGTGAGTGATGAGGCACTTAAACTTATGCTCT
This sequence comes from Gentiana macrophylla, assembly GCA_026214975.1. NCBI lineage: Eukaryota > Viridiplantae > Streptophyta > Magnoliopsida > Gentianales > Gentianaceae > Gentiana > Gentiana macrophylla. The sequence continues at coordinate 10,159,074 of CM047813.1, forward strand.
TCCCGTTCGCCTTGAAAGAGCAAGCTAAGCGGTGGTATGATTCGTTGCCCAATGATTCTTTACACACATGGGAGGAAGTGATTAAGACCTTTCTACTCAAGTATTACCCCCCATCGAAGACCATGGATATGAAAGAGGCTATCATGTCGTTCAATGCTTATGAAGGAGAAGATCTACATGAGTCATGGGATCGGTTTAAGGCTTTGTTGAGAGAGTGCCCGGGGCACAGGTTGAGATCTTATGAGGTAGTTCATGCTTTCTTCCGGGGTTTGGATCAAGTGCATCAAAGTACCTTGCATGCTTCGTGCAATGGAGATATTATGAGTATGGTACCCGAAGTGTCTATGAACCAAATAGAGAAGATTTCCGAGACCTTGAGGCAATACATATCGTCAAGTAGAAAGGGGACAATAAGTAAGAAGCCCGGTTTGGTTGAAGTGAAAGAAGTTGAGGCAAATGATCAATATCATGCTCAAGTACAAGCGATGGAGCAACAATTGGGAAGATTACAAAAGGAGAATGAGAGTGCTAGACTTTACCAAATTTGTAGTGGATCACACTCGGCAAAGGATTGTAGGATGACTACCAAAGCTCAAAACATGGCTGATCCTCAATCCTCAACTGAAGGGCAACCTAGTACTCTATCTCAAGACAACATGAATGAGTTAGCTAAGCGGATGATGAGTATTTGTTCGATGGAGCAATGGAATGCGGGGCCTCAACATCAAAATCAATTGCAAAGCGCCTATCAAGGCCAATATATGGGAGATCAACCAAGTGGGCCACCGTATGAAGAATCTCAAGATATAAACTTTGTGGGACAAGGTCAAGGAGGGAATTATGGAAATCAAGGTGATGGTTCTTGGAGGAATAACAACAATCAAGATTGGAACCGAAACCAAAACCAAGGCCAAAACCAAGGTTATGGACAAGGCCAAAATCAAGGCCAATCTTCTCAAGGGCAATTCTATCAACCTCCACACCAAAGGCAACAACAAGGAGGGTACAATCAACAAGGCTCTAGCACTTATCAAAACCCTCCACCTTTGGCTCCTATACCTCAAAAGAGTGCAACCGATGTCATATTAGAGCAAATGAACAAAAACTTTATGGAGATAAAGAAGGACATGGTTGAGATGAACTACAAACATGGGTCCGCCATCAAAAATCTTGAGACTCAATTTGGTCAAGTGGTGGAACATGTACAGTAGAAAGGCGGCTTACCGAGTAACACCGAGACGAATCCAAGAAATGTAAGCGCCATCTTAACTCGAAGTGGCAAAGTGTTAAGGACAAGTGGTGAATGTTAGGTGTGATGCCCGAAAGACAATTTTGTAATTGTTTTATTTAATAAATGAAATGATATTATTATTCATATTTATTATTCTCATATTCACCTATGTGACAATAGTATTTACACTACAGAAAACCCTAAAGTATATCGTTTATGTAATCACTTAACTCAGTGTATGGGATAAACACGGGAGGATTGAGTTAGTGAAGATGTACTTAAAATACAATTAGCCCGTAGTGAAGTTAATCGAGAGTATTGGGTCTCTCCTTTAACGTGCTATTAATGCGCCCAGAACACAATAGGTGTGATTGTTTTATCCAGACTTTCGGTTAAGAGAACCTAGTGGGGCATTTATATGTGATAGATATATCATATAGAAAATTTGGACCGATTTGATTAGAGTTAGGATATAATTCCGTAATTGAGAAGTCTTATCGAATCAATCGATGATCATATTTATGGATATATCTTAATCTCGAGGTGATCACGATCAAGCTGCTTGAATCGATTATGAGGTTTGACTTGACGGTTAAGGATTACACTGAGTCTGTGGTCTGAATTACCCCATCTTGGCATTGTACTGGATTGAGTGAGTAGTCTATGTTGTCACAAATACGGAATCCATTCCTTCCATATCTGGAAGTAGATAGACAGTTCCCTTATTTGTTAATCCTATAAACTGATCGATCCATGAAGTTCATATTACACTTATTAGCTACCAGTGAGTTGTATGAATTAATTGATCACTAGAGGGTTAATGGTAAATAAGAATAAGAGGTTCTGAAAAGGGTTAACGGTAACTTCCCGATTTAGAATGAACAGTCTATGGAGGATTAATCCATATGTAATGATTATATCAATGGACGCTTATTATCATTCTCGTGAGGAGATAAATATAATCTCGTAATCGGAGGAGTGCAGTCACGGGGTTATGGTGGCATATTCCTGTGATTGATTTATCGAATATAATTATTCTGTTCGTAAGATAATTATTTATTTGATTTATCGGAGCCGCTGATTATTAGTCCATGGTCCCGACATGCCTCCAATATAGCATAGTTATTCTCGGACGTCGAATCCTAAGAATATTAATTTAGTTCTTATTAGAATTTAATTAAAACGATATGTGAATTAATTGTTTAGTGGACTATTAAATTAGTTGGGCTAAATAATTAAATATGTGAAAAAGACATTTTTCATAATCTTGGCCAAAATTAGTGTTATGGCCGAAAATTCATATTTACTAGGTCAATAAGAGAATTTTCGGCCCCAAGCATGTTTTAGGAAAAAAGAAATTAGTTTTCTTGTGAATTAATAAGACATGTGCACAAAATATTTATTGGATAAATATTTCTGGTAAGAAATAAAGATAAATATTATTCTAGATATGTACTAGAATATTATGGGATTATCTTTTATTTATTGGATTTATTTATTTGCAAAATAAAATCCTTGGAGGACAAGGATTACTCTCCTATATAAAGAGAGATCTCCCAAGCCTAATACACACTAGAATTTTCGACTTCACCTCTTAGAGAGGAGAAGAAAATTTTCGGCCAAGGGGAGCAAGAGAAAATCTTGGAGATTTTCCGGGTAGCATATCGGAAGGATTCGAGACGAGAATTTCCTTCCACCGGGAGTTGCTCGGATCACACGTGCGGAAGATCGTGGTGCTCTTCACACTATCCTTTGATCTTCATATTGCGGTTCTTCTACTTGGATTTTGAGATCCAAGAGGTATGATCTACAACCCCCTTGTAGATGTAGATCTAGTTATTTTATTACGTGTAAATTATAGATCTAGATCCTTAAATCGCTTCCGTTGCGGATGATATTACTAACAGTGGTATCAGTCGCCTGGTGATCTATATTTATACGTATAAAATATTAGATCTAGGAGTGGAAAACATGTAGTTTTTTGTGTCACAATTTTTTTTGGGGCCGATGCATATGTTCTTTTTATTTTATTTTGCGATTGTTGTGGTTTGAAGAGATGGATTGGGGTTGGTACTGTTTACCCGTAGATCTGTTTTGTAGCTCTTTTGATTAGTATCAATTGAGCATAGGATGTGTAATTTATTTTTTAGGATAAGGTTGTAAAGGACCATTTTACATCTTATTTATGTAAAAAGGACAACAAAAATATGCAATGGTTGAAAAGGACAAAAAGTAATGTCAATCCAAAAATACCCTTTATAATTACAAGTAGTCTCAATCCTCCATTATGTGCATCATTCCTCCATTATCCTAAAATCTGGAAACCCTACTCCTTCATTCTGCGCCTCCTTCTCAACCATTCTGCGCCTCCTTCTCAACAAATTGCTCCTCATTCTTCTACAACAAATGATAAGATCCGATCCTGCATTTTCAGTGGAGTTAAGCGGCGAATCCGTTGCAGCATCATCATTTCTGAGACGAGAAGTTAAGCGGCGACGAATCCATTGCAGCAACCATAGAGAAGTTAAGCGGCGGCACGAGAAGAAATCACCGGAAACGTTGATCGGAGAATCCATTGCAGCATCATCAGCGGCGGAAGAACAAATAGAATCATCGATCGAGTGATGTGCATTCTTGTGATGGGAATCATATTCAATTTTGCTTTCAAACGTTGATCAATTTTGCTTTCAATTAGTTGATCAACCATAGAGAAGTTAATCTGCTTTTTTTTTGACTGATGCTTTCAAACGTTAATCTTCTCTTTTTTTTAAGCGATGCTTTTTTGATCGATTTGGAAAACCGTTTTGGTTGATACTTCCGCCATTCATTAGGCGAATTTGCTGCTAATTATCCAAAAAAAATAAATTGAATTATATGAAGATGATATCTCCCAAACCGTGTTGATTTTTTTGCTGATTTTCTGCACTTTCTTTACCAAAATGATATCTCCCAAACTGTATGAACACACCCTTTTATTATCTACAATTTTTTTTTTTTTTTTTTTTTTTTTTGTTCTTTTCAAGAAGATAAGTTAAAATGTTATGTGATCATGCTTTGGTTGAATTGATGAGCAGAAGAAGAATTTAAAATAATCGTGTTTGGAGTTATTTCCTTGATTTTTCATATGAAATGCATCTTTGAAGTTGTTGTGTATTCTTGTCCGTCCATATGATATGTGCATAGATATCTATATGTGTTTTTGTAATGTTACTACATTATTTGGAATTGGAACTACATACAATCTGTGTTTAATTTCTATAAAATGTAAATGCATTGTTACTACATTGTCTTGACCTAGGACTACCTCTTTTTTATGGTTCATACAACTACAGCAAGTGTAACTATGTTGTGTTGCAAAGTTACTACATGTCCTGGAATGTGATAGATATTATGTTCTGAAAAGTTACTACATGTTCTGAAAAGTTACTACATGTTCTGGAATCATTTGCACATGTTACACATTTTTGACTTTTTTGTGTCTACATTTTGTGGCTTTACTGATTGCAATGGTGGGCTATAAATACAATGGTGTGTATTGTTACTACATAATTGTAAAGCAGTAACTAGTTTTTTATATTGTTACTACATTGTCATGACCTAGGACTGCCTCTTTTTATGGTTCATACAACTTCAAAGAATTGTAACTATATTGTGTTGAAAAGTTACTACATGCTCTGTAGTGTGACTAATATTATTTCGTTGACATAGTAAACCATACATCTGACATGTGACTGGATCGATGTTGAAACATGTTGGTTTTTAGCACATTTTGTTTACATTTTGTTTACATTGCAATTGTGTGTATATGTGTTTAATTTCTATAAAATGTAACTGCATATGTTACACACGTTTGCTTGATGAGAAACTCAAGTTAGTTCGCGATTTTCTCCCATTTTTTTCACAAATGTGCACGATCTTAAGGTCCTCGAATCCCCTATTGGGTTCCCCTTCCCAATTAGGGTTTAGATTGGTAACGTTTCGGCATTTTTTCCAACGGACATGTAGTAACGTTCGGCATTTTTGTAATGTTACTACATTTTTGTATGAATATGCACGATCTTAAAGTACACAAACAACTCTATTATCGTTCCCTTCCAAGTAGGGTATAGAAGAGTAACGTTTTGGCATTTTCTATGAATGTGCACGATCTTAAAGATACACAAATCCCTATTGGGGTTCCTCTCCCAAGAGGGGTATAGAAAGCAATGGAAACACCTCAAACATAGTAACACATAATGTAGTAACTCGTAGTAACACCAACACGTAGTAACACCAAAGACGACTTTAATGTGAAAAGAAAAAAAAATATTATCATTAAGGGTATTTTTGTACATCTCTTTTTTTTTGTCCTTCTCAACCAAATATTATTTTTTTGTCCTATTCTTCATTTAAGATGTAAAGTTGTCCTTTAGGACCACCATCCGTTTATTTTTATGCAACTCGAAAATTGTAAAGATGGCTTCTTTATAATTTCAAATTTGTTCCGGGTTCGAGACGACGAATACATGGTGTTGAAGATCATCAAGAAGGTACACACGAGAGGAGGCCGATTGTTTTATTTTTTTTTTTCCAGCAAAAAAAATTGGTCTCGGAAATTTTTTTTTGAGTGCGGCAGTTTTTTTTTTTATGTTGTAACCTTTTTTTTTTTTTTTTTTTTTTTCTTTTGGCCGCATGGCCTACTGAATTTATAAAAAAAAAAAAGTTTTTTTTTTATTAATTTGGCCGAGGGCCTGTTAGAATTTAAAATAAAAAAAAAAGAAAATGGAAAGTTTTTTTTATTTTTATTTTTTAATAAAACAGTTTAATAACATAGATATATATATATTTAATATATTTGTATATTACGGCCTCCTCCCTCGTCGATCAAGGTTCGTGTCAAGATCGCAGCTTTGAAGATCCGGATGATTCAAGTTCGAAGATCGAGACTTGAAGATTTGGAATTAATTTTTTTTTACTTTTCCTTAGAAAATAGGTTAGTCGAAGTACCAACGATCCATCTCGGTGTTTAAATTTTCCATAATTTATTTTTATGTGATTGATCATAAAATAGATATAAAATCGGAATTGCCATGACATGCATCATATCATAAATCCACTCCATGCATACATGTAGAATTTTAATTTTGGTAATTAAAATAGGCATGTATACAAACTCGCGTAATTAGTTGAAATTTAATTAATACGTGGTAATTAATTAATTTAGTAACTAATTAAAGATCCGAGGACGGGTTATGAAATCGTTAAGCCTTTTCGGTGTGTGTTCTCGGTGAATCGCCTTAAAAGCCAAAACGAGATCACGTTCGTAGTGTCTACGAGATCGAATGATGGTAAAAGAACAATAAATCTTGGATAAGAACGGTTCGCTTTATAGGTTGGGTGGTCAATCGAAAGTGGGCTCGACCGACTTAACCCTCCTAGTGTGATGTATGCACAGGGTCCGGCAAGACTAAGCTACGCCGGCAAGCGGATGGGTGATTCCTTCTTATCTCAATGGGGCTCTCTTGACCCGACTTCGTCCGATCGTCACATATGTTCCAACGAATAGGACGGGTAGGCTTGCACTCACGTTACCGACACCATTCGGAATCCTTGATTTGATGTGCTTTTATGTTAACATCAAAAGAGCGTGATTAGTTAACCCACCACCACTTCCAAAATATTGAGTGGGAGTGGGGAGGCGCTTGACCAACCCCATGACCTCTACTATAGATACAAGTAAGTGAGAGAAGGGTGACGCCTCGCGGCGCTTTGATTTCGTCCCCCTACGGATGGTGTTCACCCCTATCAACATTCATGGCTTGGTCTCTGTCTCGGATTTTATCTAAGCAAAATAAACAAGTAATAAAAATAATCCGGTTTACCCTAAGTGCAGGGATCGTAGTATAGCGATTACAACCGGAGTCGATCTCAGGGAATCGGGGTATCTAGTTCATTAATTTTCCTAAGATTGTTACCATTATTATTAAAACCTAAAATAACAAAACGAAAAGTAAACTGGACAGAGGATTGTCAGTCCAAAGCCAGGAAAGATCGTTGCGAACATAACTAAACTATAAACGAGAAAAACAATAAAACTCATAAAAGCATGATAATGACTATTGTAAAATCCCGAAATTTTGACTTCCTAATTAATTAGTAAAAGATCTAGTTATTTGGGAAATTATGGGATTTATTAATTGTACGGAGAGATTTAGTAATAATTAAAAAGGAGTTTTAATAAGGAGTTTTAATCACTTAATAAAAGGATTTTCACCCCTTTTCTCCCTTATTTTTTTCCCCAAAACAGAAATTTTCAGCCCAAAACCCCCCTTGCCGCCGACCCCCTTGTAAGGAAGAAGGAGAGGAAAAAATCTCTCCTTGGTGTTTAGGAATTCGTCATCGGTGATCGCTGTTTTCTTTTTATAGATTCGGACTTCGTGGAGGAGCGATTTTAGCTCGATAGCAGAGGGTTCTCAAGAAACGCAGCTTAACCGGTAAGAATATTTCTATGTTTTGTGCTCCGTTTGGATACTTGGCTTTGTTGTGTATGGATACTGGTGTGTTATTGCGTTGGTTGAAACCTATAGTTGATATGATGCTTTTGTATGGAGTTTCTGGGCTTAAAGTGTTGTTTTGCTGCTGTGTTGTGGAGAAACGGCTCGGAAATCGCGTAGAGAGCTGTTAGGGTTCTAGTCGAAACCAGGTTGGACGAGCGTCTGATTCATGCGGACGGGCGTCTGCCCTGGGTACATTTCGGACGGGCGTCTGGATTAGCTGGACGGGCGCCCAGGGTGTTAAATTTGATTCGAGATGTAACGATTCTTAGTGGACGGGCGTCAGGTTAAGGGGCGGGCGTCTGGGTTACCCGGACGGGCGGGCGTGGCGAGGGTTGTTTTACATTCAGGATCTAACTCGAGGTGTTGGACGGGCGTCCGATGGTTTGGACGGGCGCCCGGTAGAGTCTTTGGACGGGGCGTCCGGCCTTCCAAACGGGCGCCCGATCTATATTGTTTCTTCGTTGTGGGTTGTTGGCTAGTCTTACGAACATGTTCGAAGGTTATGCTTTGGTGAGTTAAGAATTTTAGTGTCTTGGTGAGATTCGGATTTTGGGCATCGAAGTTCGTAGACCCGTAGTGGTTGGGCCGGATAGGGTAGCACCCCGGCCGGGAACCCGGAAGGTTTCCTTACGACTTCCGGTGTCCTTAGTGTACTTGGGGAGTTGCAGAGGCGGTGGTGTGGTCGGCCCGGATAGGGTAGCACCGAAGCCGGGAACCCGGAAGGTTTCCTTGCACCCCAAAGACGTGGTGGTCCACCTAGTTATGGTACCATTGGGTGACCTTCAGGATCCTCCTCTCTGAGGGCTTTACCCTTTTGAGGATGTGCACATTCGGGACCTTTAGGTGGTTAGTTGTGAAGTATGGTGTCCGTTATGGTTGGTCGTAAATTTTATTGATTTGTTGGGTCCTGCATAAATTGGGGGTACCCTTCATGGGTTGGCTTTACCTTATGTACACTAGATTTATTCTTACTCAACTTTGTAGTTGACGGTTTGTACTTTCGTTTGACCCTGCTATGATCCATTTATGGGGAGCAGATTCTTAGCAGGTATTCCTATGGATGTTTGCTTGTTGCTGGGATGTCGCGGGGTTTGAGAGCCACGTAGTCGCAGTCACATGTCGTCTACATTATTTGAAATTTCCAATTTTAAAGATTTTGACGTTCCGCATAATTTCATTTACTTCAGGATATTTGTACTCACTTTAATACTTTCTCTCAAAATAATGAATGGTGAATGTTTATTTTCTTTCTGTTGTGGAATGTTGAATGTTACCGCCACGATCGTGGTGTCGTGATGAGTGGCACTACTGTTGACCAATACCGCGCCGACGGGATTGGGAACCGGGTGTTACAAAGTGGTATCGAGGCGTTCGACTCGAGACCACCACCTAAAATGAACCTTAAGAATAAGTTCACTAAAATGAGCACAGTGAGGATGTGTGGGGTAGGTATTGTGTCCTATGTAGGGAAGGTACGGTGAGTTCGATGTATGTGGAAATGTGGCGCATGTTACAATTAATTTTGGACGATGAAGTGTTAGTATATGTGAAATATTTTGTGGCATGATATAGGTGATAATTGAATATATGATTGTTTACTTTTGTAGTTTTAGCTATGCCTCCCAGAATGGAAATGAAAAGGACCGGTGATTGATCAGTTGGTTAAGATGAATCAAGACTGATTCAGCGGTCAACAAGGCGGCTGAGAGGATCGTTCTCAGGGGTCGACCACCGGCATGACTAGGGCCGTGAGTCAGCAGAGGCCTAGTCAGTACGATGGTAAGGGAGATCCTAAGGGACTCGAGCGGTGGATTAGGGAGTTTGAGAAAATCTTGGCCACTCTAGGCTGTCCAGAGGAACTAAAGGTCGACCAAGCTGCCTTCTACTTGGTTGACAGGGCTGATTTGTGGTGGGGTACTAACAAAGATCGGTTGGCTCAGACTGTAAATGAGCAAGGGAAACGGTATTGGTACCACTTTGGCTGGTGAGTTTAAGCAGAGTCGAGGCGTGAATTCTTTCCCGAATCTAAGAGGAAAGAGCTGCGGGTCGAGTTCGATAATCTCCGGATGGGGATATGACTATTCAGGAATACTACGAGAAGTTTGTCGACTTGGCGCTTTTGCATCCGAGCTAGTGCCGATCAAGAGGCCAAGATGGTGAAGTTTGAGCAACACTTAGATTTAGCGATCCGGGATCGTATGGGTGCAAGCGAGGGCTTCACGAGCTTAAAAGAGATGTGTGAAGTGGCATGCAACATTGAGAGGATTCGGAGAGAGGTTAAAGCGGCGTATGCTACTAACAAGAGGAAGAGTGTCTCTGAGGACAATCAGGGGCAGCAAAAGCGGAGCAATTCTGGAAACCCACCAGTACGACCGTCCTTTTCGGAAAATTCCCACCTTACCAGGGGCAGTGGTGGTCAGCCAGGGAGAGGTAACTCCCAGGGGTTTAGTCGGCCACGAAGTTATCATTGCAAGCGGTTCCAGAGAAATCATCCGGTACCGATTGTTCAAAGCGCAGTTCGATGTCACAATTGTGGGAAGTTTGGACATAGACGGTATGAGTGTTTTACGGCTCCCACACTGCGGGCCGGGTCGGCATCGGTTACGGAAGCAACATGGGTGGGACTCAGGAGCAACACGGGAAGCGTGAGTAGCGGTAGCCAACAGCAGAGTAGTACCCATGCACAGAGCCGACAGGGGGGTACACCTACGGCCACTGGTGGAAACAGGAACCGACCATCAGGGTCGGCCAAAGACACCCAGTGAGCGAGGGTAAATCGGGACCGGGAAATTATTCGTGACCGGGCGAGAGAGGAGGCCGAGCAGAGCAACCACGTAGTGACGGGTAATTTTCTGGTTAACTCATTCTTATCCTATGTACTTTTTGATTCGGGTGCATCATGTTCCTTTGTAGCAAGTTCGCATGTTTTGAGGTTAGGTCTAGTTACATCCGAGGTAATTGATGAGAAAATTTATGCAACCATCAGGAGAGTTAGTACCATGTTCTAAGTTGTATAGAGATGTACCATTAGTGATTTTGGGAGTCAACTTGTCGGTTGACTTGATCGAGTTCCCTCTCGAGAACTTCGACGTTATTTTGGGTATGGATTGGTTGAACCGGCATAAAGCCAAAATTGACGCGTGGAGCGAAGAAGGTGACTTTGAGAGGTCCTAAAAGGGTGCGGGTATCTTACAAGGGATTTGTGGATAAACCTAATGTGAAGATTATTCGGTGATGACTTTGAGATCTCTCGTCGAGAAAGGGTACCCGTTGTTTATGTGTCACGCATACATGATGTAAGCACGGGGATCTAAACTAGCGGACATTGATGTAGTCCGTGATTTTGGGGATGTATTCCCGATGAGATACAGGCATGCCACCCAGGAGGAGGTAGAGTTTGCGAGTGGAGTTGGTGCCCGGGACCGGACCGATATCGAAGGTACCCTATCGTATGGCACCTAAAGAATTAGCGAACTAAAGGTACAATTGGAGGAAGCGCCGATAAAGGGTACATCCGACCGAGTGTGTCACCGTGGGGAGCACCGGTGTTGTTTGTGAAGAAGAAGGATGGTAGTATGCGGCTGTGTATTGATTACCGGGAGCTGAACAACGTCACAGTGAAGAACAAGTATCCGTTACCGAGGATCGATGACTTGTTCGATCAACTACGGGGGGCAGGTATTTTCTCGAAGATTGATTTGCGGTCAGGGTATCACCAGCTCAGGGTAGCAGATGCGGATATCCCAAAGACCGCATTTCGTACCAGGTACGGACATTATGAATTCACGGTCATGCCTTTCGGATTGACCAACGCACCAGCAGTTTTCATGGATCTGATGAACCTTGTATTCAGACCCTACTTAGACAAGTTTGTAGTTGTTTTCATTGACGACATCTTAGTCTACTCTAAGACTAAGGAAGAACATACCGAACACCTGAGGCTCGTACTGCAGATTTTACGGGAAAAACAACTGTATGCGAAACTGTCTAAATGTGAATTCTGGTTGGAACGAGTGGCATTCTTGGGGCATGTCGTCTCGAAAGACGGTGTATCCGTTGACCCGAGCAAGATAGAGGCAGTGAAGAGATGGCCAACACCTAAGAATGTTGCAGAAATTCGAAGCTTCTTGGGTTTGGCTGGATATTACCGAAGATTTGTAAAAGACTTTTCCAAGATTGCGAGACCGATGACTGCATTGATGCAGAAAGAGAACCGGTTTAAGTGGGATGACAATTGTGAGAGGGCGTTCCAACTACTCAAAGAACGGTTGACTACGGCTCGGTGTTAGCGTTGCGGATGGGAATGAGGACATCGAGGTTTATACCGATGCATCGAAGAATGGCTGGGTTGTGTCTTTGATGCAACGGAGGCAAGTGATCGCGTATGCATCAAGGCGACTTAAGCCGTATGAGAGTAACTACCCAACCCACGACTTAGAGTTGGCGTTTGTGGTCTTCGCATTGAAGATATGGCGACACTACTTGTATGGAATAACTTTCAAGGTGTTTTCAGATCATAAGAGCTCAAGTACATATTCACACTGAATGAGCTCAATATGCGTCGAGGCGTTGGTTGGAGTTAATTAAAGATTATGACATGGAAATTCAATACCACGTAGGGAAGGCCAATGTAGTGGCGGACGCTTTGATTCGGAAGTCGATTCATTCCTTGTGCGAGGAGGTAGCACGGATCAGATTGCGAGAAGAGTTGGACCGCATGGATATTTGTGTCATCCAGAAAGGCGGAGATAAAAGCGACTTCGTCTTGCAACCCGAATTATACACTGAGATCCGGGTGAGACAAGTGGGTGACAAGGTAATCGAGGCAAAGAAGGCCAAGATTGGTACAGATGGTGCGGCTGATTTTACGTTACATGAGGATGGTAGTATTCGGTTTAAGGGTCGGTGGTGTGTACCGGCCCGGACGAAGAACTCAAGAGGCGGATCTTGGGGGTGAAGCTCATAGTACGCCTTATTCGGTTCATCCGGGAGGAGACAAACTGTATAAAGATCTCGGAAAACCTTTTGGTGGCCCAATATGAAACGCCAAGTAAGCGGAATTTGTGTCAAAGTGCTTGACTTGTCGGAAGATCAAGATTGAACATCGACGGCCACGAGGGTATCTTTGCAGCCGTTGGATGTGCCGGTGTGGAAGTGGGATTCCATCTCCATGGATTTTGTATGTGGATTACCGAGAGCCCTAAAGGGAATAATATGATTTGGGTCGTTGTGGATAGATCGACTAAAGCGGCGCATTTCATTCCGATGAAAGACACTTGGAGTAAGACGGAGTTGGCTATGGCATACCGGAGGAATATTGTGAGACTACATGGTATACCCAAAGCATTGTGTCGAGATAGAGATGCGAGATTCATATCTCGGTTTTGGCGAGAGCTACAGCAGCCTTGGGGACGGAACAACAAATGAGTACTGACTTTTCACCCTCGCTACCGATGGTCGACGGAGAGGACCATACAAACCTTGGAAGACATGCTGAGGGCATGTGTGTTAGAATTCAAAGGCTCTTGGGAGGAAAAGCTCGATCTTATTGAGTTCTCATACAACAACAACTACCATGCCAGTATTAAGATGGCACCTTTTGAGGCACTTTATGGTAGGAAGTGCAAGGACGATTCGTCCGAGGCAGTGGTTTTGGGACCGCAGATGATCAAAGATACGGTCACGCAGGTGCTGAGATAATCCGAGAAAGATGAAATTTGCCCAAGATAGGCGAAGAGTTATGCAGACTTACACGCCGGGATATTGAGTTCGCCGTGGGCGATAAAGTATTACTACGAGTATCACCAACCAGAGGAGTGATGCGTTTTGGCAAAAAGGGGAAGTTGAGTCCCAAGTACGTGGGGCCATATGAGATCTTGGACCGCATAGGTGAAGTGGCATATCGATTAGCTTTGCCACCGGCATTGGATAAAGTGCATAACGTGTTCCATGTATCTCAATTGCGCAAGTACGTGAGTGATCCTTCTCACGTGATCGAACCGGAGGTGGTTGAGCTAGATCAGTCCTTGACCTACGAGGAGGTACCGGTGCAGATATTAGATACCAAGGTACGGAAAACAAGGGGACGTGAGGTTAGCATCGTCAAGGTCTTATGGTCTAACCATGCCACCGAGGAGGCGACATGGGAAACTGAGGATGCTATGCGATAGAAGTACCCGCATTTGTTCTCTCAAGGTATGCAATTTTCAAGCCTTGCACGTTAAATCCTTTTGCTTATCTTCGGGGACGAAGGGTGTTTTAAGGGGGGGTGGATCAACGCCCGGTAAGAACCTGAACTTCGAGGACGAAGTTTTGTTTTAAGGGGGGGAGGATGTAATATCCCGAAATTTTGACTTCCTAATTAATTAGTAAAAGATCTAATTATTTGGGAAATTATGGGATTTATTAATTGTAATGGAGAGATTTAGTAATAATTAAAAGGAGTTTTAATAAGGAGTTTTAATCACTTAATAAAAGGATTTTCACCCCTTTCCTCCCTTATTTTTCCCCCAAAACAGAAATTTTCAGCCCAAAACCCCCCTTGCCGCCGACCCCCTTGTAAGGAAGAAGGAGAGGAAAAATCTCTCCTTGGTGTTTAGGAATTGGCGTCATCGGTGATCATTGTTTTCTTTTATAGATTCGGACTTCGTGGAGGAACGATTTTAGCTCGATAGCAGAGGGTTCTCAAGAAACGCAGCTTAACCGGTAAGAATATTTCTATGTTTTGTGCTCCGTTTGGATACTTGGATTTGTTGTGTATGGATAGTGGTGTGTTTTTGCGTTGGTTGAAACCTATAGTTGATATGATGCTTTTGTATGGAGTTTCAGGCTTAAAGTGTTGTTTTTCTTTGTGTTGTGAGAAAGCGGCTCGGAAATCGCGTGAGAGAGCTGTTAGGGTTCTAGTCGAAACCAGGTTGGGCGAGCGTCGATTCATGCGGACGGGCGCCCGCCTCGGTACATTTCGGACGGGCGTCTGGATTAGCCGGACGGGCGTGCAGGGTGTTAAATTTGATTCGAGATATAATGATTCTTAGTGGACGGGCGTGCAGGTTAAGGGACGGGCGTCTGGGTTACTCGGACGGGCGCCTCGAGGGGTTGTTTTACATTCAGGATCTAACTCGAGGTGTTGGACGGGCGTCCGATGGTTTGGACGGGCGCCCGGTGAGAGTCTTTGGACGGGCGTCCGGCCTTCCAAACGGGCGCCCGATCTATATTGTTTCTTCGTTGTGGGTTGTTGGCTAGTCTTACGAACATGTTCGATGGGTTATGCTTTGGTGAGTTAAGAATTTTAGTGTCTTGGTGAGATTCGGATTTTGGGCATCGAAGTTCGTAGACCCGTAGTGGTTGGGCCGGATAGGGTAGCACCCGAAGCCGGGAACCCGGGAAGGTTTCCTTACGACTTCAGTGTCCTTAGTGTACTTGGGGAGTTGCAGACAGTGGTGTGGTCGGCCCGGATAGGGTAGCACCCGAAGCCGGGAACCCGGGAAGGTTTCCTTGCACCCCAGTACGTGGTGGTCCACCTAGTTATGGTACCATTGGGTGACCTCTAGGATCCTCCTCTCTAGGGCTTTACCCTTTTGAGGTTTAGGTGGTTAGTTGTGAAGTATGGTGTCCGTTATGGTTGGTCGTAACTTTTATTGATTTGTTGGGTCCTGCATAAATTAGGGGTACCCTTCATGGGTTGGCTTTACCTTATGTACACTAGATTTATTCTTACTCAACTTTGTAGTTGACGGTTTGTACTTTCGTTTGACCCTGCTATGATCCATTTATGGGGAGCAGATTCTTAGCAGGTATTCCTATGGATGTTTGCTTGTTGCTGGGATGTCGCGGGGTTTGAGAGCCACGTAGTCGCGAAATACATGTCGTCTACATTATTTGAAAATTTTCCAATTTTAAAGATTTTGACGTTCGCATAATTTCATTTACTTCAGGATATTTGTACTCACTTTAATACTTTCTCTCAAAATAATTAATGGTGAATGTTTATTTTCTTTCTGTTGTGGAATGTTGAATGTTACCGCCACGATTGTGTGTCGTGATGAGTGGCACTACAGTTGACCAATACCGCGGCCGGCGGGATTGGGAACCGGGTGTTACAAAGTGGTATCGAGAGGCGTTCGACTCGAGACCACCACCTAAAATGAACCTTAAGAATAAGTTCACTAAAATGAGCACAGTGAGGATGTGTGGGGTAGGTATTGAGTCCTATGTAGGGAAGGTACGGTGAGTTCGATGTATGTGGAAATGTGGCGCATGTTACAATTAATTTTGGATGAAGAAGTGTTAGTATATGTGAAATATTACGTGGCATGATATAGGTGATAATTGAATATATGATTGTTTACTTTTGTAGTTTTAGCTATGCCTCCTAGGAATGGAAATGAAAGGACCGGTGATTGATCGATTGGTTAAGATGAATCAAGACTGATTCGAGCGGTCAACAAGGCGACAGAGGATCGTTCTCGAGGGGTTGACCACCGGCATGACTAGGGCCGTGAGTCACAGAGAGGCCTAGTCAAGACGATGGTAAGGGAGATCCTAAGGGACTCGAGCGGTGGATTAGGGAGTTTGAGAAAATCTTCGCCACTCTAGTCATTTGTCGGAGAAACTAAAGGTCGACCAAGTCGCTTCTACTTGGTTGATGTGGCTGATTTGTGGTGGGGTGCTAACAAAGATCGGTTGGCTCGCATCGTAAATGAGCAAGGGAAAACGGTATTGGTACCACCGAATCGGGTGAGTTTAAGTGAGTCGAGGCGTGAATTCTTTCCCGAATCTAAGAGGAAAAGAGTCATGGTCGAGTTCGATAATCTCCGACAGGGGATATGACTATTCAGAATACTACAAGAAGTTTGTCGACTTGGCGGTTTATGCATCCGAGCTAGTGCCGATCAAGAGGCCAAGATGGTGAAGTTTGAGCAACACTTAGATTTAGCGATCCGGGATCGTATGGGTGCAAGCAGGGGCTTCACGAGCTTAAAAGAGATGTGTGAAGTTGCATGCAACATTGAGAGGATTCGGAGAGAGGTTAAAGAGGCGTATGCTACTAACAAGAGGAAGAGTGTCTACGAGGACAATCGGGGCGACAAAAGCGGAGCAATTCCGGAAACCCACCAGTACGACCGTCCTTTTCGGAAAATTCCCACCTTACCAGGGGCAGTGGTGGTCAGCCAGTGAGAGGTAACTCCCAGGGGTTTAGTCGGCCACGAAGTTATCATTGCAAGCGGTTCCAGAGAAATCATCCGGGTACCGATTGTTCAGGTGCGCAGGTTCAGTGTCACAATTGTGGGATGTTTGGACATAGACGGTATGAGTGCTTTACGGCTCCTACACCTGCCGGGTCGGCATCGGTTACGGGAAGCAACATGGGTGGGACTCCAGGGAGCAACACGGGAAACGTGAGTAGGGGTAGCCAACAGCAGAGTAGTACCCATGCACAGAGCCGACAGGGGGGTACACCTACGGCCACTGGTGGAAACAGGAACCGACCATCAGGGTCGGCCAGCACAGTCCAGGGAGCAGGGGTAAATCAAACGGGTAAATTATTCGCACTGGACAGAGAGGAGGCCGAGCAGAGCAAACACGTAGTGACGGGTAATTTTACGGTTAACTCTTACGGACGCTTGATTCGATCTTCATAAAAATCTTCGAGTCGGGCCGAAGTGGATCGACGCGACGCCCCATGCAAAATTGGACGCTTGATTCATCAAAAACTTCAAAACTCGAATCGCCTTCTTCTTCCGGACGCTTGATCCATTCCTTAGACGCCCGTTCACTCTTCATTCAGCTCAAACGCACGTTCAGTTTGCTGGACGTCCGTCCATCCTGGACGCATGGTGAACGCACATCCATCCAGTCTTGCATGCAATTCTTCATTCCAAATTTGCTTTGCATCTTTTCCTTCCATTCAACCTTCAATCAAGTATCTTTTCAGTCCTTCAATCCCTCTCCATGACATGTAAATGTACCTTCAAAACCATAAGAACACGCAAAGTGTAAAACCATAGATAATTACCAATAAAATCATGAAATTAGCTCAACTTTACACTTAAAGACTTTTAAAACTCATTTGCTCAATAATTCAATTAAACCCTTAATTTCTATGCAAATAATACGAATATGGAGGAAATTATTATAAAATATAACGTTATAAATCACACAAAATCACCCTTAACAGTCTCCGAAAGGATAGGATTTCCGGGTACTCGTCGGGTCACTGACCTATCCTACGACGGCACACTCAGGGCGTACCTAAGAGATCCGTTATAGTAGGTCACACTCATCAAGGGTATTCTTGATAATATCTAGGCTAAAAAAGGAAGGTAGTCAATGAATAAAGGGATGTTCGATTCTCACAAGTTATTCATTGATGAGATTGTCTCGATTTAACCGTCATCTCTTTGACCTACCCTACGGAGGCACTGAGATGCGAGGTTAAAACCTTGGAATGGTAGAGTAGACTTAATTTTAGTTTACAATTCCTAAAATAAACTTATATAGTAGTGTTAAACATGAATTAATATATGTCATTTTATTTACAGCATTATATCCCTTACTAAATTGCTTAAAAATTAATAATTGACTAGTATTGACTTCGTTAAAAAGTGGGAAGTAACTAGGACGGTTAACTAGCTAGTTAATCGATAATGCAATTATTTTTCGAAAAAGATATTTTCTCTTAAGCCTTTTAAAAACCAGAGTGACATATATGTATGTCACTAGTGTCATTCGTGTCAAACGGAAGACAAACTTAGTTTGATTAAAGGTGATTTTGGACTTTGAAATTCTTCTAGTGAATTTTGAGTGTGTAGTGATTACACGAGTAATTTTCTAATTGAAAAATCGGAAAATCATGAAGTGTTATTAGTTGGACGGTATTTGGAATCGATGAACTAGTGGGAGCTTTATGATTTGTTGTTTTTCTAGAACATTAGAAAAGTGTAACTGACTACACACGTAACCGTTCTAATTGAAAAACCGGAAAGTCATGAATGTTGCTAGTTGGACGATATTTGGAATCGATGAACTAGTGGGAGTTCTATGATTTGTTGTTTTTCTGGAAACATTGGAACTATGTACTAAATATTTTCTAAATCGAAAAAAATCGGAAAATCATAAAAATAAAGCATTGCTCGTTAGGCGGTATATGGAACCGATAAACTAGTGGGAGCTTTAATGTTATGATTTGTTGTTTTTTCTGGTATATATTAAAAAATCCGAGAAGTCCCGACGAGTAACACTCGAAACAGACATCCCACGGTTCAAGAGTAGAGTCTACTCAAACGAACCGCTGGTTCAAGACTGTTTCCATTCACGGAAAGAATGGGAGAATATATCTAAAAGTGTTAGTCATCTAAACTAAGAAAACTTTAAGGCTGAACCGAAAATTAATTGACTGAAAATCATAGGATAAGGACAGTGATTTTGAATCACCAACCTATGAATCCTTGGCGATTTTCTCGAGCTAAGTTCTTTGGAAGAACAAGGTAGCGGTGCATTTAACGATTAAAAGAGTAAACAACGGGCAGTTAATTTTAGCTAGAATAGTGGGAGTGATATAAGGAAATGAATCTCGGTTCAATCCTTGGATATCACGGAAAATTTATTTTCGGTTTAAGATTCGTTGGAACGAAAGGATTTACCTTCTATTCGATAATTTGTTTGTCGTATAGAAAGTGGATATACCATTTGTAGTACGAATCCAAGACTCGGACTTTTGTTTGATAAAGTCAAAACCACTTACAACTGCTGAAATATGTATATAAAACACATCTTAAGAACTATTAAAAGCAATTGGTTTCTATATTTAGATAAACGCTTCTTCATATTCCATAGTTAGTGCATAGTCCCTAAAAGACAAGACTCAAGGCGGCTCAGGGGTGATTCCTTTCTCCCAGTCTGGTTATATTGTCTCAAAGGTTCAATGACTAAGTTTCCTTTCAATCGGGAAAGGATAATGGTTATAAATAAGTAACATAGCTTGTTCATGACGACCTTCGGGGTCTGATGAAAGATACAAGCTAGTAGGAGCTTCCGAGTAGTGACTTTTTGTCTGATAACTCTTCAAACACTCCGGTAAGTTTATCCAAAATATTTTGAGGCTTCTCTGTTTTCAACAGAGATAGAGTATTCTATACTCGGAATATGCCATTCATAGTCCTCGAGACTGATGCTCAGCCTGCCTCACTGTGACATGTTCTCACTAAGTGAGAAACCGTTAAATTGCCTTATATAGTTTTAGATGTGCTACAATACACTGCTTAACTCAATAAATATATTGGAAGCGAAATAACGGTCTACAATGAAATATAATACCGAGAAGTCTACCTAGAATATGCTTTGGAATTTACGGATAAGGTGTGGATTCAGTTCACCCCACTTCCGTAAATATAAGCATTTGCACACGGTGTTTGAAGGTAAGACTGAGAATTTTGCGCATACGTTCGGTCAACGACCATTCGTGATATATCTTTTAACCAATTGTGTATAAAGGTTAGATATAGGATTCTTGAAATCGGAAGGGACGATTACATCGTTGCATCCTTTTCGATAGAGTCCATGAACAAACAAAACCTTGAACCTTGAAGCACGTTTACTCAAGGTAGTTACTAAATCGATTAAAAAATCAGACCACATCCAACATCGGTTGTTGGTGATAACACTAAATACTACTAAACTAGATCAGAATTTCAATCCACCCAGTAAGTGTTGGGAGTATGGTTTATCCATTACCCATTACAGGTTCTGCGGACTTTGTAGTCTGAGGATCGATTGACCTATGGCTCTGTTGTGAGCAGTATAGGATTCTGATAATAGAGGTTGGTTTAATAGCCATAACCCTGTGAATGGAGTTCGGTACTCAGATTCTTTTCATACTGGTAGAACCACCCGAGGCGTCTCAGCCCAGAGTGGGAGTAATTGGATCTACACGGAAAGAGTAGAATGAATAGGAAAGTTTATCTTTCAGAGTAAAGATTGAGTGGTCTAGGGGTAATTCCCTAAGAAGTAGAGAGTTAATCAGACCTTGGACTCTCTTACCACTTAGTATTGCATGATTTCGTTCAAAAATAGAAAATAGGGGCAAATGTCCAAAAGGACACATATTAGACTTAACTAGGCAAATAGGACACTAATAAATTTTATTTGGTTATAAGGACACAAAATTAACACATAGACCAAACTACCATTAATGAAGAAAAATAACAATGAAAAATAAAAAAGAGGGACGAGGGACGAGGGAAGAGGCGCTGAAGCCAACATGTTTATTATTATTATTCCCTTAATATTTTGAATGTCTGGACGTTAATTTGTTGTGCTTTTTTTTTTTTTTTTTTTTTTTTGTCTTTTCTTTTCTTTTCCTGGACTATGATAGGCTTTTTTTTTCTTTTTTTTTTTCAAGACGGAGAAATTTTATTTTATTTTTTTTTTTTTTTTTCTGTATGGTGAAATTTAGTTTTTTTCATTGACCACTCCGACGCATTGACCACCCCCGATGTAGAGACATCGCGATGTTATAACATTTGACGATGTAAAGACACCGCAATGCAGAGACACCGCGATGCAGAGACACCACGATGAAGTGACACCGTATTGCAGAGACATCGCGATGAAGTGACACCGCCATGCAGAGACACCGTGATGCAGAGACACCGTGATGAAGTGACCACCCCCGATTCAGAGACACCCCCGATGCAGAGACACCACGATGCAGAGACACCGGGGTGAAGTGACACTACGATGCATTGACCACCTCAGATCCATTGACCACCGCGATGCACTGGCCACCCCCGATCCATTAACCACCGCGATGCAGTGGCCACCCCCGATGCATTGACCACCGCGATACAGGGACCACCGCGATGTAGGGACCATTGAGATGCAGTGACCATCATGATTAAGTGACATGGCAAGATGATGTGACATATGACGATGTAAAGACACCGCGATGCAGAGACATCGCGATGAAGTTACCACCCCTGATGCAGAGACACCGCGATGAAGTTACCACCCCCGATGCAGTGACCACCCCCGATGCAGAGACACCGCGAAGCAGAGACACCGTGATGCAGTGACCACCCCTAATACAGAGACACCGTGATGCTGTGACCACCCCCGATGCAGTGACACCACGATGCAGAGACGCCTCAATGAAGTGACACAACAATGCATTGACCACCCCAGATCCATTGACCACCGCGATCGCGGTGACCACCTCGATCGCAGAGACACGCGATGCGCGATGACCACCCCAAATGCAGAGACACTTCGATGCAGTGACCACCCCCGATACAGAGACACCGCGGTGCAGTGACCACCTCCGATGCAGAGACACCGCGATGCACTGACAACTGCGATGTAGTGACACCGCGATGCATTGACCAACAAGATGCATTCATCACGGTGATGCAGTGACCACCGCGATGCAGTGACCCCCGCGATGCAGAGACACCGTAATGCAGAGACATCATGATGTTATGACATTTGGAAATGCAGAGACATCGCAATGAAGTGACGCCGCGATGCAGAGACACCTCGATGCAGAGACACGACGATGAAGTGACACCGCGATGCAGTGCCATTTGATGATCCGACACCGCGATGATATTTGATATTTTTCCGACTTAGTTTCAGAAAACCGATTTCTTTTTTTCATAAAATTGACTTCAAACGGCTTTATCGCGATTGAGACAAAAATTGTACACCCAACAACCATAGACAATGACATTAGCAACATGCAGTGACAAGAACATTCGCAACGATTTATGCAGTGACATTTGATTTTTGCTCATACAACATTATTTCTGAAAATCAAAATTTTCGTCGCAAAATCGACGCGATGCAGTGACATGTGACGATGCAGAGACATCGCGATGTTATGACATTTGACAATACAGAGACACCGTGATGCCGAGACATCGCGAAGAAGTGGCACCGCATTACAGAGACACGGCGATGCAGAGACACGGCGATGAAGTGACACCGCGATGCAAAGATGCAGTGACATTTGATTATCCGACACCGTGATGTCATTTGATATTTTTCTGACTTAATTTCAGAAAATCGATTTCTTTTCTTCATAAAATCGACTTCAAACGGCTATATATTTTTATATAAAACTATGATCAACATAATTCTTTCACTCTGATTTATATTTTTTCTTCCTCCTTATTCTGATATCTCATTTTATGAAGTGACGCTTTATGCAGTGACACTCAATGACACCAACATTTTATGAAGTGACACCCAATGACAAGAACATTTTCTGAAGTGACGCCTAATTTTCAGCTCAAGTTGATGCCTTATTTGCTTCGAATCATCTGCTGCTAATTGCTCATACTTGGTGCTCGAATTCTTCTCATAATTT
Source organism: Gentiana macrophylla (assembly GCA_026214975.1). NCBI lineage: Eukaryota > Viridiplantae > Streptophyta > Magnoliopsida > Gentianales > Gentianaceae > Gentiana > Gentiana macrophylla. The sequence continues at coordinate 10,182,205 of CM047813.1, forward strand.
TCTGTCAATATAGCTGCTCCAAATTACTCATGAACACAACTTGTTCTTGCTCCGTATTGTTGTCAAATTTCAGCTTTAATCCATCTCATTTCTGACTCACGATATATATATATATATATATATATATATATATATATATATATATATATATATATATATATATATATATATGTCTTGGTTGTACTAAGTTAAAGAAAGACATTGAAGTTGTCTTAAAAGACTACCTGGATGTACTAAGTTTCTATATCTCTCTGCACGTAGCAAATCAAAGATCGCATTTGATTTCTTCCGATTGAATCTCCGGCGAAGGCCAACGATTTACCTCTAACAATATCCGAAGCGATAAGGATTCATTACAGGCAACTCACAACCATCCGGTTTCCACCGCCATTTCATAAACTCAAGATCAGGCTTTCCATACTTTACACATTTCAAATGCTCATTGATTGCCCAACACGTGGTGTTCGTGTAATACGGAGCATCCTTGTTCGGAATCCATTCGCCAGTGAATATATCGCACTTTATCATCTCATCAACTAAATCTATCAATTCCTCCGGAGCGGTAAGAACGGAATTCTTCGACAAATTTGTTTTCTCCTCAATATCCGCGGCGGCGGGTATCTATTTACCAATGGATCGTGGATTTGAACAATAGTGATAACAACCGAAGCTAGAATTATAACAAATGTTGTGATTGGGATTTTCAGTGGATTATTGTTTTTCATGATTGGGGATTGAGTTGCTTGGAGCTTCATTTTTGGATTCAAAAAGGGGCTAATTATATTGAAATCGTGAAAAATGGAGCAATCATGATTAATTGATTGATTGTTAATCAAAAAGGAGAATGTGAGGAGTAGATCCGAATTGAGACAGAGTCACGAGAAAAGTCGTCGTTCCACTCCCCACTCTGATCTCTTCACCATTTTTCACCTCAAGAGGATTTGAGTGCCCTTGTTATGTTTATTCTTATTAATGGGTAATTTAGGTAAGTTGGACAAAATGTGTCCTTATAACCAAATATGTTTTAAGTGTGTTCTAAGTGCCTAATTAAGTACTGAAACTAGTCCTTATAAACAAATACCCATAGAAAATAGGGGTGATTTCCTGAGATTTTTCTTGCCGAACAAATGGAGTCTGGATTCATTCGGAACAAAAGTGTATTGCCTTATGAACTTATGACAGGATGACTGTCAAGGCTTATGTCATTTGTGGATAAAAAGCAAATATCTCGGTCATTGGAAGTCATATATTTCTACAAAATGTGGATTTGACCAGAATATTTATAAGTCTTTTGTAAACTGGATATCAAGTTTAGTACAGTAGTGAATATATACATTAGTGTTTGTGAAGGATAACACTGCACCAGTTGGAATCAACATGGGTGTGTTATCTGAAGTCGAATCGACAATGCCACAATTTCTCGCAGCAATGAGATTTGGACAACATCCTAAAGAGTTTGACTCGGTCGAATTCATTTGAATCAGTCACTGGTTTCCCATCCATCTTCTTGGTTAAGATGATGCATCTGTGTATGCAATATTCAACTTTGATCGAATCTTAGATTCGGCGGTTAACAAAGCAAGTTTCGTATGTCCTTTAGTATCTTGAAGAGAACGAGGAATAATATGCAGACATATTCATGTGTGAACTTGGATATGTGTGATACACTGATTTTGACTTTAAGTCAGATTGAGGATGATCGTTAAGTCGATCTCGGGCTCAGTGTTTACTCTTGTGTTGAAGCTATTGCCTGGAGTAATCCAGCAACGCCAACTCGACTTTAACTAGTTGGGTGATTAGCGGCTTTTGTAGTAGTTAGAGAGGCGATATAGCTTAAGGATTTCCTTTTCATATCTGGGAGTGATTCTAGATTTGGAAGCCGATACCACATCATTGTGCAAACGATGAAAGGGTAGCTTATAAGGATTTTTGAAATCACTAGAGGTCAAAAGCATGTTGGGAAGGTACCACATGATTAGATGGACCGGTAACGTTTCGATTCTACGGATCGTCTCGAGCCGACAACCTGACTAATCATTAAGACCTATGATATTTAGATGTAGGTACTCCCCGAGTCACTGACCTATCCTACGACGGCACACTCGGTGTGTACTTTGTCATCTACAATGGTTATGATATGCTTAATGGGTACAAGAATACGGGATGGGTCTCCATTGCTTTAGAGCAAGTGGGAGATGTAGTTTGTTGTATTTTAAATAATAGGGTGTGCTCTAAAACAATTAATCACATGCTTTCGTGCAAGTGGGAGATTGTTAGGTGTGATGCCTGAAAGACAATTTTGTAATTGTTTTATTTAATAAATGAAATGATATTATCATTCATATTTATTATTCTCATATTCACCGATGTGACAATAGTATTTACACTACGTAAAACCCTAAAGTATATCGTTTATGTAATCACTTAACTCGGTGTATGGGATATACACGGGAGGATTGAGTTGGTGAAGATGTACTTAAAATACAATTAGCCCGTAGTGAAGTTAATCGAGAGTATCGGGTCTCTCCTTTAACGTGCTATTAATGCGCTGAGAAACACAATAGGTGTGATTGTCTTATCCGGACTTTCGGTTAAGAGAACCTAGTGGGGCATTTATATGTGATAGATATATCATATGAAATTTGGACCGATTTGATTAGAGTTCACGATATAATTCCGTAATCGAGAAGTCTTATCGAATCAATCGATGATCATATTTATGGATATATCTTAATCTCGAGGTGATCACGATCAACCGCTTGAATCAAGTATGAGGATTGACTTGACGGTTAAGGATTACACCCGAGTGCGTGGTCCGAATTACCCCATCTTGGCATTAATCTGGATTGAGTGAGTAGTGCATTTGTCACGAATACGGAATCCATTCCTTCCATTTCGGAAGTAGATAGACGATTCCCTTATTTGTTAATCCTTGGCGATCGATCCATGGAGTTCATATTACACCGATTAGCTACCAGTGAGTTGTATGAATTAATTGATCACTAGAGGGTTAATGGTAAATAAGGATAAGAGGTTCTGAAAAGGGTTAACGGTAACTTCCCGATTTAGAATGAACAGTCTATGGAGGATTAATCCATATGTAATGATTATATCAATGGACGCTTATTATCATTCTCATGAGGAGATAAATATAATCTCGTAATCGGAGGAGTGCCTCCAATATAGCATAGCTATTCTCGGACGTCGAATCCTAATAATATTAATTTAGTTCTTATTAGATTTTAATTAAAACGATATGTGAGGGCTAAATAATTAAATATGTGAAAAAGATATTTTTCATAATCTTGGCCAAAATTAGTGTTATGGCCGAAAATTCATATTGACTAGGTCAATAAGAGAATTTTCGGCCCCAAGCATGTTTTAGGAAACAAGAAATTAGTTTTCTTGTGAATTAATAAGACATGTGCACAAAATATTTATTGGATAAATATTTATGGTAAGAAATAAAGATAAATATTATTCTAGATTTGTTCTAGAATATTATGGGATTATCTTTTATTTATTGGATTTATTTATTTGCAAAATTAAATCCTTGGAGGACAAGGATTACTCTCCTATATAAAGAGAGTTCTCCCAAGCCTAATACACACTAGAATTTTCGACTTCACCTCTTAGAGAGGAGAAGAAAATTTTCGGCCAAGGGGAGCAAGAGAAAATCTTGGAGATTTTCCGGGTAGCATATCGGAAGGATCCGAGACGAGAATTTCCTTCCACCGGGAGTTGCTCGGATCACACGTGCGGAAGATCGTGGTGCTCTTCACACTATCCTTTGATCTTCATATTGCGGTTCTTCTACTTGGATTTTGAGATCCAAGAGGTATGATCTACAACCCCCTTGTAGATGTAGATCTAGTTATTTTATTACGTGTAAATTATAGATCTAGATCCTTAAATCGCTTCCGTTGCGGATGGTATTACTAACAGTGAGAAGAAAGTCCTATGGAAGGACAAAGCTAGAAAAGCTCCTATTGAGACCGAGGCGGGAGCCATGGATGGAGATATTGATGAGATTGAAGATGATGAAGACCATGGAGAGTATGTCAAGAAGAAGGAGGTAGAGAGGAAAGAAGCGCAAGCTAGGGGAGACTATGTGGTTATTGATATGAAAGAGGAGGAACCAACTAGAAGAGACGGGAAAGAGCCAATGAAAGAGCCGTCTTCCCCACGCACCAAAGGTAAGAAAGGTATGATCCATCCTCCTTCAAAAGATTTTGATTTGAGTACTCTCCCTTATCCCCTAAAAATCATAGACAAAGTTTCTTGAATAAAGCACAAACTCGATTTATTGAAATTTTGCGAAAAATTGACTTGAACATTCCTTTTCTTTAAGAACTAGCAAACATGCCCTCTTATTGTAAGTTCTTAAAAGGATTGCTAACTAATAAGAGTAAAATGCAAGAGGTTGTTTGTTTGAATGAAGAGTGCTCCGCTATTTTTGATGCTAAATCTAGAATTCCCCCGAAGGTTAGAGACAAGGGTAGTTTTACTATTCCGGTTACTATTGGTACAACTCATTTTCCTAGTGTTTTATGTGATTTGGGAGCTAGCGTAAGCTTAATGCCCCGTGCTATATATGAAAGCCTTGACCTAGGAGAGTTGGAGCCAACGGGGATGACCCTTCAAATGGCGGATAGGTCTATTAGGGAGCCTATGGGAGTGATAGAGGATGTCATTGTGAAAGTAGATAAGTTTGCCTTCCCGGTAGATTTTGTGGTACTAGATATGGAGATGGACTCCAAAACACCTTTGTTGTTAGGACGTCCCTTTTTAAACACCGGAAGGACCTTGATAGATGTTGCAAGCGGAGAGATTATTTTGTGAGTAGGTGAGGAAAGAGTCGCGGTAAATGTTTATAAGGCCATGAAACTTCCTAAGGAAAGTACCGATGACTGTTTTTCTGTTGATGCTGTCTATTCTTGCGTTTCGGAACATGTTGACATGTAGGAATAAAAAGATAAGCCCGATGAATGCATGGAAAGAGTGAGCACGGAGCTTGATGAAGAAGAAGAGTTGGAAGGTGAAGCAATGGAACTAGAAGAGACGTCTTTCGTGGGTGAAAAATGGACCGAGAAGATTGATCTTGGTCTTGAATAGGAACTAGAGAAGCCATCAATTGAAGACCCACCGAAAGACTTGAAAATGAAGCCGCTTGCACCCCACTTGAAGTATGTTTTTCTTGAGAATGATGATTTACTTCCATTGATTATTTCTGCTACACTAACAGCCTTGCAGGAAGAAGAATTGGTGAAAATGCTTAAGAAGCACAAGCGTGCTTTTGGGTGGAAGATGTGTGACCTCAAGGGCATAAGTCCTACCATTTGTCAACACAAGATTATTCTAGAGGATGGAGCGAAGCCGGTCAGGCAACCTCAAAGAAGGCTCAATCCACACCTCCAAGAGGTTGTGAGGAAGGATGTGGTCATGATGTTAAAGCTTGGGATCATTTATGCCATTTCGGATAGCAAGTGGGTGAGCCCCACTCAAGTGGTACCAAAGAAGGGAGGTATGACCGTTGAAATCAATGACAAAGGTGAGGCGGTACCTATGCGTTTGGTAAGTGGTCATAGAATTTGTATTGATTATCGTAAATTAAATGACCAAGCCCGTAAAGATCATTTCCCCCTCCCTTTTATTGATCAAATGTTGGAAAGATTGAGTGGTCATGCTTTTTTTTTTCTTTCTTGATGGGTTTAGTGGGTATTACCAAATACATGTGGCCTTAGAGGACCAAGAAAAGACTACCTACACTTGTCCCTATGGCACCTTTGCCTTCCGTAGAATGCCATTTGGGTTGTGTAATGCACCCGCGACATTCCAACGGTGCATGGTTGCCATATTTGCGGATATGATTGAAAAATTCTTAGAAGTCTTTATGGATGATTTTAGCGTTTTTGGTGATTCCTTTGAGGATTGTCTAGATAATCTAGAAAAAGTGTTGAGTAGATGTGAGGAGACGAATTTGGTGCTAAATTGGGAGAAGTGTCACTTGATGGTCACGGAAGGGATAGTCTTAGGGCATAAGATATCTAGTAAGGGTATAGAAGTAGACAAGGCTAAGGTAGAAGCGATAGCTAAGCTTCATATGCCCACTAACCTAAAGACTCTTAGGGGTTTTCTAGGCCATATGGGGTTTTATCGCAGGTTTATCAAGGATTTCTCGAAAATAGCCCGCCCACTTACCCTTCTTCTTGGAAAAGACGTCCCGTTTGATTTCGACCAAGCTTGCATTGAGGCATTCTTGTTGCTCAAGCAATTGCTTGTATCCGCTCCTATCTTAATTGCCCTGAAGTGGGATCAAGAATTTGAGCTAATGTGTGATGCGAGTGACACCGCGGTTGGTGCGGTCCTTGGTCAAAAGATCGATAAAATCTTCAAGCCTATTGCTTATGCTAGTCACACCTTGAATCCGGCCCAACAAAACTACACCACCACTGAAAAAGAGCTTCTAGCGGTCGTCTTTGCGTTTGATAAGTTCCGGTCTCATCTCGTAGGTTCTCGTGTAGTTGTGCACACGGATCATGCCGCTTTGCATTATCTCTTTGCCAAGCAAGATGCCAAGCCCCGCCTCTTGAGGTGGATTTTGCTCTTGCAAGAGTTTGATCTTGAAATCCGTGATAGAAAAGGGTGTGAAAACGTCATAGCCAACCATTTGAGTCGTATGGAGCTTAGTGAGGAGTTGGTTAAGGCACAAAGGGAGATAAATGATTCTTTCTCACACGAGCAACTTTGTGCAATTGACACCCTTCTTCCGGATAAGAAAAGTAACTTTCTAAAAGTCGGTAAGGAAGGTAGCCCTTGGTTCGCACCTTTTGTCAACTACCATGAGTGTGGTTTTATAGATCCCGACCTTGACTCAAATCAAAGGCGTAAATTCCTTAGTGAGGTTGGTAAGTATGTTTGGGAGGATCCTTGCTTATATAGGTTGTGTTCGGATGGCATCTTGAGGAGATGCATCCCGGAGAGTGAGATTTTGAGTGCGCTTTCTTTTTGTCACGATAAAGAGGCCGGGGGCCACTTTTCAGGGCAAAGGACCGCTTTGAAAGTGTTACAAAGTGGGCTATATTGGCCCACTCTATTCTGAGATGCACATGCTTATGTGAAATCTTGTGACGCTTGTCAAAGGTCCGGGCGTATATCTAGGAGGAGTGAGATGCCTCAAAATCCGATCATTGTTTGTGAGATTTTTGACGTGTGGGGCATTGACTTCATGGGCCCCTATCCTTCTTCGTGTGGTAACAAGTATATCCTAGTCGCTTGTGATTATGTGTCCAAATGGGTTGAGGACTTAGCCTCACCCACCAATGATAGGAATGTTGTTATCCGCTTTCTTAAAAGAAACATCTGTTGTCAGTTTTGGGTACCTCGGGCTATAATTAGCGATAATGGAAGCCATTTTGCCAATAAACCGTTTGACAAACTTTTAGAGAAGTATGGGGTGAAACACAAGTTAGGTACCGCTTACCATCCCCAAACAAGTGGTCAAGTCGAGGTCATGAATAGGGGTATTAAGCGTATCTTGGAGAGGACGGTACTTGCTAATGTCAAGAGTTGGTCTTTGAAGTTAGATGATGCTCTATGGGCCCATAGGACAGCCTTTAAGACACCCCTAGGCATGTCACCTTATATGATAGTCTATGGTAAATCTTGTCATCTTCCTGTAGAAATCGAACATAAGGCTTATTGGGCTATCCAAATGCTAAACCTCGATGACACCTTAGTTGGTGAGAAGCGTATGGCCCAATTGAATGAATTAGATGAGTTTCGCCTTTGTGCTTACGATCTTTCGACGAAGTATAAAGAGAAGACTAAGTTGCTCCATGATAAGTTGATCAAACCTCGTGTTTTCAATGAGGGTGATGAAGTCTTATTCTACAATACTCGTCTTCATCTTTTTCAAAGGAAGTTGAAGTCTAGGTGGTCCGGTCCCTACGTGGTGTCGAAAGTCAATCCGTCCGGTGCTATTGAAATCACCCATCCTAAGTTTGGCACGTTTACCACCAATGGCTTACGGTTGAAAAGGTATGAGAGGTTGCCTTACGACGAAGCACTAGAAATAGTGACCCTTGAAGACCCCATACCGTGTGATGAATCGTGTAAGTCTTGTCATGGACTTTAAACCTTGACCCGCATAATTCTCAATCCACCCTTCCATCTCTCTTTCTACCCTTTCTCGCCTTGTACCAACGGTATAAATTGAAAAAGTTGGCATCGTATAATCCATCTTGTCGAGCCAACGACGTAAAACAAAGGCGCTTGGGGGAGGCAACCCACGATTTCGTAGTTTTTGCTGAGTGATTTGGTGTTTCTAGTGGTCTCAGGGTGGTAAGAATCGAGTGTGGGGTGACAATCTTGAGTTAGCCTTGTTTCAGCTTTTCAAACGCCCGTTTAGCCTTTTCCAAACGTGCGTTTAGGCTTTTCCCCCTCCAAATGCGCGTTTGGAACCATCTCAAACGCGCGTTTCAGGCCTCAACTCTCTGTTCGTAAATTCTCATTCCAAACGCACGTTTCACACTTCAAACGTGCGTTTGAACATGCGAAACGCGCGTTTCACCATTTTCAAACGTGTGTTTGGGTTCATCTCCTTCATATACCCCTGCTTTTTCAAACCGGCGTTCAGAATTTATCTTCCAAACCCTACGACGACCGGCAGCCTCTCCACACCCCTTTTCTCATAAATTACTCATTTCTACTCCGTTTTCAGCGATTCAAACACCAAACAACACCTCTCAATCTCTTCTTTTGATTCCACTAATCCATTCCAACAACAAATCCCTCATTTTTTCGATTCGATCTTCACTTTTGGCAACTTTTTGCCTAGGTCGAATTTGACCTCCATTGACATTTCGGGACTCGTGCTTCGCTCTAAATTGTTCACCTCATCTCGTTTAAGCATAGTACAGGTACATTTTGGTTTTACGTCTAAGTTTCGGTTAGGGTTAGTTTTTAGCCTTTTTGGTTTAACGCCCCTATCCTGTTATTGATTGTTATTGATTATGTATTATGTTTTGTGTTTTGTTTTGCTTGTCGTATGGCTGATGGTGAATGGTGTGGCTCTCGTGGAATGATTCGTTGGTTGGGTTGGTTGGTTTTGAAATCCCGGTTGGACGATAACCGGGTTGGATTTGATTGTTTGAATTGGTTGATTGGTGGTGTTTGGTGAGTATAGAGATAATGAGAGAGACTAAGCGTAAAGAAACCGAGGTTAAAGGGAAAGGAAAGCAACCGGTAACTAAACACATGCCCAAGAAGCAGAAAACCCTAGTTTATCCTCGGATACCTAAGGGTGGTATCCAGGTTGGTGACACGGGCCGTACCGAGAGTAGGAATCCTAGAGCCCTTAAGCCTTACGGACAGTTGAGAGATGAGACTTCGCACGAGGACTTCGAGCCGGACACTGAGGGGAGGAATTCTAGTAGTGAGAGTGAGGAAGCAACAGACCTTGAGAGTGACATTGTGCCCTTAGCACGGATGCGAGCCAAAACTGTAACAACGCCTGTTTCACTTCCTCCACAAAATGCCCCTCCACAAAGTGCCACCGAGCAAGATCCTCCACTAGCTCATCCTCCTAACGACCATTTACCTTTCGACCAGCGTTTTAACTCACCAGTGGCCACGACCAACTACAATGAGTATATCGCCACAAAGAACATGTGTTACGAGAGGGGGTTAGATCTTAAAGTGGTTCCCGCAGCGTTCATCGACAATTTGAGAAAGAGATGATGGAACAACTTGATTCTTGAGCCGGAAGGGAACCTCAACCTCACACTAGTTCAGGAATGGTATGCTAATTTTAGTGTCGCCAATATAGAGTCGGGGTTCGTAAAGGTGCGAGGAGTCAATGTCCCGTGGTCCATCAAGGCCATTAATGATTACTACCGGATACCGGCTTTTGAGGGCCAGGATTATATCAGTTGGTTTGCGAAGAGACAGCATTGGGGGGAATACTGAGACTGAGGATCCTTTGGAAAAAATGAGAAAGGACATCAATCCAAGTTTACAATGGGTAGATAGGGGGAGTAGTGCACGGAATCAGTTAGTGACGACAACTTGGCCTGATGAGTGGAAAGTTAAAGCAAAGTTCTCCCAGAATCGCCTACTACTAAAGGACAACATTACGCATTTCCACATAAAGGACTTGCAATTGTTGTATGCCTTACACTATGATCTCAAGGTAGATGTCGGGAGGACTATTTTTGAGGAGTTTAGAGAGAATCAGAAGGTCAAGCGTCGTATTCTCATGTGCCCTTACCTCATTTATGGCTTATGCAAGAGAGTTCCGGTTGAGGAATACCCTGACGATCAGATATTAAGGAAGAAGAATCAGCCCGTAGCTCTTAAGCCGTTCAATGCCCGCACCGCTCCAAGACCTCCTAGGCCCACCCCACGACTTATTCACACCGTCCCTCGCCCTACCACCTCGACTACATCCACCACACTCCCTATACCTCCACCTATCATCACCATCACTACTAGACCTTCCACCACACCTCCACCTCCACCTCCACCTTTTACACCAACAACCAGGGGACCGTGGCTTAGTGAGCGGCAGGGGCTTCTCATTGCACATAAACAGCGGGATTGGATGGACAGTTTGAGGGTGACTCTGAATGGAATCTTTGAGAATCAGAGGGTATTCGCTCAGGGCAGACAGATTGATCTTCCTGCACTGGATTTGGATTTCTCACCATTTCAGTATACCCCAGAGATTGAGGCGGACTTGCAGAGGGTCTCAGAGGAGTTGTTAGTTGATGAGCCAGAGGAGGGGTTTGATGACATTGCTTTGGATGATCTGATGGGCACAGATGGGGCTGAGACAGAGGCAGATAGGACATGTGCTACAGGACCTACACAGACTGAGAGTGCAGCTGCTGTGGTTGCACCATATTCGAGCACACCTGACTCCACCACTGATGTACAGGGACATGGAGCAGACTAGCATGTTTTTCATGCATTTTTATACTCTTATCTTATTTTGCTAGTCTGTCTCTTATATACTATGATGTTTCAGTTACTTTTGACATTCTTTCATCATTCTTTGGATACACTTCACTTTGCATGCACGCGCACTTCTTTTTGAGCCCCTGAGGCCTGCTTGACCGTGTATGTTTTCCTTTTCTTGGATTGTTACTTTGGGATATCGGGGATTTTATTTCTATTGGTTTTATCTGATGAATGGATGTCCTGTTCTTATTGATTCTTTTTTATCCTTCCATTGCATACCCCGTATCCCCCTCGTTCTACTTTGATTTCGTTACTGTGGCATGGGCTCATCATTTTACGCACCCGCTTACCTTATTGCTTGCTTTATAGCACGTGGATTCAGTCCCGTGCATGCGCTCTCTTTGTTTCTGTTGATCTCGCTTTAGGTTTCGGGATGGATTTATACGAGGGTGTCACACGTTTCGAGTCACGATTGCGCCATTCTGCCGGGTTTTTAGGCAAACAACTAAGTCTTTTACTCTTTTTATCTCTCACACACTGAGGACAGTGTTTCGTTTAAGCGTGGGGTGGAAGACTTAGCCGTTTTCTTGTTTTTATTGTTAAATGTGCTTAATATGTGGTATGCTTAGCCTATGACCGGGCTCGAGTCGATTTTTGGGTAATTTTTAAAAATTTTCAAGGGTTTTTAACACCGTGTTGTGTGTGTTATTCTCATATTTGAGTGGTGATCATCTTAGTAGGGCCCCGAACTTGTACACTGCGGTTTAATATCATCTTGAGAATGGAGTTTATTAATTTCACGTAAGCTACACTTTGTGCACAATTTGATTGCTACCACCTCATATACCACTAGTCTCGAGGTGAAATAGAAAGGTTCACCTAAGTAGGATACAGGATGATGGTCCTGGCGTCTCTTTGACCAACCAAAGCCAAATAAGCCTTATCCCGAAATGTTAGACCTTCGTAGCCCCTCTCAGCCTTGATAGAATGGTCTGACCACCATTCGTTTTATAGCCGTTTTGTTACTCAGTCAGAAACCTACCTTGAGCCTTAATTATGGTCACATTTCCTTCATTTATACCCTACGAGTGGACTTAGTCTTCTGTTAGAACACACTTGCTAATGAAAGTGTGGGGTGGGGGAAATGATGTTTTGATGGGTTGGTGTTTTCTTGTTTGGAGCTATAAGGAGAAGAGGAACTAAGTTGGGCCTAGTGTTTGGGTTTGGCCCAAGAAGAAAAGAAAAATCTGTGAAACTTCCATCTTTAAAAAAAAAAATCAAGATCAAAGTTCAAAATAATTTGAGAATATCTCAATGAATAAAGGTTTGGAGTATATAGAAATAAAGGGTTGGAATCAAAGTGTTGAGCTCAAAAGTTATCATTATGACGTGGGAGTTGTGATAGTTAGATATGTGCTAATGTATTTTATCTCGCCTTATGACACTTGAAACATAGTTGAGTTTGGCAATGAGTTCGGAGATGTTAGTGTCCTATGGTTCCCAAAGTGTTTAATTAATCAAAGAGGAGTTTGGATGGTTTGTATGATAGAGATGAAGTGGTACACTTGTTGATTAGGTTCACTCGTACTTCTTTTTCTCCAGTTCCTAAAATACCCTTTTTGATTAGCCGGAATTACCCTAGCCTAACGTTATAACCCTTCAAGTCCTACCCGATAGTGTCTAAGCTTAGTGACCTTGATCAGTGGAGAGGGTGGTTGGTATGAGACGGTTGGTAGACTTTTGGTCGGGATTCAAGTCCCGATAATCATTTTGAACACTTGGTTTTAGCTTGGCACCACACACACTCCATTTTCTTGATAATGTTATAACCGGTGTGTATATGTTCGTGTTTCTTACTTTGTGGTTACCTCGAGAGTGTGGATAGTAGCACCTATGCCACAACGTTGAATCCCTTGGTTTATCTTAAAACGCCTAATTTACTCGAGGGCGAGCAAAGGATAAGTGTGGGGTGGTTGATGGGAGTCAACTTTACGTGACTCCGGTGCATTGTTTATCCCCGTTAACCACATTTTCAGCACATTTTTGGGTGATTTAGACCATTTTCGGGGTGTTATCGTGAGCTCATGGAACGGGGAGTGAATCCGTTACTTTGATGGATTACTACCCCTTTTTGTTGATATTAACCCTATTCCCGAGCACTTTTACCCTCGGAATTGTTTGGATGATTTTGGTTGATTATGATATTGAAGGATATTGGTGTCTCGAGGACCCGAGAGGTGATGATTTGTGGCAAAAGGCATGATCGAGGCAAGAGGAGGGATCAAAGAGGAAGAAAAGTGAAGTTTTGGGGCAACAGGGGTTCAAACGCGCGTTTGAACCCCCAAACGTGCGTTTGAAAAGCTGTCAATTGATACAGAGTTCAAGCCCTCCAAACACGCGTTTGAAACCACCTTAAACGCACGTTCCAAGTCCCCCAAATGCGCGTTTGAACCTTCTAAACGCGCGTTCCAGATGAAGAACAGTCAAAACCTTGCCCAGAAATTAAGAGAAACGCGCGTTTGCACTAAGCCAAACGCGCGTTTGAAGATGTTAAACGCCAGTCTCAGCCGCTCAACGTGCGTTTGAAGACAAATTCTGCAGATTTTCCTCCACCTATAAATACCCCCCATTAGACTATTTCCAAAATATCAATTATTCTCTTAGCAAAACTCTACCCATTTCTTAGCTCGATTTTTGTAATAGCTTAGATTACTTTCTCTTAGCTTACATCAACACTATTGTAGCTTAATCTTTCCATTTCTTAGCTCAGATTTCTATTCCAAACACTAAGAGACCATCTTTTAATTAGTTTTCTATTTTGTACTTTTTGGATCTAATCTCGAATTTCTGCAAATTAATGGTAAATTCCTTCTTTCTTTTACTTGTTATGTCTTTCATTTACTGTTTTATGCATGTTTTAACTAGTATAATGAGTTGCTAAACTCTTTTCATAGTCGAATCATGTGATATTTGGTGAAATCACTCTTTGGGTGATGAAATTGGGAGTGGGTAGTGCTTTTTATTGTTGAATCTTACATATTTCACGTCTTAGAACTTGTTATAACAGATTTGGGCTAGATTGATCACCTAGGTCACACACATCACTCTAAAGAGTTGTTCAGATAGAGAGGTGTGGGAAAAGGGGTTCTAAGGTCACGGCGTAGACTCAGCTTAGTTGTTAAGTCCGAGCCCAAAGTGAGGTTACTCGTTTTAACGTTTAAGCGGCTCTAGAGCATAACTTGTCTTGTTAGTGAACCTTCTTTAGGGAAGGGTAGTCAACATGGCATAGGGTGTTAGGAGAGAGTTGTTCAGACCTTAGCACCGGAATTAGGAGCACGTACCTGTGAGATCGTTTGCAAGATTTCGTTTGTTTTAATGCACACTCCCGGTTTTGTCTATCCTTGGGGTTGAAATTAGCTGTTTTGATCATGGTTTGGCTATGTCCCTTAATCTATCTTTAAAACCTAGTAGTTTAATCTTCTTTCTTTCTTTCTTACCTTTGAACTCGTTAGTAGGAAGCACTCACTTTAAAAAGATTGATCACTTAGACTAAGTAACACGTTCGCTTGGTACTCACAAACACTTTTCCCTTGGGTTCGACTTCGTACTCCTGTAGCTATTCTAGCAATCGACCCGGTACACTGCCGGTCAGAGAGTTAGTTTACCCACGATTTCGAGTCTTTATAAATTGTTTTTGAAGGGGTAAATTTTAGCCTCAATCAGCATGCCACCGTTTGAAGCAATGTATGGAAGAAGGTGTAGAACGCCGTTGTTTTGGGATGAAGTCGGGGAAAGACAAATCACAGGGCCGGAATTGGTTGAACAAGCTAAGGAAAGGGTCCAGTTGGTTAAGAAGAATCTGAAGGCAGCTCAGGACAGGCAGAAAAGTTGGGCAGACGTTAGAAGAAGACCACTTGAGTTTGAAGTCGGTGATAGAGTGTATCTATGAGCTTTTCACCGATGAAGGGAGTGAAACACTTAGGACAAAAGGGAAAGCTAAGTCCAAGGTATGTCGGACCGTTTGAAATTCTGGAAAGGATTGGACCGTCGGATTATAAGCTTCAGTTACCAGAATCCATGTCAAGGGTCCATAATGTGTTTCACGTCTCAATGTTGAAGAAGTGTCTGACGAGGAATGATGTTGAACCTACAATTGATCCGGGAATTTTACAAGACAATCTCGCTTATGATGAGAAACCGATCAAGATTTTGGACCGGAAGGAAAAGATGATTAAGAGACGGATGATCCCATTGGTTTTGGTTCAGTGGAGCAATCATTCACCCGAGGAGGCAACTTGGGAAGTTGAAGATGACATGATCAATGAATTCCAAGAGTTTGTTGATCTACCAGGTATGTTCTAGTTTCGAGGACGAAACTCTTTTAAGGGGAGGAATGTAATATTCGATTTTTAGGAAAAGCGCAGACGTGTCATTTTTGTAAAACGAAATTTTTTTATTTTATTGGAGTTAAGTGTTGTATTAATTATATATGGGTAATTTTCGAATTATGTGTATTTAATTAAAAGGAATTTCTGATTTTTGGTAAGTAAGGGAAATTAAGGGAAAAGGGTTAATTGGGAATTGGTATTTAAGGGAAATTAACTCAGATTAATCCCATAACTTAAACACAAAATCAAAAATCAATTTTTCACCTCTTCTCTGTGCAATTTGGAGGAAGAAAGGGGCCAAGAGAGTTTTCACGATATCTGAAGCGTTTCTTGATCGTTTTCAGATCGGACGAGAGAATTTGAACCGTTGTGAGAAGCACATCGTTTGGATATCGATTGGAGGAAATTCTGGCAGCTTTTTTTGAGGCTTTTGAATCTGGTTTTGGCTGCAAATAGGTAAGAGACTCTTCCTATGATCTCGATTATGATTTGTAAAGCTTAGATCATATTTTAAGATGCGTATATTCAAGGAATATGTGTTTTTCGTTGATCAAAGGATCATAGATGTTTAGATATGTTTTCTACGTTTTACTGAGTTGCAATCGATGTTAATTAGGTTAGAAACGGTTCAAAAATCGCGTTTTGAAGATTTTAGCGTTTTGGGAAAAACCCAGGCGGACGGGCGTTTGCATTAGGCAAACGGGCGTTTGCGACCCTAGTAGCTCAGACGGGCGTTTGCACAAAGCAGACGGGCGTTTGAGGTTAGACTTTCGATTCAGGATGTAGCTGTTTTTGACGGACGGGCGTCTGGGGTTAGTGGACGGGCATTCGATGACGAACGGGCGTCCATAGGGTGTCAAACGGGCGTTTGACCTATTTTATCTAGTTTATACCGTTTTATCGTTTCAGCTTGGTTTTGAGCTTCATAATCATGTTATTATTGTTTTAAACCCTTAATTTGTGATATGATAACATTGTATAAACATTAACAAGCCTGAATTGAGATTCTGATTCGTTCAGTTAAAACACCGAATGTAATCTTAAAGGGAGTTGAAGTTCGGATCCGTCGGAAGAGCATGATAGGCTTGTGCTTTGATGAATTAGTATTCATCAATGTTTGTGTAATTGCTAGGCCTTGTTAATGTCTAGTGGTCTAGGAAGAGAGTAGTAAACGTGAGGGAGATTAATTGAAAACACTTAGGTGGTTAGTTAATCATTCTAATAAATACGTACTTGACTAGTAAAAGATTAAAAAACATGTCTCTCTTGGATAGGCACCAGTCTATATCGCGATGTGTGTGCTACCTCTGAAGGTGGAAGAAACCGTAGGTCAAAAAAACCACAAGTTCGGGTGACTCCACTGAGGTGTGCGTACTATCGGAGTTTACCTATTCTAGACTCCGTGGATATTGGCGTGATCCACTAATATGTTGCCAAGAGTGTCCCAAAAGTGGATACGCGTAGTGCCCTTGAGTGCGGTTGTAACATAGATAAGTTAAGAAGAAACGTTTAGTCAATTCATGTTGATGGACATGGAATGAACCCTAGATTGAGTCGGTCACACTTAAACAACTAAACTTTTAATTATCTTTTCTTTGTAAATTATAATTGTTATCATAGCTTCTATATCTTATTAAGTACGTTGTACTTACCTCAAAGGCATGTTTTCTATGTGTTTGGGGATGAGAAGACGAACAGGTCCATAATGTTTACGAGGAGGAGTTCGATGATGACGTTTGAAGACGCCTCATTGAAGACTTTACTTTTATTCTTTTACTATTCTTCTTTAGACTGTGTTAGACTTTTGGTCTTCCAAGACTTGTAGTACTTTTACGTTTCTTTTGAGAATATTGTACGTTTCTTTTGGATTTCGTATTTTTCCTTGAATGTAATAAGTTACATTTCCACCTTTAGTTTCCTTGTTTCTATTCTTGCATGTTTGGGGTTTTTATACCCGAGTCTTTTGCTTCCATTTGCTTATTTTTTATACGAAGTAGTAGAGGCTTACATATAAAGTGAATTTATTTTTATTTTATACGTGCCGAACGTTCCTTTTCCGGATAAGGACTCGGTGTCCGGGAACGGGGCGTTACATTTTTCTTCCTCTTTTTTTTAACATCTTCATAACATAATCTCGAGCCATACTTATCTAGATATTCACTTCTAGGTACTTCCTCAAAATTTCATGCAACTATTCATACAATCTCTAGACAATAGGATCAACAAAAGAGGGGATATCGTAGGAAAAAGCCATGAGTTTATTTTCTGGAGTTTAATCAAAGAACAGGTCAGGCTAGAAGGGGCTCATTAGGGGGTATAAACTATGGGTAGGCCAACAAAAGTGGGTCTAGAAGGGGTTCAATCCTAGGTGCCTCAATCATTTAAGTGTATTGAACATGAAAAGTGTGGTCTCAAAATGTATGTCAATGCAAATTCTAGAATGACATTGGATGTGTGGATACCGCTCAAAGAAAAATATGAGTGAATGCGCTCTTTGGCTAGGTGAAATCCTCACTTTTAAGTGGTTTTTTTGTTAAGGCTCAATGATTTTACCTCCAAAGTGACCTAAGGTGAGTGTGTATCAACAAAAGTGTGTGATTGCATTGGTTGTTTACCATTTGATTATTATTATTCACACAAGATTAAATGAAAAAGTTGGTAAAGTGTCATAAAACGCCAATCTTGGTGCCATGAAATCTTAAGACGTCCTAAAGATGCAATTCTAAAAATGAAAATGCATGAAAAGCTCTCCCACACTTAAATCATACATTGTCCTCAATGTATGTTAAAAGTGGAAGGAAGAATGCAAAATATGGAATGATATGCAACTAACATGGTATGCATGATATGCAAAAAGTACTAATCTAAATATGAAAAGAAAAGAAATAAAATAAAAATAAAAATAATAAAATAAAAGGAATGAGAATACCTTACAATCCGGACCGTGGGACGATGAAAAATAAGCCTGTGAATCCATTATAGTCAATGGCATCTGGGGTGGTGCGAGAGGGAAGATCATTGGAATGATTTCGGACTCACTGAGGACGCTTGTGGATGAAGGAGTGAAAGAGTGGAAATGTGGAAGGTGGGTAGGGGTAGAAGTAGGGTGGGAAGTGAAATTTGTGAGTGGGAGAGATATTTATTTAAAAAATAAAAAAGTTTGGTTTTTTTTTGTTTTTTTGGGTATGGGTGGATTATGATAAAGGCTAATTGTGGGTGGAAAAAGTGAAGCATCGAGATATGGGTTATTCTGATGCAGGGAGGTTTCAATAGAGAGCTGCATACGTGGCAACATCTGGACCACACAGTTTCATGCCACGTATGCAATTCCCTATTGAGGATGAAACTGTGTGGTCAGGATGTTGCTTGCGCGTATGCATTTCTCTATTGAAGCATTCCTGCATCAGAATAACCCTCGAGATAGAGAGGGACGGCAGGTTGGTTTTGGGAATTATGTGCTGTAAATGAATGGGGGAAAAGAAATATAAGAAGTGACGTTTTTTATTTTTTTATATTTTTTTTATTTTATGAATCTGTTGTCCAGCTCCACTTTAAATGATGTGATCACATTATTTATTTTCTGCCCTCTGTTTCTCATCCATTTATTGTAGCAACACATCTCCAAATTTGATGTGATCACATCAATAATTGTTTACTCTCAGCACTTGGACAAAAAATGTTGAAAAACACACCTTAAAATCAATGTGATCATATCGTAATTATTTTACCCACGGTTTCTTCTCCCCTTTTTTTAATCTTTAATTTTTTTTAAGAAGAAACTCATCCCGATTACCTTAAGGTCCCGACTTCATGGAAAAGTGAAATTCGCATTTCTTGATCAAGTGCCCCATGGTTGTACCCCCACACATGAAGTTCACTAAAACGCCTTATGTTTCTTCACAAAATTCAGTTGTTCACCTGCAAAACAGACAAAAGCCTCCACCAAAATTGTAAATCTCTATTTCTTCACTTATTATGCTAAAGACCAAAATGAAACAATATAAAGAAAATTATTTTCATTGGGTTGCCTCCCAACAAGCGCCCTTATTTAAGGTCTTTGGCTAGACATACTTACCTCGGCTATCATTGTCAAATGGAATAGTTTTTCTTTCATGATTCTTCCTTGCATACTCAGTGAGTGAGCCATCCATCTCATCTTCAGGAAGAATCAGTTGTGCCTTGGCTCTAGGCACTTTTATGAAGTATCTTCCCAACAAAATCTGAACGGGATTAGGAGCTTTCACATCCCAGTTCATAATATAGTGATCCAGTGGGAAGACTACTTCCTTCTTGCCCACTTGCATGTCCACAGTCATCTCAACACTTTTTGGCTCCGAAGGCTCCTCAAATTTGACTTCCTCCGGGTGATTTTCTTCATAATTAGACACATCACCCTCTAACTGCTCCAACACCATGTGAATTTCTTCACCCTTTGGTTGATGAACATCTTCAACAATCTCTAGTGTCGGATCAATCACAGGACAACCGTCTTTATCGTCATACCATATAGGAGGAGAGGATGTTTTTAACCTTTTTTCCTTAAGCCGATCCACCTCAGATTTCAGCTTGCCAATTTTTTCTTTGCATTTTCTGAAACCAGGCAACATGCTCTTCTATAAACTGTGAAGTCTCTTGTACCAACTCCTTAATATCATGCTTCCACTTTTGTAGAAGAGGCATCATTTCTGTTTGGATCATTTGTGCAATGCTTGTAGAAAAAGTCTTCACAAGTTCTTCAAAATTATTACCTAAATTCAAAATTGACCCTCCTTGTTAACTAGGCGGCTGGAAAGTAGAGTTATAGCCCGAATTCTGATGGTGCAGCTGACTTGGATAATATCTCTCCTCATACAGGTTGTTCACCCGGTATCTGTAATGATCATGATTCACCATTTGTGTAGTTGTAACCTGGCATGCTTGCAAACAAGGGCTACGCAAAAGAAAACAAAAAAAACTATATACACAATTTCAAAAGAAATAAACCACTTAACACCGTTCCCCGGCAACGACGCCAAATTTGGTGGGTCGTCAGATAAATCATCTACAACCTCTATAACTAGTATAGTAGAAGTAGGGGTCGAACCCACGGGGAACGGTAGATTTATTTCTCCTAAAATTTGTAAGAAAACAAAATATATTTGTGTTTTTACCTATTTCCTAAAAAGAAATGAAAATTAAACGAAGAAAAGTTCCAGCTAATTAATTATTTCCCCCTCAATTCCCACGATTGATCATCGATTCAAGGATGACTCGTTAAATTATTAATAAATTGGTTATAGTTGACCGCAACCGCGCATCAACCAATCTCTCCTAAATTCGATAATCAAGACACGGTCGTTAATTATTCTCTAACCGGAAGACACCCCTAGACACGGTCATAAGAGTTTGGAATCCCGGAAGCATTAAGATTTGAGAGACCCAATTCAAGGTATTAATCCAACCGGACTAATTTTAACCTAGGTTATCTATTTCCACAACAGGGAATCCTACGGGCTACGAACCGGCAGGTATTGTGTTGTTTACCACTAAAAACCCAATCATTTATGGCAACCGCCTAAGATTGATGATGATATTGGAAATCACCTACAGATCCGAATAACCTCTAGGACGATTCAAGCAAGAACCAAAACAATGGGGAATGTGATTTGTATATGATTAAGACTGAGCCTGAGAGTTAGTTTCTCTCAAGTTGCCTACGTATCCAATAATGAATTTGGAATCAAGTCATTCGTAGTTCCTTAGGGCTGATTATATAGGGAGGCGTCTCGCCCCTTTTCTTGCCAAGCAAGTCGTAGAATCCTTAAACCCTAAGGATCATCACGTGTTTATCTCTCACAGGAGATAATCACGATATTATTCGTATTAGAAGATTTCCTTCCGGTGATCCAGGGATTCTCTAATGATTATCCTATAATATAGGCACGTGTGTTATTGATCATTTAAGGAAAGAGCCTGTCGGTCTCTGATGAGCACCTCAGGTCGCCTCGACCTGAGTTACGAGTCCTACCTCCCGCCTGGCCGAGCTGCGCTGCAGTGCGATAGCCAGGCAGGGGATGGGCAGACCTCCCTCCTGGGGTAAGGTCCTAATACTATAGGGCTCCTGGCCCTTCAAGCTTTCCTCCTATCTTTCTTCATTAACCTTTGAATGTTGTAAAGGTGACACGTGGCCAGGTCTATTAATACCATCGTCATAAGCCCCCCAGGTCTGGACAGGCTACCTAGGAGCTGGGCGGACCTGAGAACAACCTGGATGTTCCAAGATGACAGGCCTGTCCTGACACGTGTCTTTACTACCGTTTAGGCTGTCACGGTTAGTGCGGGAGACGAGGCGTCTTCGTACACGACGCAATAATGGGGCGGTTATTCCAAGACTTCTTTTTGGGGTTTTATAACTCCCTAGTCTTATCACATCCCCTCAGACGTTACTCTTTAAATCAAGTGTGAAGTCGGGACGGTTGCCATTCCGTTCTTTCATCCCTCTGATCTCTTTATTCAAGTAAGCTTTCTTTCTTCTCTTATTCTTCTAAGTCTTTTCTGTTGTTAATGAGCGAACCCATAATCCTTACTGATAGTTCCATTGAGGCCTTATTTGAATCGGAGTCAATCTCGAGAGGCCCCCACCGGAGTCAATCTCGAGAGGCCTGCCCTTACTTTCTTCAATCCTCCCCCTTCATCCTCATCTTCTAGATTCGTCCTTACCCTTAAGGCATTCATGGCTTTAAAATCACAGGCGGCCTGCCATGGTATTGATACTAAGCTAACCGCAGCGGATTTGACCCGTATTTGTAAGCAATACAACCAGGTTAACCCGCTTTTCAAACCTACCATCCCGGCTCCTGGTGTCTACGCCTATCAAGCTCCGGCCGGGTATTGCGCCGTCTACAGAGAGCAGCTTTTATGTGGTTTAAGGTTTCCGATCTGCCCGGCCATTTTAGCTGTCCTGGAGCATTACGATCTAGGGTTGGCCCAGATCGTGCCTAATGGGATAAGGGCGATAGTGGGCTTCGCCATTTGGTGTAGATGTGCCTGCATCCCCTTCAAAGTCCAGACATTTAGACTGTTCTTTCAGCGTAAATAGGTGCCTGGGCAGGCTGGGTACTACTGCTTCCCACGTCGGGGGGATTTCATGCCCGACGTTCATTTCACGGAGCCGGGGGATACTTCGTATAAAGGTTGGAAGACCAGATTCTTCTTTATCTGTCCCGAGGTGACAAGGAACCTGGGTAGGTGGAACTCCTCGGACCTGGATAGCGATCCACGGCCTACTGACGTGGATAGGAAACTCCTAGACGACATTCGCAGAAGTGGGGTGTACATCAAGGAGAAAAAGTATTCTTCTGAGTTGATCTTGGCTGCCCAGTTGCCCACTGCAGGCCCTGACCCATATAGGGAGTTAGATAAGGAGGAGTACAGGATATGTAGGGCAGTGTCTTCCTTTGCTGACCTTTTGGAGGACGTGAATGATGACGTGGTTCCTCCGGTCAACCCTGAAGAGCCTAACCAGGAGACTGAGCTGCAGGAAAATATAGAGCCGGAACACCTCCGAGCTGCTGGGACTGTCCTGACCCCCACCTCGGCCCAACTCTTATCCGGACACCCAGACGACTCCTCTGGGGACGTGGAGCAGATAGATGTGGATGAAGACCATGAGATGAGAGAAGATGCGATCGAGCCTAGCCGGAAGAAGAAGGTAGTCTCTCCCTCGACTCAGAAGAGTCGATCCAAGAAAAGGAAAGCGGCTCGGCAGACCATAGAGAACGTCGAAGACTCTCCTGAGGAGCAATCTTCCCCAGGGCACAATCGGTTGCACGAACTGTCAGACCAGGACCTCGCCGCTGTGGTAAGTTCTTGAATAAATATGTCTATCACTCTTTATTTGTCTTGCTTCCTTTTTACCTTCTCTTTGTCTTCTCTAGGGAGCTCAGGTCGGTCAGGAATTCCTGGATCGCCTTGCTGAATCTGCGGCGAGTAAGGAAGCTCTGCGGGGAACGATCGAGGAGCTCCGAACGAGTCGTGATAAACACAGAGAAGCCTCAAAGGCTAAGGACCAGGAGGTTGCGGCGTTGAAGAAGGAACTGGCCGAGACCAAGGCCAAGTGTACTGCCGAACTCCAGGCTAAGCATGATGAGTATGTGGCAGAGAACTCTGAGCTCGGGCAAGCATTGGCCAAACTCCGTGCTGAGCTGGAAACTCTAGAAGCCTCTCTCCCGGCTCGGGATGCCCGAGTCGTGCACGAGTATAAGTCCTCCGATCATCTAGCTGGAGCCTTGAAGGTGCTGCTGAATCCTATCATGCAACATGGGTACACGACTGGTGTGGAAGAGGCAAAAGAACAATGCCCTGAGCTGGTTCTTTCTACCCTTATGCATTACCGTTCCATGTACAAGGAAGGAGCAGGTCAGGTTTATGATGCCCGGTTGAGAGAGTTCAAGGCAGGTGAAGACATTGGGGTCAAATATGCCCGACGTGGTCCGGCTTCTCAGAGTTCTGTGGCTACCCCATCTTCAACGGAGCAGGCTCCTAGAACCCAGACCTGATTGTTCCTCCTTATGCTATTTCTGTTTTCTGTAAAAACTTTGAAACTTTTCGTCCAAGTTCATGTACATCTTATACTTTGTGGTGCCCTGTCCACTATGTTTTGTACTTTGGATTTATTTGGTTTACTTTGGGTTTGAATCTTTGAATACTTTCTTATGGATGTCCCCTTTCCCCCCCAGTATGGCATGCATTACTGACGGTTTGGATGACATACTAATTTTTAATAAAACCCTGTCCTGGCCTGAGGACTCAGTTAAAGTCGGCTGACGACTGCGGACTTAGGAGGTTTGACTTTTGCAAACCTCCGAGTATAACTCGACTTCGATTAAGACCCCATCCTGGCCTCGAGGACTCGGGAAGCTTGTGGTATTCAAGCTTTACGAGTCGACATCTGCAGACTCGGATTAAATTCGCCCGACTGCAGATCGAGGAGGTTTGACTTTTGCAAACCTTCTGAGTATAACCTGACTCAGTTAAGACCCTGTCCTGGCCTGAGGACTCGGGAAGCTTGTGGTATTCAAGCTTTACGAGTCCGACATGCGAGACTCGATTAAATCTCGGCCGACCTGCCGACTTAGGAGGTTTGACTTTTGCAAACCTTTCCGAGTATAACTGACTTCGATTAAGACCTGTCCCGGGCACGAGGACTCGGGAAGCTTGTGGTATTCAAGCTTTTCGAGTCCGACATCTGAGACTCGAGTTAAATTCGGCGACTGCAGATCGAGGAGGTTTGACTTTTGCAAACCTTCCGAGTATAACGACTCGATTAAGACCACATCCTGGCTCGAGGACTCGGGAAGCTTGTGGTATTCAAGCTTTACGAGTCGACATCTGAGACTCGATTAAATTCGGCCTGGCTGCGCAGACTTAGGAGGTTTGACTTTTGCAAACCTTCCGAGTATAACGACTCGATTAGAGACCTGTCCTGGCCTGAGGACTCGGGAAGCTTGTGGTATTCAAGCTTTCTGAGTCTGACATGCAGGACTCAATTAAATGAAAATATCCGTACTATAGAGCGTAACAATATATAACACCAAAGAATCATATGTTTATTAAAAATCAAGAGTGTTTGATAGCACTTTTATTGAAAAAAGACAACATAAAATGGAAAGATAGAATCAAGCCTGGATTCATCTCAGGCATAAAACTTCCTAAGGTCTTTGGCATTCCGACTTCTCGGATCTGGTCCGGCCACTTGCGTTAGCTAGCTGGTAAGCACCTTTGCCGTGAACTTTTACTACCCTGTATGGACCTTCCCAGTTCGTGTTAAGCTTCCCTTGGGGAATTTGCTTGCTGACCTCGTTCTTCCTTAGCACCAAGTCTCCTTCTTTGAAGTACGAATGCTTAACTTTAGAGTTGTAATACTGGGATATTCTCTGCTTGTACTTTGCCATCCGGATATAGGCCACTTCCCTAGCCTCTTCCAAGTTGTCCTTGGCGTGTCTGAGCTCAATGTCCTGATCTGTGCTTGCATGGAGCTCGGTCCTCGGAGACGGGAGCCCTATTTCGGCTGGAATGACTGCTTCACAACCATGGCTAAGGCAAAGAGAGTCTCTCCGGTAGCCGAGTTTGGAGTCGTTCTATATGCCCAAAGGACGTTAGGCAAATGCTCGACCCATGCTTGTCCCTCTTCTTCCAATCTCTTTTTCAACCCGACCTTGATCTGCCTGTTTGTTTGCTCTACCTGGCCATTGGCCTGGGGGTACCCGACAGAGGTGAAATGTTGGATTATACCCAGCTCGACACACCATGACTTAACTGTCCTATCTTCAAATTGCATTCCATTGTCTGACACCAGGATCTTGGGTATCCCGAAACGACAGACGATATTCTTCCACAAAAATTTCTGTATAGCCTTCCCAGTGATGGTGGTCAAGGCCTCGGCCTCCACCCACTTAGTAAAGTAGTCGACGGCCACGACAAGATACTGTAAGTTGCCTGGGGCACGAGGAAGGGGTCCAACCAGATCTGCCCCCCACTGATAAAAGGGCCAAGGAGAGACCAAAGGAATCATGTTCTGTGTTGGCTGGTGAGACAAATTATCATGCACCTGGCATGACTTGCACCTCATGACCAGCTCGTTTGCATCGCTTTGCATGGTTGGCCAGTAATATCCAAACAATCGGCATTTACGAGCCAGTGTCCGGGCTCCTGCGTGGTTGCCACAAATGCCGAGGTGGATTTCCCTGAGTAGATAGTTTCCTTCCTCCTGGGTAGCACACCTAAGCCATGGTGATATGAATGATCGTCTGTATAGGATTTCATCAAAAAGAGCATACCTGCTTGCTTGTAGCTTGATCTTCCTGGACTGAGCCTTGTCAGTTGGTAGAATACCATGTTTTAGATAGGAAGTTATGGGATCCATCCAGGTGGCCTGTTGGCTAATCGGTTGAACTTCATTTAGGACATAACTTCGTTCGGCCAGCTGTTCTACCAGAACTTTCTTATCTGAAAAGAAATTGGATGCCAACTTGGAGAGGGCATCAGCTTTTTTGTTCCTAGATCGAGAGACCTGCTCTATATGAACTGACCTGAAGTTTTTCAGCAAAGCCTGTGCTGCTGTCAGATATTTCTTCATTGATTCCTCCTTTGCTTCATACTCACCCTTGACATGATTGACTACCAGCTGGGAGTCACTGAATACATGTAGATTATCTGCTCCGAGCTTGGTGGCCAGCCGGAGCCCGGTAATTAAAGCTTCATATTCTACCTCATTGTTTGTAGCCGTGAAGTTGAAACGCAGTGCATACGGGAACTCTTCCCCTTTTGGACTAAGGAGCAAAAGGCCTGCTCCTGCTCCTTCTTTTCCAGATGCTCCATTAACGAAAAGGGTCCAGGTATCGACCTGCCCTGCTGGCTGCTCTTTATGTGTCTCGACCTGAATTCCTTCAGCCAGGAAGTCAGCTAAAGCCTGGGCCTTGACGGCAGTCCTGGGTTGGTAATCCAGGTCATACTCTGCCAGCTAGATAACCCATTTGGCTAATCTTCCCGAGGTGTCTGGTCGTGCCAAGATCGGACGCAGTGGTTGATCTGTGACCACAGTGATCGAATGTGCTTGGAAGTATGGTCATAACTTTCTAGAGGCATGTACTAGAGCCAGAGCTAGCTTCTCCGCGTTGGTGTACCTGAGCTCCGGTCCGTGTAAAGCCCGGCTCACATAAAACACGGGTGTTTGTATGTTCCCTTCTTCTCTGATCAGGACTGCACTGATTGCTTCGTCCACCACTGCCAAGTATAAAAGCAGAGTTTCTCCTTCTCGAGGAGATGTTAGGGTTGGTAACTCGGCCAAATACTCCTTCAGATCTTCAAATGCCTTTTGACTGTCCTCACTCCACTGGAAGGGGCTTGCCTTCCTCAGGATTTTAAAGAATGGTAAAGCACGCTGTGATGATTTGGATAGGAACCTACTCAGGGCGGCCATGCGGCCTGTTAGCCTTTGAACTTCCTTGATGCTTCTGGGTGGTGGCATTATTCGTAAGGCTTCAACTTTATCCGGGTTAGCCTTAATTCCTTCTTTTGAAATCATGTAACCCAGGAATTTACCTGACCTGACCCCAAACGTGCACTTTTTAGGGTTGAGTTTCATTTGGGTCTGCCTGAGTACCCCGAATACTTCTCGGACGTCGGCCATATATTGATCGAGAGACCTGCTCTTGATCAAGAAGTCATCCACATAGACTTTCATGCATCTCCCGATTTGCTTCTCGAAGATTTTATTTACTGCTCTTTGATAGGTAGCGCCAGCGTTCTTTAATCCGAATGGCATGGTAATATAGAAGAAAGTTCCTTCTTCTGTTATGAATGCCGTTTTCTCTGCATCGTCTGGGTCCATGTCAATTTGGTGGTAACCCTTATATGCGTCTAGAAATGCGAAAACTTAAAAACCGACTGTCGAGTCAACTAACCTGTCAATCTTGGGTAGTGGGTAGCAATCCTTGGGGCAGGCCCTGTTCAGGTCGGTAAAATCCACGCACATTCGCCAGCTACCATCTGGCTTTTTACGGAGGATCGGGTTGGCGAGCAGTCGAGGTAAAACACTTCACGTATGATCCCGGCCTGAAGTAACTTCTCAACTTCCTTTTGAATGGCCTCCATTCTATCTTTTGCGAACTGTCTTTTCTTCTGCCTGGTCGGTTTCCGGGCTGGGTCAACATGAAGCTTGTGCAGAGCCAGCTCAGGTGACAGTCTTGGCATGTCATCTGTTCTCCATGCGAATACATCTCTGAACTCCTTTAAGATCTTAATAAGTTCTGCTTTATGCTGACCTGGGATCCATGATCCTATGTTGACTGACAAGCCTTCCTGTTCCTTTCCCAAATTGACTACATCGATTTTATCATCTGATGACCAGCTTTTTTCTTCCTCTGGGAGCAATTCTTCCACAGATACCTGTTGTACCATCATTATTCCATTCACGGTGGCAGTGTAACAACTCCTGGCTGTTTCAACGTCACCTTTGACTTCTGCTGTCCCCTCCCAGGTCGGAAACTTCAAACTTATGTGAGAAGGAGAGATTACCGCTCGCAGATCTATCAGGGCAGGTCGTCCCATGATAATATTGTAGGCTGAGGGGGCTCTGACTACCACGTAACTCACCATAAGGATCCTGTCCCGAGGTGCTTTTCCAAAGGTGGTTGGTAAGCTGATCATACCCATGGGGTGGACTGGTGGTCCTGCAAATCCAAATAATGGGGATGATACGGGTGCTAGCTCAGCATCCTTTAATTTCATTGACTGAAATACATTGTAGTACATCACATTGACTGCACTCCCGGTGTCTACACAGATACGCTTTACCGTATGTTTGTTGATTACCGCCTCTATAACCAAACCTTCGTTGTTGGTGAGAAGAGGGAGAGGGTCACGTGGACCATAAATTACCTCCCCGGACAACCTCTGTCTCTTTCTTGAGTCTGCACTGGTTGGCGCCCTGTTACCACTTTTCTCCTCAGGTCGGGACGCTGTACTCGGACCGCCTGAGATGGTATTAATGGTATTGATGGGACGATTGTCTGGCTGTCCATCAGGCCCTGGAGATGGCTCCTCCTTCGTCTGTAATCGTTCTTTCGGTCATGGCCGAAATCTCTCCTCTTGTATTCCCGTCTTCCCCGGGGTTCTGGGTTATGGGATCTATCTATGACCTCATAAAGGCTTGGCTGTGACGAAAGCTTGCAGAAACCTCCTTGCCAAGGTTTCAAAGTTTTCGATGGACCGGGGCGGTAACTTCCGGAACCACTCATGTGCTCTGCCCGTGAGCAGTGCCGGAAAGGCCTTGCACTTCATCTCCTCGGCTGCACAATCTAAATTCATGTGCGTTAGATACTGAAAGAGGTGGTCCTGGGGATCTTTCGTTCCGTCATATGCTTCTAGTTTTGGGATCTTAAATCTCTCTGGGCGGGGATAGTTCAAAATCGCTCGAGAACGGTGATTCGATAGAGAGATTGTCATTTTCTTTCCAGGATCCCGTCTATTTCTCGCCCTAGCGACCTCCTCGGGCTCGAGCCTTAACTCATGCCTCAGGCTGCAAGATGAGAGGTGGAGGGAGAGTTTCTCCTCTATCCTCTTTATTTGCCAGGTTATCCTTTGGGTCCACGTTTTGTGGAGCTTCTTCTTCTCGCCCTTTTAGGGCCAAACCTAGTATACTTTTGAACGCTGGTACGTCCAAATTACGTAACGCCCAAAGAAGGGGCTGCTTTGTCTTTGGATCCGCCAATGTTTCCTCCGGATTGGTTGGCGGTTGGCTAGCATGATAGCAGATTGGGTCTATCTCTCCGGCATCTCTAGTCGCCATTTGTTTGGGTCCTTTTTCCGGTATTTTTGGTGGTGCCATCATTTGTTTCTTGATCGAATCGTTAACAAAAGAAGGACCCTCCTTCTAGCGCCAATTGATGATAATGGAAATCACCTACAGATCCGAATAACCCTCTGGACGATTCAAGCAAAAACCAAAACAATGGGAATGTGATTTGTATATGATTAAGACCGAGCACGAGAGTTAGTTTCTCTCAAGTTGCCTACGTATCCAATAATGAATTTGGAATCAAGTCATTTGTAGTTCCTTAGGGTGATTATATGGAGGAGTCTGCCTCGCCTTTTCTTGCCAAGCAAGTCGTAGAATCCTTAAACCCTAAGGATCATCACGTGTTTATCTCTCACAGGAGATAATCACGATATTATTAAAGATAGAAGATTTCCTCCCGGTGATCCAGGGATTCTCTAATGATTATCCTATAATATAGGCACGTGTGTTATTGATCATTTAAGGAAAGAGCCTGTCGGTCTCTGATGAGCACCTCAGGTCGCCTCGACCTGAGTTACGAGTCCTACCTCCCGACCTGGCCGAGCTGCGCTGCAGTGCGATAGCCAGGCAGGGGATGGGAAGACCTCCCTCCTGGGGTAAGGTCCTAATACTGTAGGGCTCCTGGCCCTTCAAGCTTCCCTCCTATCTTTCTTCCTTAACCTTTGAATGTTGTAAAGGTGACACGTGGCCAGGTCTATTAATACCAACGTCAATTGATTTTGGTACTAGATCAAAATAACCGTTCAATCATCGCACGCCAACAACTAAACGAATAATTCTATTCATATATCTGTGAGCTCAGAAAATAGACAAATACTAATAATCGAACGAGGAGAAAAATACTTCGACCTCACAATCACATGAAATTGAGGATTAAATAATCAATCAACCGGAAAGAAAATTTAGCAACACATTATAAATTATAATACAAAAATAATATATAAGAAAAAAAGAATGAAAGATTTATACCACGACTATATGAAAAAGCAGTCGACGGCAGCCATTGTCATTTGCCGCCTCTTCTCTTATTTTTTTCTCAGTTGCTATAAACCTAATATATTATCTGATATCCTATTGTTGCTGCTGCTCACGTGTCTATCAACTGCATTGGGCCCAGCCCAATTATTTTGCTCTAATTACTTAAAAGGTTTTACGTAGTAATAATAATAATAATAATAATAACTAATTATTACAATTGTCCTACTAATAATAAAAATTCAATGACTAAAGAGAGAAAATCCACGGATGACTTTAATAGCTTTTGTCTTATCTTCACTAGTCGGGATCCCGACATAGGTAGAAACTGAAATTCTCGAACCTTGAAGTCCCTCTTTTTCCATATCTTCCACAAAACTTCCAAAAATTGCTTTATAAGTTCTGAAATCTTCCATCACCGCTCACGAGCTCTTAAAACCTGAAATCATCCAAAACATACCCGGAACAAAGCAGCTCCCGATAAAAAGATGTAAAATAAGCACATAAAATCCCATAAAATACGGTCTCATCAGTGATCAAAGTCTGTTCTTTAGTAAGAAGGATGTCAGCAATAAACATAAAGATCGATAAATTTATAGGGAGGAACAATATCAGTTTGTGCCAAATCAAGGTGCGGGCCTTGTTAAAGCAACAAGGATTGTGGACTCCTTTATCTGAAGCAGAGGCTTTTTGGCCTAAGGATGCATGAGGGGCTCAGTTGAAAGATCATCTTGATCATCTGAACACAATATTACTTGATTTCAGGAATATTGATCTTAAGATTGAAGATGGGGATGCTGCTTTGATTTTGCTGGTTTCATTACCACCTTCCTATGAGAACTTTGTGCAGTCCTTCATAGTTGGGAAGAAGACAGTGGCTTTGGAGGATGTGAGGTCAACTTTGCATGCCAGAGCCGAGACATAAAGCGCTTAAGGCGAGACAATCAGTTCTTTGGACTAGTAGTCAGTAGCTTGATGAAAAAGAGCATGGGCAGTCTAGGAAAAAAATTCCAAGATGACAGGGTCCAAAGGCCCTAAATCCACAGATTTTTGCAATTATTGTAAGGAGCAGGGATATTGGAAGTCCAATTGTCTAAAATGGAAGAAACATCAGGAGAATAGTTCTGGCACAGCTGTTGTGGCAGCTGAGCATGACTCAGATGAGGACATGGTACTAATGGCAGGAGAGTCAACACATTAGATGTGTGGATTCTGGACTCTTGGTTTCGGGTGGGTTGGATCCATTTGGATCCAACTCAATATTTTATTCACTCCACTATCTTATTTATCATTATTTTATTAATTCTATTGTTTTATTATAAATTCTATCATCAATCATTAAACATTAACAAATAAAATAATATTAATCAATTCACTTTATTAACCCACTACACTATTTAACCATTACTTTTTCAATATAATATTTCATTAAAAAATTTCTCACCAATCATTACTTCAGCTACACAAATTTCTACATAACATTTCAACTTTATTATCATTATTTCACTATATTTTATTTTACTTTCCCTTTCTTGAATCCATTCAACTCCAATCCAACCCGAAACCAAACAGGTCCTATGGGCATCCTTTCATATTTGCCCATAAAGAGAGTGGTTCTTAAGTTATCAGTAGATAGATGGTGGTCATATATCTATGGCAAACATCAAGGTCTGCAAGGTAGTTGGTATTGGCTCAATTTAGTTGAGGACAAAGGATGGAATATTCTGCAAATTGAGTGAAGTTAGGCATGTTCCATATATGACCAAGAACTTGGTATCTCTGAGTCTTTTAGACAGCATGTGGTTCAATTTCAAGGGTGAATGTGGAGTACTGAGTGTCTTTCTGTTTGTACAATTGGACTTCCAATGTCCGTGCTCCTTACAGTAATTATAGACATGTGGACTTAGGACCTTTGGACCCGGATTTCTTCTTCTATACATGCCTTTTCCCATCAAGCTGGCGACTATCAAGCCAAAGAACCTCGATTTGCTTGTGCTGCTTTGCCTTATGTGTCGACTCACGACATGTAAAGCCGACCTTACATCCTCCAAAACCATTGTATCCTTCCCAAATATGAAGGACTGCACAAAGTTCTCATATGATGCCTGTAGTGACACCAACAAGATTAGAGTTGTATCTTCATCTTCAATCTTAACATCAATATTCCTGAGATCAAGTAATATTGTGTTCAGGTGATTAAGATGATCTCTTAGCTGAGTCCCATCATGCATCCTCAGGCTGAACATACTCTGATTTAGCAGTAACTTGTGGTTAATGACTTAGTCATATACAGGTTTTCAAGCTTTAACAATAACTTGGCATCGGTGTCTTCCTCAGCAACATCTGTGATAACATCATCCGACAAGCACAACATGATGGTTGAATGTGCTTTTCCCCTCCAGACTGGCCATCTCATCGGAACTGGAGTCCCCTTTACCGGATAAAGAAGCCCATAATCCTTGTTGCTTTAACAGAGGCCGCATCTTGATTTTCCAAAGACTGAAACTGTTTCTTCCTGTAAATTTGTCAATCTTAACGTTAATTACAGACATCCTTCTTGTTAATGAACATACCTTTGATCACAAAATCCTAGCACGATATCAACCACCTATCCAGTCATATCTTAATGAACTAGAATCTTCATAGTCATGTCCTACATCTGTTAGTATACATCCGAATGATTTATTTGATCTTTATTCAGGAAAATACTTGTGTGGTGAGGGAATTTGAGATGAAGCGACGGGTGAAATGATCATAACTACACAGTTTAAATACAGAATAAAATCGTGTGGTTTGTACGGTGTCACACGGTATATCCACACCCTGTAGAGACACCACACAATAATTACCCATTTATTCATGCATATTTAAATTGTTTTGCAATAATTGAGCTAGAATCTTCCTAGTCATGTCCTACTTTTATTCCGATGTTCACCTCCTAAATGTTTAGTATTAGTACATATGGTTGAAATAATTGAGCTAAATATATGCTACGATTGCAAATCAGATAGACATAACCTTGGACTAACTAAAAACAAAGCTTAAGGGTTAGGTGTAACTAATTAATCAAATGGGCCAAATTGCAATTAAAAACATGCAAGTAGATAATAAATTATTGTTTAGGTAGAAAGTAAACAATAATGGTGGGGGCCTGGATTTATGCATAGATTAAGGGAAGTTAATGGTGTTATTATGTCCGTAGACTCGAGTTGATTGGTTGTACTTTTTTGATAATCAAGAAAGTTTCATGAAGTTGTCTATGAAGATCACATGTTCGATTCACGCTGTTTTAAAAGAGCTCTGATCGGTCAGATCTTACATTTGAGTAAGGGTCAGAATTCGCATACACGACCCGAACCGAATTTCGAATAACTAGGGTCAGTGGAATCATTCATGATGAGACTCACCTTTAAATATATGTCACATAATCAGAGGTCAGATTGATAGATCATGTTGTGATATTCATTGTGTCGTGAACATGATATTATCATAATATCTATAACATAACGAATGACACAACATATATATTTGCTGAACGGAAAGAAATGCTCCTGAAGTCATGGATCGTCATTTGTCGGGCCTAGCAAATTGTTGATAAAGACGCCATACTTGTGTTCAAGTTTAAAAAGTGAACACGTCTACTATTCTTTTTTGTTATTTTTGTAAATTAAATTAGTCATATATAATGATGTAACAAGTAGCTAACTTACACGTTAAACTTAGAACAAGTGGGAAATTTTGGTTGACTTTCGGTTTACAATGTAACACAGTTTAATCCCCGTTAACTTCTCCATCTTAATTTAGAGAAAAAGAAGCCAAAGTAACACATCCGCAGGAAGGAAGGCAACAACTGGAAACTAACATCATCCTATTGGATCCGTGTAAAAGCATTAAACGGGTCTTCAACTGGAAACGAGTTGGTAATTTCGATTATTTCCCCTTCTCATAATATACCCGTTACATCATCAAATCCTTTACACTCAAGAAAGTGTGGGAAGTGAAGCAACCATATTAATTAGCTCTATTCATTGTGTAGGTATGTAATTCTATTCTTTAATCTTGGTTAATAAGTGTTGATTTGTGTTGTCTTTTTAGAATAGCAATTTAGGGTTGCTAATTACCCGGGGTTTCAGAGGTTCGTTTATAGGTAATTAAGGATTGAGGAGCTTATTATTTAGGCTTCTTAATTATTGATGTTTTTTGGACAAAAAAAAATTATTGCTGTTTTTTTAATTATTTATTTGCATAAATTTTCCTACTTTTATTTCTTAACAAACAAAGTTTAGACAACATTTTATTTCAAGCTTTAGTACCTACAAGTTGAAATGGTCTTTCAATGGCATCTGAAATTGTATTCCTAGAAATTAGTGCTGCACTAGCTAGTTGATTTTTTTGACGAAAATTCAAAATACGTAAAAATAGTTTGTTTTATATACCTTTATTTTTAATTCTTAGAAGCATAATCCCATCAAAATACTCGGTAGGACGGGCAATTTGGCATTCAGGACGAGATATATTGTTAGAGGTCGGGTTATTTTCATTGAGGCCGGACTAAAATAACACGTCCCGACCAACTAATCTTACTCGGACGGGCTAAAAATTCGGCATATTTTTTTTTGCAAGACCAACGTTTTTTGGATTTATTCTGGGGCTGAATTTTCGTCAATTTTTTTTCAATTACATAAAACCATCGTCCATCAAAAGAAAAAAAAACCATCATCGATCAAAAAACCTTTCTGCCATCGTTAATCTGCAAAAACCCTTCCCTTTCCTCATTTGATGGCACCACAACGAATCTAGTACTTTTGTGTTCGAATGTTTATTTTAGCAGCTAATTAGTATGAGTGCTAACCAAGTGTAGATACTGAATCTTCAAAACCTGAAGGGCAAGCAAGCAGCATCACTTACATACACCACAGCATGCGCCTCTTCGAAATATTTTTCACAGATGACGCCAAGACCTGGCTGATGTGACAACGATTAATCATGAATCAAAGTAAACAAACTACAAGAAATCGAGAAACCCCGACAGCAATTGGACAAGTACACCCCTCGAGATTTGATGAGGAAAAGCCCGTCCGAGTGAGAAAAGTTGGTCGAGACGTGTTATTTTAGTCCGGTCTCAATGAAAAATAACCCGGCCTCATGACAGTATATCCCATCTTGAATGCCAAATTGCCCGTCCTACCGAGTATTTTAATGGGGTTATGCATGTAAGAATTGAAAATAGGGGACTACAAAACAAACTATTTTTACCCAAAGGTATATATTTTCAATTCCCTCATCTTTTTTTTTTTCCCTTTTAAATATAGGATTAGTTGCTGAGATTTATTAACAAGTAGTTGCTGAGATTATTGACAAGTAGCAGTTCAGCAATGGAGGAAGAAAGGATGACTCCCGGATACTTCCAACTGATTCAAAAAGAGCTCTTAGCAATGGAGGACGTTGCAATCAGGATGTTGCATACAGGAAGTCATCGAGTCTACTTGCTAAGAGCGGACGTTGCAATCCTGGAAATGTTTTGTATGTCCCTTGAAACATGGAAGTATTCCAGTATTATTGATGAAGAAAATGAAGAAATCATGGAAAGACTGAGATCCGTGATCACTTCTCTTAAATTGATATGGCCGGAAGACTTCACATTAATATTGTCTCTTCTTTGCGAACGAATGGGTGAAACAAGTCGTCCCATCGATGTGTGCATACAGGATTATGATTCGGTAATGTTTGAATTGGAAGGGATAATTCTGCAGAGTAAACAACAAGTTGAAGGTTGGTATCAAAATATGATACATTCCTCCTCGATGATGATGATGATGATGCAACATAAGTCTCCAGGATTTTGGCAGATGTCAGACTTTGTTAACAAGATTCGGGTGATTTGTGATGGAAGAGCTGGCAAATATGGTCCACTGGAACAACAAATTGTTATTTTGGAAATCAAGATAGTATTTCTGAAAAGAACATTGAAAAAAACTAATATACATTGCCCAGATGGGAAGGAAAACCTTCGATTTATGAATTTTGTTGGTAATTATGCCAGCAGAGTAGCATGGTTAGTATGTTTGTATTGGGCAAAAGAAGAAAATGATCATGAAATTGCTTCTGAAATGAACGTCGTCCGCTTTGATATGTTGCACAAGTTCATACCTTACGCATACGATATTGCGCAATTGTACGTTGGCATCTTAAAGTCCGACGATGTGCAGCCGGTGTCTGATTCTTTTCTTCTCGGTGAAGCTGTTGAAAGATTTGTTGATGTTTTCTTTGAGCACCTGGCTATCGTTTTGAAGGATGATTTTCCATTTCTTTGGGATCGTCTAATATTTCTTTTCACATTTCTCACTGATCCTCTATGTGAAGATGTTGAAGAAGAGGAAGGAGATTCAATCCGCACTCAAATTTATGCTATTTTGTATGAGGATGTGTATCTCCTTACATCTTTTGAGGAGATGAACAAGGATTTTCTCGACAAAAAGCGCTTTCGATTACTGTATGATCGAGGATCGATATAGTAAATGCTATGATCAGCAACTTTACCGTGGATCATCAGGCTCTGAGATCACACTGGAATTGGAGAAAATGGAATACAACTATTTTGTTTCTCTTCATAGAGAGCTCTCTTTTCTTGCTCCATATCCGGCGATATGGAGCAAGCGCAATTATCTGAAATGGAGCTTAGATTCTAAGGATGTTCTTTCTATGGTTAGCCACATGGGATGATACCGATGAAGAAATCAAGCTAAAATTGAGCTCTGTGATCACTTCATTTCAAGGGATATGGAAGTAAAATGAAGAAGAAGAGGACTTCTTGCTCACCGCTTTCATGCATGCGCACGTTCAATTTGGAGAGATAAACATCGGTATCCATTGGCTTTTGAATTAAAAGGAAAATTCGAGACGAAGCTAGAAAATCAAGTATGGAGGTGCGTAGATCTCTGTTTCATTTGACATTTCGATACAAAACGCCCACAAGTTATAAGATCCTCAAGTTTATGGATTCTATCTCGACAATTTAAATGATCTTGTCACTACAAAGCTAGTGAAATCATTCCGTTCAAGAAGCAGATTGAAACCTTGGAAGAGAAGCTAATATTTTTGAAGAATCTTTTGAAACTCGCCGTGAATCGCAAATATTGTCAAGACTTGGGAGAATTCGAAATATTTGTTCAAGCCTTTGCTGGTGATGCTGCACGGTTGGCATTTCTTTATTGGACACAAGGCGCAAATGCTGAAAATGCATCTAATGAAACAAATTCTATGTTTTCTCATTTGCTGCAAAAGATCAAACCATCAACGCCTAATGTTGCCAGATTGTACTTTGGAACCCTTATGGCCATATATGCGCATCGATCTGATTCTCATATGTTTGGACAAACTGCTTTTAGCTTTGTCGAATTTTTTCTTGAGGACCTGGTGACTCACTTGAAGGATGATGATTTTCAAATTCTTCAAGACAATATCATATGTCTTTTGACATTTCTCAACGATCCTCCTAATCAAAATGCAGAGGAATTGATTTGCAGCCGAATTGATGTTCTTTTCTGGGAGGGTTTGTATGGCCTAATACCATTTGATGATATGGAAGAGGGTTTCTCCAAGAAAAAAGTGCGTCTTAGTGATTTTATGATGACAATCGAAGCTATCAATGCTGATATTAGATTCATTTACGGTAAATTCCAAGATTCATCTCTGTATAATTTTCCAAAGGTTATTTCTCCACAATTTCTTGACTTTCTCTTGAAGAATCTTAAAAGCCTGAAGGACAGGATGAATAGTGACCGTAAGTATGTATCTTTTGCGAAATATAAGATCATAAAAATTGAGGAGGAACTAGCTTCTCTCCATCCTTTTTTCATTTATATTTTCGATTTACAAAGTGAACAAAACGAGAAATGGTTAGAAGTTGTCAATGATTTACATCTGACGGAACATGTCATCATGGCATGCATTACTTCGTTATTTGTCTTTGATCATCCATTCTGCTATCATATGGCCTATCTATCGAAAGTCTTTGATGAAATTAAGGCAGTTAAGGCAAAGCTTGAGATGATCAAATTAGAGAACATCATAAACAAAGCAAGATGCCTCCCTGGTTCGGTCGGTTTCATTAGTGAAGTCGCAGAAGAAGGTCGACCTTTTGAAATCAATGAATTTGTTGTGGGTTTTGAGGATGAGAAAGAAAATATTATTGGCTTGCTTACAAGGGGACCTATGTCACTTGACATTGTTTCAATTGTTGGCATGGGTGGATTGGGGAAGACCACTTTAGCCAAAAAGGTTTTAGGTTCCTCATCAGTGAAATGTCATTTTCACGTATTCGCCTTCTGCTCCGTTTCGGTAGATCATAATACTAGGAGGATGTTACATGACATTATACTCAATGTTAATGGGGTTGACGGCATAAACAATGACATGACTACTGATGACTTAGCTCACAAACTACAAAAATGTTTGAGGGGTCAAAAGTATCTTGTTGTGTTGGACGATATATGGAATATAAATGCATGGAATGCGGTAAAAAGCTCATTCCCTGATGACCGAAATGGAAGTAGAGTTATGTTCACAACCCGATTCCGTGATGTTGCGGACAAATGCAAAGTCAATTGTAGCCCATATCAGCTACGTTTTCTGAATGGGTTTGAAAGTTGGGAATTATTACAAAAGAAAGTGTTCCGTAATGACATTTCACCACCATATCTCCATGAGATTGGAAAGCAGATTGCTAAAAACTGCAAAGGCCTTGCTTTAGCTGTTGTTGTAATTGGAGGGCTCCTTGATAGAAAGGAAAAAAGCCTGAGGTGGTGGAGCGAAGTTGAACAAAGGTTAGCTTACTATCTTTCTAACGAGGGATGTATGGAAATTTTGGAATTAAGTTACAAACATTTACCCGAGAATTTGAAACCTTGTCTTATCTATCTTGCCGCATTTCCTAAGGATTGTCTGATCGACGTTAACCGTGTGATAAGGCTGTGGATTGTGGAAGGATTCGTACAAGAATCCAAGACAAAAAGCCTAAAAGATGTCGCAAAAGAGTACTTTCACGACCTAGTTGATAGAAGCTTGATCATTGCCGCTACAAGAAGTTCTAGTGGGGGGATAAAAACATTTCTTATTCATGATTTGATACGTGAATTTAGTCAAACGAAATGCAGAGACGGGAACTTTTTCCAGCTGGACCATGGAATTGCATCATCTAGTACTTCAAACCATTCAATAAAAAACCCTTATCGTGTTTCCATGGAGAGGGAAGACGATGTTACTATTGCTGCTGGATCCTCACTTTCTAATGCACGCACCCTATGCTATTTTAGTGAAAGGATTTATGGTGGAGTTAGTAAAATCCATCTAAGGAAGTTGAGACTTCTTCAAGTATTGGATTCGGGTCTCGATCTGAAAGAATATGATATAAATGAACTTAGCTCTCTGATTCATCTGAGATATATTGATGTTGTTTTGATGGAGTTGGAACGAAATTCTATCCCATCGTGGATATCCAATCTCTGGAATATAACATCTTTAAAGTTGTCATTAAGCCCTAATTATGGAATACATTTGCCAGAGACTTTTTGGAGAATGAAAAGTCTTAGGTATGTTAAAGTACGCAAATGCATCCTAAAATTTCCAGATGACGACGACAAGCATGATGAGGCATATATATCTAGTGATCAAATATTGGATAAGGTGGTAAGCTTTTCAAGTCCAATTTTATATACCGGAAAAGATGTCAAAAGGCTTCTCCGAAGGCTGCCCTCTGTTCGGAAGCTGCGTTGTTTTTTAGGAGGATCAATAGAAACATTTGACTTTTATAGGAAATTGGAGTCATTGCGGCTAATAAGACTTAATGAAAGTCAATTGCCGCAGATAAACTTCCCTTCAACTCTCAAGAAACTAGCATTACATGGCTTTCGGCTACACAGGAAGGATATATCAGCAATTGCAGCAGAGCTACCTGTTCTTGAGGTTTTGTATCTAAACAACTGTTCCTTTGTGGAGCCAACATGGGAGACGGAAGATTTGGTATTCCAAAAACTGAAATTCTTTTTTCTTAGTGATGACTCTTTGGAGGAATGGAATGCCTCGACTGAGTCCTTCCCTCGTCTACAACAACTTGGGATTTATTGTAAAAGATTAAAAGAGTTACCGTCCTGTTTCGGAGAGAGTTCAACCTTGAACAGTATTTACGGTTCATTATCTTCGGAAGCTGAGAGTTCGGCTCGTATAATCAAGGATGAACTGATGGAACTGGGGACACAACTTGCATTTTGGATCAAGTACTATTAATCAAGTAATTCTTCTTGAAATTAAAAATATACTACTAGTAATATATCTACTATTTGTTTTTACCGTTTACTACCATTAGTAATCCTAATCAATCTGCTTCTTTTTGGCAGGACTTCTTCTGCTTCTATGTTAAATATGCTAGAGTGGCCTCCAGAAATGACACGGTGGGTTCGGCATTGTTTCATGTTGATCACCATTAACAATGAAGCCAAGTTGATGTGTGCTTTGATTTTTATTTTATTTTTTTGGTTGATCCCTTCTTCTTCTTCTTTTCTTTTCCCAGAAAAATTTGATGTGCTTTTATTTAATAACCATTTTGAAGCTTGTCCCAAAATATATATAGAGAGAGAGAATTAAGTTACAAATTATGATGTTTTTTTGGGAGTGAAGAATGTGAAGATGAATAAGAAGAAGATGTGTTTCTTTTTAGGGTGCATTTAGAGGCACCACATTGTTTCTACTTGGGCACCTAAATTAAGAGGCACCACACCTCTAGCTGCTATTTTACTGAAGACACCACACTAATTTATGCATATACCCATTACACCACACTGTGATCATTGTATTACCAAATCTACTTACGACACCACGTCTCTCAACATATTTCCACACCACAAAAAAAAGGTACATTTCTATCCTTTGAATCTTAAAACCTTGCAAATTAACCCCTATCCATTACACCACAACTTTTCCTCCAAAAAAAAAAACAACAACAACAACAACAACCACGTAAAACCTTCCCATTCCATTGTATTCATCAAATCTCTTTATCCCTCACAAGACCAACAAAATTTGCAGAGAATGGAGAAATTCAAACAAATCACTT
This sequence comes from Gentiana macrophylla, assembly GCA_026214975.1. Taxonomy (NCBI): domain Eukaryota; kingdom Viridiplantae; phylum Streptophyta; class Magnoliopsida; order Gentianales; family Gentianaceae; genus Gentiana; species Gentiana macrophylla. The sequence continues at coordinate 10,223,978 of CM047813.1, forward strand.
TTCCATCTGGAATGTCCAGAAACAATGCCCCTGTTTCTTTGACATTTCCTCATTCTGTTTTGATTGATTCTCCACCTCAAGGTTGCCTTCAATCTCCTTGTTTATCTAATTCTCCGGAGACCCATTTTCACAATCACAAATCTCATCGTCTGGGGCTGAAAAAATCAGGCTTAATTCCAAGAATTTGAATGACGAGCATGAGAGAATTGGTTCAGGTAACCACAGTATGCTCTGTTAGAAAAAAATTGATAAACAAACAGAATTGAATGATCTCCAAGGCACGTATAAAAAGTTTCTTTAAAGAGATGTTTTAAGATCTCTTTCAGGATTCAATGAAGTCTTCTTTAGAGACACAATATGTTTGTACTGATGATGCTTCTTAGAAAAAAACCTTCGGGTTATATCACACCGAATGCTGATGTCTCTCTATATATAGACAAAGAAAAGATATTGTACCTCTTCACGAAAAAACATACTAGTTCGTCTTCAAAGGATGTGTCCCAATGAACATGCACCACCGAAGTGGTGTGTCCCATTGAACATGCACCACCGAAATGGTGTGTCCCAATGACAAAACCCTTCTACTTAAATGGTGTGTCATTCGTGATAGGTTTGTTTAGGTCGCCCGTTTCTTTTCGGCGACACCTGTCGCACTCAGTGTGCAACAACACATTCAAAACAAAATTAAAAATAGACTTTGTGAATAAAATATCTAACATTTCCCCCTATTTTTTCACAAAAAAAAAAATTTATGTAAAAAGCGGCTGCATCACCTAAGTGACTGCCTACGTACCCTTTTGGGGATCAAGCCACCGTAGTTCATGCAGACAAGGACTAAGCATCATCGTAGGAAATCATACATAAAAGAAAGTAGCTTTTGGCTTTGAACTTCCACTTAGTGTAAACAACTCAAAGTCACATCAGGGCACTGTGGTGAATAAATCTTGAACCAAGGACCCTATCATGATGTTACCGGAGTTATCACACATACTATTCCGTTAAAGCAGTGTCTCTTCATTCCAACGCATTAATGGCCATGCGTACATCCCGAGATTCATGAATGCTTTAGAGATGGTCTAAATCTCATAGAAAGCGGCCTGACTTTCACACTCACATACGTAAGTTCTTTTAAAGTGATACTGCGAGTCACTTTTCCCAATGACAGAACTTATTAAGAACTAATTTCAACCTTTACCATGCAGTAATTAATCACACTAGAGATTTTATGAATGGGATCTATTAAATACTCTAGCGCCTCAATCTAGTTAGACTTTAACTTGTTTGTACCCTTTAAACTCTGTTTATTTTTCAAAACATGAGTAGGGTTCGGATAGAGGTGGAGAATACCAAGTAACAGAATCTGAGTTTGAATCATTCTGTGGCACCATCAATTCAAGTCATGAATCAGGACTTGGTTCGTCTTGATCGTTTTGATGGGCTTACTTCCAATCTGTTAGTGTTTGTGTAATTGTGGTATGTTACCCTTTCATATCAGTTTGCTATTTTTTTTTTATCATGCTGTATCTGTTCTATTCTACTACACTTTTATGCTTTCAAATGTTAAGAAACAGAAATTGAACAAACAGATGAAGGGAAAGAAAAAAGAAAATAAAATATTGATGAATATTGAAAAGTAAAGATGAAGTCTTAAGCAAGTTTCTGATCTATAAAGCAGAAGTAGAAAATCAGTTAAACCGGAAAATTAAAGTGTTACGTTCGGATAGAGGTGGAGAATACCAAGTAACAGAAATTATCTAAATTTTGGAGGCCAACGGTATTGTTCATGAATTTACTCCTCCGTATTCACCCGAATCAAATGGAGTAGCAGAAAGAAAAAATAGAACGTTAGTAGATATGGTAAATTGCATGCTTATCGATTACGGTTTTTGATTATTGGTGGGGTGAGGCAATCTTAAGTGCATGTTTTATTCAAAACAGAATTCCTAAGAAAAATGTTAAAAAGACTCCGTATGAATTGTGGTTTGGTAGAAAACCTAACATAAGCCGTATTAAGGTTTGGGGTTGTCTTGCATATGTAAGAAAGCCTAATCCTGAAATTACTAAGTTGGGAAGTAAAACTTATAAGGTTGTGTTTGTTTTGGGTTAGAGTTTTTTTGGGAGTTTTTTTAGATAAAGTAATTGAAATAATGATTAGAAAGTTGATGGGGTAAAATAAAGTAGAATAATGATTGGTGTAGATTATGAAATGATTGGTGAAATAAAGTAGAATAATGAATAAAATAATGGTAAAAAATGTAATAAAGTTGATAAAGTGAAATGATGAGAGATGATTTAATATTTTTTTATTTGTAGTTGAAGATTTGATTGTTGAAAGAATTGTAAGAAATGATTGGTGATGTGATGGAAAAAAAAAACGCCGAAAAAAACTCCGGCCAAAACAAACGGAGCCTAAATGTGTATTTATAGGTTATGCTAAGAATAGCACCGCATATAGATTTCTAAAGTTAGAATCTTATGATATTATTAAGTCTATTGATGCTGAATTTTTTGAGCATATGTATAAATCTTCTGTTGAGAAACTTGGAGATAATGTTACTCCTAGTACTTCCAAGAGAGTTCGTGAGGAATCTCTTGATGACTCTCTATGGAATCACAAGCGGATCCGAAATAAGGAGAAGTAAAAGGCAAAGGAAAGAAAAACCTTTGGTCATGAATTTGTGACAATTTTACTTGAAGGTGATGTAAATAATATTACACATCAAACCAAGTTAATGATTGATGATAATGATCTCCATCATATATTTAGAAGCTATTTCCTCTCTCGTGATCTTTGTTTTTGGAAAGAAGCCATCAACGATGAAATGAGTTCTATCATGTCAAATCAGACATGGAAATTGGTTGATTTGCCAAAAGGTTCTAAACCAATTGGTTCTAAATGGATTTTCAAAAGAAAGTTGAACGCAGATGGTTCAATTAATAAGTATAAAGCTCGCCTAGTAGCGAAAGGTTTCAAACAACGTCAAGGAGTAGATTATTTTGATACATACGCTCCTGTGGCTAGAATTTCTTCTATCCGTGTGTTGTTATCTCTTGCATCCATTCACAATTTAGTTGTCCATCAAATGGATGTTAAAACGGCTTTTCTAAATGGTGATTTGGATGAAGAGGTGTACATGGAGCAGCCCTAGGGTTTTGTTTTACCCGGACAAGAGAAGAAAGTTTGCAAACTAGTGAAATCTCTTTACGGATTAAAACAAGCCCCTATGCAATGGCATGAAAAATTTAATAAAGTGATGTTGGCTAATGGCTTCAAAGTTAATGAAGCGGATAAGTGTATCTATTCTACGTATAGAAATGGTTCATGTATTTTGATTTGCCTATATGTGGATGATATGCTTATCTTTAAATGACTTAGAATCGATAAAAGAGACCAAGCAATTGTTGGAATCTAACTTCGATATGAAGGATTTGGGGGAAGCAAATGTAATCTTAGGGATAAAGATAATAAGGAAAGATGGATGTATATCATTGAGTCAATCTCATTATCTTGAAAATATCCTTAAAAGATATGGTCATATGGATCATAAGTCAGCATCTACACCCGTTGATCCTAGTATCAAGTTAATGAAAAATACTAGTAGATGCTACGACCAGTTACAATATGCAAGTGTGATTGGAAGTCTTATGTATGCCATGCATTGCACAAGACCAGACATTGCATATGCAGTTGGATTGTTATGTCGATTTACTAGTAATCCAGGAAAAGAACATTGGAACGCGGTTTCAAGAGTTCTGAGATATATAAAAGGAACAATCGATTCGCTTATGATATCGTGGTTTTCCATTGTTCTTGAAGGATACAATGATGCAAGTTGGAATAACATAGAATCGAATTGTAAATCCACAACGGGGTGGGTTTTTACCTTAGGAGGTGCAACTGTTTCTTGGTGTTCTAAGAAACAAACTTGTGTCTCAGATTCGACTATGTTAGCGTAATTTATTGCATTAGCAGATGCAAGTAAAGAAAATTTGAATGGATAAGAAATTTATTAATTGATATTCCATTATGGGACAAGCCGTCCCCAGCCGTAATGATTCATTGTGACAATCAGGATACTTTATATTCAGTAGCAAGTAAGACTTACAATGGTAAGCAACGACACCTTAGTCTGAGACATCAGTCTATTCGGGGATTACTTAAGCAAGGAGTAATCACAGTTGACTATGTAGAGTCAAAGAGCAATCTAGCAGATCCTTTCACAAAAGGACTGCCTAGAGACACTACAAGAAATTTGGTTTTTAACGTCGGGAAAAATGGTCATTAAATGTCAATTACCCTTCATTAAAGACATTCGATGATGGGAAATTTCCCGTCATGGCCCGTCACTACTGCCTTCCTAGCTAAAAGTTATTAATGACCGTAAAGTGTCCTGTCATTATTCTTGTTATATTAGTTATGACGATGTTATTCTCTCACTAAAAGTTCATATTAATGAAGTTATTTTCCACTGTTATTGCTTCATTCTCCCCTCATTATAAACAATTACTAACAATGTGCCCCATCATTATATTATCAATGTTTCCATCATTATAAGTCCTTTTACCGCCAAAATTTACTTGTCATCAATTATTATACCGTCATTAATCCCTCATTATAAACTTAATTATGCAATACTATGATGTTCCATCAGAACATTAAATACCATTCAGGATTATATATATATATATTAAACCATAAATACAGATACACAAACATTAAAGATATTATATATTTTATTGACATGAACGTTAACATGATGTTCATAGTACATTCAAATGCTCAATCATCTAAGAAATGATTTCAACCTCAAAGGACACGCTAAATCAAATGTGATACTAATTAACAAAGATATGAATACACTGTGAGGAGAAGTGGAACTAAGCGGGCTCTTCAGGTATCTAAGATAACAAAACCAGGGACAGCTACTCCAATTTTTTCCAAACATCAAAAGATATCAATTTTGTGTTGAAATGACGGTCATGAAATCACCTCATCTTGATCTTCAGTGATACAGTCGCACAACAACAACATACAAGCCTGCAAACGGAAAGAATTTAGCAGAATATAAGTAAAGGAACCAAAAAGTGAAAAACGTGAAGTAAGCAAAAAGTGAAGTAAGCAATGTTCAACAAAATAAACGGTGCTCCATTCATCTTTTTACCTTTTTTTTGTGAAAGACAATAAAATGTTGGACAACTACACAAAACACACTCACCCCTAAACCAGATCAAATATGTTGTTCTTAACAATAAAGAAATCCCTAAAGAATATCATTTCTATACATAAATAAACACGAACAAAGCTCGTACCACCTGGTCTTTTTGAATTTCATATTTACATTTGACCATTATAAAGGAAACACATACATACAATTAGTAAAGAAGCCCACGCCTCAAATAAAACATAGAGCAAAATGGTAACGAAACTGATGTCTGTGAGACCTCGCACCTCAATCTTGCTCCTTGTGCGTCGCTGTCGGCAAAGGCTTTGACCTTCGTGCATCTTGCTTGTTAGCATTCTTCGCATCTAATCTAGCCAATAATTTAGACACAAAAATCAATAAAACGAATCACAACTTTCAAGAAAACAACAACAATATAGGTACCTAGTTCTCATTCTAATTTTTTCACATCCTTTCATTTTACTTTTTTTATTGTCTAGTACCAACGACAAACCAAAATTTTCATATGACTAATTCCTTAGAAGAAGAAAAAACAACAGAGCAAGCAAGGCATCAAAAGTGAGTCATTGGCTTCCTTCAAATGCAATAATTGCCTTCTGGGATAGTAGGAAAAACTTCATCTTCTTGACAAAAGTCATATCCTCCACATGATAATCTTCAGCTGATTCCGGATTATTTTCCTATATTAATCAACTTTTCAAAATAAGCAGAAATCATAAACTTCAAATAAACAGAAGTCATGTTACTACAAAAGAAAATTACAGTTGTTTCAGGGAATAACGAGAGACATCAACTTACGAAAAGAAGAACATAACTAAAAGACTACCTGAGGAACCCAAGCTCTAAGAGCCCGATCCCACTTGTATACCGTGCCATCATCATCTGTAAATTCATCCCCACCCTCTGGTGGTGTTGAAGGCCTTTCATCAATATCATTAGCCTTATGCTCACCCTCTTCCTCAGCTTGCTTTACTTCCCTCTGCCAATTCTGAAATTCATCCTCAAGCCTATGATTTGATGTGGAAAGTGAACAATCAGAAAATATTAAAACACTCCCCTATCAGATCTCTTAACCGAGATGAATGAAGAACCGTCCACTCGTACTATGATCTTCAATACTAGGCTTGGTGATATTAGATAACAATCCAGGAACTGAACAAATAGGCTGCCATTCATTAGCTCCTTTGTACCACACTAATGTACTGTCTATAAGGTACTCATTCGCATAATGTCCTGTGACACATCCATGCAACATTAGTTCTCTTGAGATTTTACACCGACAAACCAATGACCAATACCAATCACACCATTACTAGTAATACAGAAAGCAACATAATAAAAAATGGCGAAATAACAGTATGTGCATAAAAAACATAAAGGATACTAAAAAACAATATGAAGGTTCTAAAAAAAATGGAAATTGACAGGCTTGAAGAGTACAACAGAACATCACAAAGTTATTATTAGAAACCAGTATCAATAATCACTATAGGCCTGATATTAATTAATCATGGCTTAAGAAAACAACTTGTCAAGTATAAACTCACCGAGCAACTCGACAGAAGTGTAATGCCCTACGAGTTGTTGGTCTGGACCAAGAATATATCACCCTACTTCCTTTTTAATCTGTTGGCCCTTGGGAGAACCATTTTCTTCACCTTGAAAAACATAGGAAATACAAAAGAACCTCATTTCAGCCAACAAAATAGCTAAAATTAGTAGCAGCAAACATCAACAATTCTGCGGCGTTGGTAGTTATCATGGTTCGGTTAGACGTGGTCTAAGAGATTTTTTAACAAAACCAAACCATATAATAATTCATGCTCTTGCAAATTACATGGACTTGCTACAACATATATCTCAACGCTTATACAAAGAAGCAATTTTTGACAGAAAATATACCTAGTCTAATGGGGCGAACCAGACTTTAACAGCCTCAAAAACCTTTTCAAGATTCTTGTCAGCGTACTTTAAAATGCATGATATAACTTGACAGCACATGAGAAGAGATGAGCAGCCTGCAAAAGCATCTAAAACAGTTAAGATTGTTAAATGGTTTGGATGAGCACTGAATAAGGTCGAGAAAAATATAATGAATATGGACAAACCTGAAATGAACTTTTAACAGCTTCAGAAACTGCATGAACCGATTAAGGTTGCCAAAATTAAAAATACAAACTAAAGTATTTGTAGAAGCCAACTGTCATTAAGAAGAAATTAACACCAAAAACAAAAAAAAGTCATTAGAGAACACATAGATAGAATTCTTTTCCTAGAAAAGAACATGTATAAAACATACATATGCTATTTATCTATTTGCTAAACAATACATGTTCTTTTATGTTTCTAGATTATTTTTGTGACCATAAATCCAATGTGAAAAGTTCAGCAGCGCTTTGAATTGAAGTACTAATAACTACCCTTATTTTCAATAAAATGTATACACATATACTAATAGTAGTACGAAGCTATACAACTCCACAACAACCTCACTCCATTGTTCCTTTGAGGAATTGTTTATAATAGGCAGCCTAAAAGAAATTAATCATAAGTAAAATCAACACCAAAAGAGAGCACCACAAGGGTAGCATTTGAAGAAGTAGCTATCGTTGTTCTTTCTCTTGGGTCCTTTCGATAATAATTTTGAAAACCTAGCATAGTACTACATTAAAGGGCACACGAATCCTAATAAGAAAAAAAACCATCCGATTCAACATATATAGAATAGAAAATTACAAATTTCAGAGATTATAGACATAAAATCGACCTTCAAATTTTGGTTGCTATGAAAATCATCCTTCAAAGCTCGCGTTTCGGGAGCGTTTTTGTCACAAATTGCGAAGTCACTACTGCAAATTAGGAGTGGTGTCATCGTAAATTGGAAAAGTCGTCATAGTGAAATGGCATGGCCTACAAATCTGTCTCGGAGATTCAGCCGTCGATATTGCGAGAGTTGCTGCTGCATAGATGATTAGATTAGAAAGAAGAGAAGTGGGATGGATTTAGCCGATAGCAGGGGCATTGACTAGTTTGTTTTCTTAGTTTTTTTAACTAGGTATATGATTGAATTTACGGGGAGAGTTGACGTGGATGATTAAGTAGTGATGGGATTAAGAATTAATCACTAATAATTTGGTTTTTAGCTATGAAATTTATTTACGGTCACTAAAAACTATAAAGTTCATCTTTTAGTGTCCATTTTTCCAACCGGTCATGAAATTTTGGTCACTACAAAGTGGTTTTTTAGTAGTGAGAGATGATTGCAATAACATCGAAAGGAATGGGATTAAGGTCTATGAAACATTAGTTAGCTTTAATGGGAACCCTACTCATGTTTTGAAAAATAAACAGAGTTCAAAGGGTACAAACAAGTTAAAGTCTAACTAGATCGATCTTGTTAGAGTATTTAATAGATCCCATTCATAAAATCTCTAGTGTGAATAATTACTGCATGGTAAAGGTTGAAATTAGTTCTTAATAAGTTCTGTCATTGGGAAAAGTGACTCGCAGTATCACTTTAAAAGAACTTACCTATGTGAGTGTGAAAGTCAGGCCGCTTTCTATGAGATTTAGACCGTCTCTAAAGCATTCATGAATCTCGGGATGTACGCATGGCCATTAATGCGTTGGAATGAAGAGACACTGTTTTAACGGAATAGTATGTGTGATAACTCCGGTAACATCATGATAGGGTCCTTGGTTCAAGATTTATTCACCACAGCGCCCTGATGTGACTTTGAGTTGTTTACACTAAGTGGAAGTGCAAATCCAAAAGCTACTTTCATTTATGTATGATTTCCTACGATGATGCTTAGTCCGTGTCTGCATGAACTACGGTGGCTTGATCCCCAAAAGGGTACGTAGGCAGCCACTTAGGTGATGCAGCCGTTTTTTACATACAAACTCTTTTGTGAAAAAATAGGGGGAAAATGTTAGATATTTTATTCACAAAGTCAGTTTTTATTTTTGTTTCACTTGTGTCGTTGCACGCTGAGTTAGCCGGGGTTCGACCTGCCCGGTCAGGTCGCGGTGGGTCGAGGGGGCAGCGCCCCCCGTGGGGGCTCGGGGGCAACGCCCCTGAAACCTAAACAAACCCATGCGAATGCATACCTTTTCGTAGAGGGATTTTTTCCATTAGGACACACCATTTCGTTGGTGCTTGTCCATTGGGTCACACCATTTCGTTCAGGACCGGCCCACCCATAAGGCAGGCCAGGCACCAGCCTTAAGCCCACTGGAAGGGTGGGCCTCGGATTACCTGTTTTTGAAAAAAAAAAAAAAATTGGTCCATGCACAAAAATTTCTGGTGGGCCTCAGAAATGCAATGCAAAACCGAACTCTGACTGTGAACCTTCAAATCGAGCCGCATTCGTGTACGCAGGCATGCACAAGCCCAAGGGTAAATCTGGATTGGATTTGCACCCCCCCTGCGCCCGCGTAGAGAACGGTGTATAATGTTGGTTTCTTATTCCAACTACACTAAAACAATATCATATAAATATTGCTTCTTTTTCCTTCTTCCAACCAATGTGGGAGAAAAGTTTCTTCCCATTTTTCCTTTTCATAACACACACTTAAGCCCAATAGGCCCAATATGACATATCATCAATTTTCCAACAAACCAACTTAAGCGTTAATTTCTCATTCACTCGTTATCCGAAGTGAATGATTCCAAATCTGAATTCATCTACGACTCACGTAGTTTTTAATTAATAAAACATTACATATATTCTATACAAGAATATATCCGAAATACGCTTACAAAGTCACTGAATAAAATGATTATAAAATCATTTTTAATTCATTTTTAATTCAATTCCACATTTTCTCCAACAAGTATCAAGTATGTTTTGTACTTTTGTTTATGCATATGATGATATGAATTTGAATTATTACTTCTAGGTATGTTTCGAGGCTATTAATGAACTCGAATTTTGTATTTACGGATGTTATAAATACAATGTTGATATATTTTGTAAGTATGTGTTCAAGAGAAAAAAAATTTAACTGCAAAGGCCCACCGTACCGATTCGCCTTAAGCCTCGGGTTTGGTTGGGCCGGCCCTGATTTCGTTGGTGCTTGTTCATAGGACATATCCTTTGAAGACGAAGTGGTACCATATCGGTTACTTGTCTATATATAGAGAACTCCGGCATTCAGTATCATAACGTTTTTCCATTCAGAAGCATCATCAAAATAAACATATAGTGTCTCAAAGTTGTACTCCATTGTATCCTGAGAGAGATCGTAAAAACATCTCTTTAAAGAAGCGTTTAACGTGCCTTGGAGATCATTCTTTTATTGTATTATCGCATTTTTCCTAACATGCTCTCCCTCAACCTTTTGAACAACCTCAAAATTAAATCTATGAGGAAAGTTGTATTTTCTTCTAATAAAGATAACATTGACTCCTATCAAAAAAGAAAAAAGATAACATTGATGTGGAGCGGATTCCATATCTGCTAGTGCCAAAACCCTCTTACTAAGAAGACAAAGGAAATATGAGTTTTTTGAACGAAAATCGTGGGGAGAGAAGAAGAAAGGGATGAGCGTAATGGGAGTGTAAAACTTGAGTGTAATTGTAGTTCTTAAAATTTGAAGGGTTATTTTATAAAAAGATAATTGCAGATAGTCAAACTGATCTGGATGTAGAAAATTTTAGTTTTAGCGGGTGTGGTGTAATCGGTAAAATAATCATTATAAAATTTATTTTGTGGTGCTTTAAGTAACCACATATTTTTAACACTCTTGTGGTGCCTCAAGTAAAAATACTGTGGTGTCTTTAAAGACACCCTTTTTTTTAAAATTATTGTTTAAGATGGTGGGTCTACATCATGATCAATGGGTCTACGTCATGATAAATGGTGTAGCAGTGTATTGTGTCACTCGTTGTTTCCGAATGGTCTATGTCATGATCAGTGGGTCCTGAGCTGATATTTTTCCTTCTTTGAATGTGTGCGCTCAGAAAAGCATGGTTATATAATGGGAGTATTTGTTCACCCTATCGTGTTTCTGTCGGTGTTGCATCACACTACTATTTGTGCATGACAATGAATCGACTTTTCGAAAGCATATTTTTGAGTCGAGAATTGACTTTTGGAAAGTCAATTGAGAGTTGGTTTTCAAGTACTGTGTGAAATGGTTATCGGTGTCTGGGAAATTACATGAACGAACTACCAAGGAGTTTATAGTTTGAGTTATCACTGCTATGCATAGAATCGTGTTGTTCTACTCGTGGGGTCCCTCTTCGTTGATAAAGATACACAGACAATCCGGCGACTCAAGGAATCAAGAAAAAGTTTTGTAACAAAAAAGGTTAAATAATAGTATATTTAGAAAAATGCAAAACCAGACTCAGAGTTGAAAGATAGAAAAAGCGCCAATGAAACTTTTAGGCAAGAACAAAGGGAAATCAAACACACCCCAAAAGACTCATCGATTAATTAAAAAATTTAATTGCCTTCGTGCAAATTCGTTTCAGGATCGATACCAGGGGAATCTCGCATATTGGCTATAAATTCGGTTTTCACATGTCAATTACTGTTGTGTATAAGTACTGTTGTATACCGGCGGTAAAGTCGTGGTGGTGCAACAAAATAACGATGTAGATGAAAAAGTTTCTTACTTGTAAATATTACAAAAATCGTAACGGGCAGTAGAAATGATCATCCCACCATAAGCTGCAACAGTTTCCTTTGCAGTCAGCACCAACCAAGCAGCAACAAAAGTTGCTACCATGGCTATGATTCTTAGGAAAATTTGGGCAGCAAACCAAATGTTTTGTGGCTTTTTAAATATTGCTGGGTTTTGCTTCATTTTCTCTAATAACGGCTTATTAGAATCTTTTTATTTTTATATTGTGTACAACCAAAGTAGCCGGCCATATATAGAGTGTACGGAACAACAACCCACTTGGACTTCATTACATTATACGCTTTATAATGTCGTATTGCAAGCAAGACTCCACATTTTGCCTCCTGTTTGTGCTTTATTTCATCCGCATGGTTTTAACCACACAATGAAGCACTTCTCAAAGCCACCATTCTTCCTTTGCCTGACTGTTTGAGTTATTTGTAAGCCACCATTGTTCAAAAGGATTTTGAATAATTTTGAAACAGTAAAGAAGATACTTCTATGCTTGTGTGTGGTTTAAAATCGTGAGGTGGGGGTGGAAGGAAAGTAATCCAGAGTAAAAATGTGCAGATGATGATTTCACACCGACTCAAAGACATGAAGATGTGATGATAACATAGTAAGACAACAGAACTTCCAAGCACATCAAACATGTCTAGCTCAACCATAATCGCATATCAAAGTTGGGATGAAATTCTCAAATCAACAGATGAAAGGCATCAGGCATCAAAATGGAAGCCATTACCAGATACATGTGTATGTATTCAGATACCAACACCATTTCTAGTTCGTGTTATGTTACAACAAAAATGGATATTGCCTCAGCCACCCTGCCAGCCCTCCCACCCCCTGTTTGTGGGCTCATTTTGGTGCCTTAATCACCATCACTTACAATGAAACCAGAATTTGTGCATTGCCATAGAAAGAGTTGTCTCTAAATTATACAGCAGCCAACATGGGATATATATACTTATCTTTTCGGTATCAGACAAGAATGTTATTAGTATACAAACTATATGTGGAATTGTTAAACAAATAAGGTGAATTATATTTAAGGTCAACGTCAAACAAATAACAACAAAGCAGTAAAGATGATGAAATGATAATAAATAACTACTATCCAAAATATAAAGTGGCAACAATATAACTAAAAATAATTATAACATGACAATGTCTTTCAACTCTCACATGTTTATTACATAATCCAACCACCACCACCAGGAACCCAAGTCTCATCCACTGAAAAACAATTGAAAAGAACATTATATTCAATATGATTCATAGAGTAAAAACTTTAGAAATTAGCCAAGACATTCATGACCAGAGTCCTTTGTCATTATCCACGGTTTGCGAAAAAGTTCATGGAACTGCACCTCAAGTGATGAATAAAAATACTTTATTTAGGAAAACAGCCTATCATAGAAAATGCATACAGATTGAACATAGAAGGAGGCATAAAACGCATCTAAAACAATCGGGGTAAGATTGATCTTTCTTTGCTTCCAATTAAGGCAACCAAGATTAATCCATGTCGAAAAATAACGTCCATTGTTAGAGTGCTTGCCGGAATAACCTAATATTAGGTATCCAAAAAAATGCCCTTTGATTAGAGGATAAGTAAGGATCGATGTTGCAGATGAATGAGAAGAAGGAACAAAAATTACCTTGGTTCATTTTCTAGCCGACGAAGCACGTCACAAATAATATGTCCCACGCTTCGCAGTGATTGAAGATCAATGCTTGGGCGACAACAAAAACACCATATTCATCATCTTCGTCATAAAAAAATTGTGCTAGGGGAAAAGTGTGATACCTCATATGATATTAGTAAAATATAGAAATAACATGGTAATGGAAAATGGGTAAGTTGAAAGAGAAGGCGAAAAAACAACATTTACTATTTTACCGTGGATAAAAATTTGAAATCCGCCATCTATTATCATGATACTTTTCACGTCTCATATTAGGGATTCTGTACTGACCTTTGAAAACGTGGTAGCCAGATTATCTAAAACAGATGGAGATCCAAACCCAGAACCCTGGAAAAAAAATGAATTTTATTGGAACAAACCAAGCATTGAGTAAGGTCACACAGAAAGTGGTAGATAATGTCATTGAGTCATTTCATGAATATTCTATTAGCTGTATATGTTATTTTGTAAATAATATATTTTGTATTTATTGTTAGAGTGAGTCTAGGAATGTATCTAGTCTTATTTCTAGCCTTAACAGTTACAGTATTTCCTATATATTTGTACTACTGAACAATTGTGAATAATCAATCAAATTATAATTTCAGTCAAATCTATTATGGTATCGGAGCATACCGATCAAAATTCTCTCTAAACCCTAAATTCTTTCTCAATTGCACTTGACCTCCTCCCTCTCCTCTTCATCTTCTCCACAAACCTCTCACCGGAAAATATGGCCTCCTCCTCGGTTGTTACCTTTAACACGCTACACATAAGCCACTATTAAACTTGATAACGACAATTATTATATGCGGCACATGCAAATTGAATCACTACTTGTTGGGAATGGTCTTCTTGATTACGTCGAAGGCACAAAGACAATCCCACCGGAAACCATCACTGCAAATGGCACAACCTCGCCGAACCCTGCGTTTATTACTCACACCCGCCAAGATAATTTAATAAGGAACCTACTAATTGCATCACTCACACCTGAAACAGCCACTCTCCTATATGGAACCAAAACAGCCGCCGCCGCTTGGAAAATTCTAAAGGACGTTTTTGCTACTCCGTCACGGGCCAGGATCCGCACACTCAAAGACTCCATGGCTGCTCACCACCGTGGTACTGCCTCTGTCCACCAATATCTATACACAATGAAACAAAAGCGTGACCAACTCGCCTTACTCGGGTCGACCATGGATCACGATGACTTTATTCACCTTGTCCTACGAAATATTGGTCCCGAATACTCTGAAATTGCTCGCGCCATTGCTGTTCGAGACACGATCGTCTCTTTTGAGGAACTCCATGAGAAGCTTCTCACCTTTCAGCCTATCTCAGCACCGGCGGACCACCAATTTGCTCCGGCGACGGCGCACGCAGCATATCGTCCGCCTTCCCCCGCCTCCGTTCGACCTCAACAAGAAAGCGACCATGGAGGAACGCAGGCCCAGGTTACTCCACCAACCAGCCCAGCTCTCGCTATAATGGTGGAAATTTCAATGGTGGTCACGGGAATTTTGGTGCAGCTGTTCATGGAAATAATTCTGGTACAGGTGCTTATAATAAAGGGCATTATTCTAATAATGGCCCTACTTCCAACAACTGGCGTGGGAATAGCTCTCTCTCACCTAATTATGGGACCACAAATTCAAATCGTCGTCCGTTTTGGGTAAGTGTCAACTTTGTTATGTTCAAGGCCATTATCTTTGAAAATTGTCCTCGGTTCGGGAACCAACTTAGTCATATTTTTGGCCAGCGATCACCACGACCCCAAGCCAATGTTGCGCCCAATCGATTCAAATGACCCAAAGCGGCTCATGGGCGGTGGAGGCGAATCATCACGTGACTTCGGACTTGCGTAACTCCGTCCCCTTCATGCCCCATACTCGCGCGATGACCTTACGGTTGGTGATGGTAAGGGACTTTCTATTACTCATCTTGGCATGTCTTCAATTCCCCTTACCCCTACAAAATCTATTTATTTACGTAATGTCCTCTGTGTTCCTAGTATGTCCCGTAATTTACTATCTGTCTCACAATTGTGTAAAGCCAATAACTTATCGGTAGAATTCTTACCTACGAATTTGTTGTGAAGGACCTTGCATGATGACCAAGCCCATCCTCCGTGGTCCGGTTAAAAATGGATTGTACGAGTGGCCAAACTCTCCCATTGTCGCATTTGCCTCCAATAAAGCCTCCTCTCAAGATTGGCATCATCGGTTGGGCCATCCGGCTCATCCAATTTTATCCTCTGTTTTAAACACTTATGGTTTCTGATGTAGTAATAATTCTTTTACGCATTGTTACGCTTGCTTAGAAAGTAAAAGTCACAAACTACCATTTGGTACCTCTACTTTGATTTCGTCTCGGCCTCTCGAGATCATTTTTAGTGATGTGTGGACATCACTGTTATTCTCATTGATGACTTCAAATATTTTATAATTTTTGTTGATCATTTTACGCGTTATATCCGGTTTTATCCACTCAAGCGAAAATCGATGTTCATCACACCTTTATCCGCTTCCGCTCAATTGTTGAAAAATATTTTGAAACCGCAATAAAAATACTTTACTCTGACAATGGTGGTGAATTTATATCTCTACGTGACTATTTTGCCACCAACGGTATTTCTTTCTTTACCACGCCACCTCACACCCCTGAACACAATGGCATATCCGAACGTCGAAACATGCATATTGTCGAAGCGGCCTTGCACTCTTATCTCATGCTTCCGCACCACTCACCCATTGGCCCTTTGCCTTTTCTACGCGGTATATCTTATTAATCGTATGCCCACACCCATCTTAAAAATGCATACCCCTATGAATCCATCTTTAACACCCCACCTAATTACTCCAAACTCCGTATCTTTGGCTGCCTCTGCTATCCACAGCTACGCCCTACACGACAACAAACTTGAACCTCGTTCCCGTCCTTGTGTCTTTCTTGGCTATGTGCTTAATCAGCATGCGTACTATTGTTATGACCTCACCACCTCTCGTATGTATATCTCGCGGCATGTCAAGTTTGTTGAATCGGTCTTCCCCTTCCGATCCACCCCTCCCTCCACCTCTACACAACCATCCCCCTCTCTAGCCCTCCTCTCAGGTGGATCCCTCTACACCACCACCTTCCCCACCTCCACCGCCACCATCTCCACCTCCACCTCCACCACCTCCACCTCCACCACCTCCCCCGCACCTCCATCACCTCCTCCTCCCACCTCACTATCCACACATCCCATGCGTACTCGAGCTCGTGACAATATTCATAAACCCATTTCAAAGCTCAACCTTCACACTCATCTTCCTTCATCCATTGACACTGAACCTACCAATATAACCCAAGCTCTCAAAAATCCGAATTGGAGATTTGCCATGCAGGAGGAATATGACGCTCTCCTTCGTAATGAAACGTGGTCCCTAGTTCCTTCACGCCCTAATCAGAATGTCATCAGTTCTAAGTGGATCTTTCGTCTCAAGCGTCACCCAGATGGCACCATTGATCGTTACAAGGCTCGGCTTGTGGCTAAAGGCTTCACTCAACGCCCTGGTATTGACTACTATGAGACTTTTAGCCCGGTGGTTAAACATACCACGTTCGTGTTGTTTTATCTCGGCTCTAGCTCGAGGGGTGGCCTTTACGTCGCCTAGATATCAACAACGCCTTTCTACGAGGTCATCTTTACGAGGATGTCTACTTGGCTCAACCACCGGGTTCATCAAGATCTTGAGCTTCCTCATCATGTGTGTAAGTTACGAAAGGCCATTTATGGGTTGAAGCAAGCTCCTCGGGCTTGGTATGAGGAACTTAAAGGGTTTCTCCTTTCAAGTAACTTCCGCAATGCTCACTGCTGATTCCTCGCTTTTCATCTACGACACTTTGGTAATATACGTATTTATCTTTTGGTGTATGTAGATGATATTATTCTTACTGGGAATGATCCTAAGGTTCTTGAGGCGTTCATATCATTGTTGGGTCGCCGCTTTGCTCTCAAGGATCTTGGTGCACTCTCCTATTTTTGGGCATAGAGATTATACACAATGATCACGGGTGTATTTTATCTCAAAAGAGATATGCCATCGAGCTACTTGCTCGCTTTCACATGGATCAGGCCAATCCGGTCACCACTCATTTGCCGGTGATTTATACGGTCTTATCGCCACGTCTGGCACCCCTATTCGAGGATGCTCCGAGTATCGTATGGTCATTGGCGCTTGCGGTACCTCTTGTTTACCCGGCCGGATCTTGCTTTTTGGTAAATAAGCTCTCCCGGTTCATGCATGCCCCTACGGATCTTCATTGTGACTATGCTAGCGCATGCTCCGTTACTTGGTAGGACACTTGACTTAGGCTGCAAGCGTGATCGCGACTCCTCTAGTTCTTCATGCTTTCTCCGATCTTTGATTGGGGTGGTTCTCACGATGATTATGCTTCCACTTGGGGCCTATGTTGTCTATATTGGCGAAATCTTTGTGTCTTGGAGCTCCAAGAAACAATCGACGGTTGCTCGATCTTCTCCGAGGTGAGTATCGTTCGTTGCCTCTACTCTCTGCGGAGCTCATGTGGGTTATGTTCTTGTTACGTGATCTTGGTTTTGTTCCCCTCGAGCTCCGGTTATCTCTCATGTGATAACTTGGGTACTACACTGATTCGCCACAACCCGGTGTTTCACTCACGCATGAAACACGTTGCTATTGATTATCATTTCATACGCGATCAAGTGCAACGAGGTTCCTACGGGTTGCTCATGTTCGTGCTCGGATCAACTTGCGATTGTCTCACCAAGTCCCTCCTCGCTTGTCCTTTGTTCATCGTGTATGACAAGTTGGGTCTCGTACCTCGTCCACCTTGAGGGTGGTATTATTTATATATGTTATTTTGTAAATAATATATTTTGTATTTATTGTTAGAGTGAGTCTAGGAATGTATCTAGTCTTATTTCTAGCCTTAACAGTTACAGTATTTCCTATATATTTGTACTACTGAACAATTGTGAATAATCAATCAAATTATAATTTCAGTCAAATCTATTATATTCAAGCACCATTATTGATTGATGAAAAGCAATTTCAATGGAACACAGAATTAAACTCAAATATCATGCAAGTAAAACATAATCTGATTTTGGTGGAAATACTTTAGTCTGAACATTTGAGGGGGGCGCCAAAAAGTTTAGTCCAGACATTCGACAAAGATGGAAATATTTTAGTCCGAACATTCGACGAAGAGAACCCTGAAAGAAATTCCAATATGATGTTAAACATGGATTGGATCGGTTTAGTTCATGATACACAACTCTTTCCATGATGGAACACTAAAAAACTTTTACAAATTGAATACACCTAAGAAGTAGGAACTAACCTCAATGAGACAACGTACAACATAAACCTAGAAATCAGTCAAGCCAAATAACACATCAATACTAGGTTGTAGAGAAAGCTGAATTACATTCTAGAACCTAATAAGAAGTCATTAGGATATTCACCTCTTCTTTGTCAAACAAATGGTACTGGTTCAAGTCATGTTCCGCCTCAATTCCACCAAATCCACCCCCGGGCACAGGAACACAATCAGAATCATCTTCGTCCTGCATACTCCCTAAGTCTACTTCCTCGAAAATGTCTTTAGCAAAAAAGCTATACTGTGATGTATCAAAAAGCGCACCTTTGTCTGCATAACAAACTAATACACACAAAAAAAATCAATAATCATAAGACCACAGTTCTGATTTCGATGGAAAATCATCCTTTACCAATGACACCATCAATGATGAATTAAACAATAAATTCAGCTGATAAGATGCATCATAGGAGCAGACCAGGAACACGCAGCTGATGAATCAAAAAAGCAACACAAAATATACGCAGTGAGCTAGTGTGAAGGTAATAAAAGTGAACAGACCTTGAAAGGAAGTGGTAACATCATAGGAAGTGGCTTTCAAGTTCTTGGGATTGGATCTTTCCTAGAGCTGGGCGGTTCCGGGTCCAAATCCGGGTCGGACCCGGCGGTTTCGATTCGAACAAGCGGTTCATGAGTGGGCCAACCCGGTTACAGGATCCACTGACCGACCTGGCTTAGAGGCGGCGGTTCAAGAAACCGGCCGGAACCGGCCCGGAGGACCCTTTTTTTTTTCTCTTCTTTTCTCCAAGTTGGACCACCTTGAATCCAACGTATATTATTTCAAAAATTTTGAATAATTTATTTTTTATCGATATAACCGTTACGTAGAATAATCGGTATCCATCATTTATTTTCTTAGCAATTCTTTTATTTGTAAATAGTGTTGTTAATTAATGTAAAAAAAAACCATAAAATGTTGGAAAGTCTATCTTTGATTAAAAATATATTGTGACACTAGTGTCACAACATACTAATATATTATTTTTTACTATTACTTTTTGGTCAAAATATATTGTGACACTTTGACTAATCAAATACTACTACTATTTAAAATATTGTGACAAGGAAGAGCACATGCTAGTGTTTAGAAACCAATAATGTTTTTTTATAACACTTATTCAATACACAACATACTAGTGTTTAGATTTATGAAATTATAAAATAAATTATATAAAACACGTAAAACTTGAATAACAATTTTTTTTAAATGTTACAAAATATTAATAAACTACAACCTACTCTTTTATTCGTATAAAATAGGTTCATTGGGTCCAAAAAGGTTGTCCGTGTCATATTACTTACAAATTATCTAGAATATAAGTTATGAAATTAAAATATTATATATCGATAGTGTTTTCTTTTAAATACAGTTATGAAATTAAATATTATATATAGTTTAATAACCAATTAGAATTAATTATTAATTTTAACATAAGTTATACAAATTTTGTAAAAAAAAATTTGATTTTTTTGGAACCGTGATCAGAACCGTAATCGGAACCGTGATCTGAACCGTCTGGACCCAGGAACCGCCGAGACCCGGACCCGGACCGGGGAACCGCCAAACCCGCCGGTTCCCGGAAACCGGCGGAACCGGCTAGAAATTGGAACCGGCGGTTCCGGTTCCATTTTGGACCCGGAACCGGAAGGTCGTGCCATGGACCCGGAACCAGCCCGGAACCGGTCAAGTATAATCTTTCCATGATGACTAAAAATGCAGCTAGAACTTAGGGCACTCCCAGCAGAATCCTCTTTTTTTATCCCTAAAATAATATAAAATAATACATATCCTTATTATACAACATCTCAATTCAAAATACTCCACAACAGCATCCCTATCCTTAACCCTATAACATTTCAAATACTATTAAATAATATATATTTTACCTCACAACTCTATTCATACACATTAAAGGCAATCTACTATGCCTCACACACCTTGAATTCAGCACAAGTGAATTATGCCATAACTGAGAAGGAGCTACTAGCAATAGTGTTTGCTCTTAACAAGTTTCGATCCTATCTAGTAGGCTCCAAGGTGATTGTATATACAGACAATGCAGCGTTGAAGTATTTGTTAAGCAAGAAGGATGCGAAGCCATGACTTTTGAGATGGATTTTGTTGCTGCAAGAATTTGATATCACTATTGTGGACAAGAAAGGTAGTGAGAATGTAGTGGCAGATCATCTGAGCAGATTGGAGCACACTGAAGAAGAAGGGAAGCCGAGAGAGATACAGGACACCTTCCCGGATGAGCAGCTTATGGTAATTGACGCTCCACTGACATTGCAGCTTCTTGATACTAAACCAAAGCGAAAAGAAAATTCGCCGTGGTTAGGTAACATCGTGAATTATTTTTCTTGCGGATATATTCCCCCTCCTGGACATGGCAGAAGAAGAAAAAATTCTTCCATGACTTGAAATTCTACTATTGGGAGAAACCGGATTTATTTCGAAGATGTGCCGATGGCATAATTAGAAGATGTGTCCCCGATAATGAAATTTCCAGTATATTATCCTTTTGCCATGGAAAAGAAGTTGGTGGACACCATGGAGGATGGAAAATGGCATACAAAGTTTTGCAATGTGGCTTTTATTGGCCATCCATTTATAAAGATGCACACCATTTTGCTAAGTCTTGTGAATCACGTCAGAAGTGGGGAAATGTCTCCAAGAGACATGAAATGCACTTACAACCTATCTTGGAATGTGAACTGTTTGATTTTTGGGGTATAGATTTCATGGGGCCATTTCCCAACTCCTTTGGTAATCAATTCATTCTAGTGATGGTCGATTATGTTTCAAAATGGGTTGAAACCCAAGCCCTTCCCACCAATGATGCCGAGTGGTGATGAAGTTCCTTAAAAAGAACATCTCCACAAGATTTGGTACTGCTCGGGCGATCATTAGTGATCGAGGCTCTCACTTTTGTAATCGACCATTTACTAAGCTTATGCAGAAGTATGGCGTGAAGCATAAGATTGGATCACATTACCATCCACAGACTAGTGGTCGGGTGGAGGTATCAAACCGAGAGGTAAATAGGATTATTGAAAAGATGGTTGATACCAACACAAAGACATGGTCAGTGAGGCTGGATGATGCATTGTGGGCATATCGCACAGCTTATAAAACACCAATTGGTTGTTCCCCCTATAGACTAATCTTTGGAAAGTCATGTCACCTTCCCGTTGAGTTGGAACATCAAGCATACTGGGCTATTAAATTCCTCAACTTTGATCCAACAAGTGTGGGAGAGCATCGGTTGCTCCAACTCAACGCCCTGGAAGAATTTCGTTTAGATTCCTACGAGAACTCTCGCATCTATAAGGAACGCACGAAGACCTTTCATGATAAGAAAATCTTCCGTCGTGAGTTCCATGTGGGTGATATAGTACTCTTGTACAATTCACGTTTGAAGCTTTTTCCAGGTAAGCTACAGTCTAGGTGGCGAGGACCATACACCGTTGTGAAAGCACATGCATCAGGGGTTGTAGAGTTGACAGATGGTGAGACGTCGTTCTTAGCAAACGGGCATCGAGTGAAACTTTTTGTACAAGAGGAAGGCATTCCAAACAACAAGGAGGTCTTGTACCTCTTTGACCCTGATCAAGACTGAAGCAGTGCAAAGTCTAGCTATAGACTATAAATTTAGCACTTTTGGGTTCTATCTTTCCTTTTACTTCTTAAGCGTCATCTTTTGGCTGGATTTTGTGCTTATTTGCTACATGCTTATATGAGTAATTGTTAGTGGTATCCGGGCACGATCATCTGTATAATTTCCATAAATTCTACCGTATAATCCCGTCGAGCAAACGACGTTAAACAAGAGCGCTACCGGGAGGCAACCCGTAATTAATAACTTTTGAACCAATAACATGTTTAGGGAGAGTTTTGATTAGATATAGTGAGAATTTAAGAGAAAGAGTCAACTTATGGGAAATCAGAGAGTTTCGGCGTTTCAGGCTGAACACAAAGGGTGGATTCGGTGCACGCCGAATATGATGCAAATTTTCATCTTGGTTCAAAGAGTTTCGGCGTTCCGAACCAAACGCCGGTAACCTTTTCAGCGTATGCCGACTGTGGCAGTTTGAATTTTAAGACGGTTTTCAGCTTTTCCCTCGTGCCTATTAACTCCTACCCATCAGTTTTCACACCCTAAAATCATAACTTTTCACCCACTAACACCCTTTCAACTCCATAACTCACTCTTAAACCCATTTCCTTCTCCTTATTTCATTGTCATCACCACCACACCAAGGATTTCTTTAATTAGTGCAATTGGACAACTCTAAGTGCAAGACATTTCTCTATGGTGTGCAACCCAACTTCCGGCCATCTCCATCTTTTCCGGCGGTCTAAGACAACAAAGGTAAGATCTTTGATGTTTATCTCAAGATTTTTCTTTCAATTTTCAATTCTAATTCTCTTTCAAGTAATTCTTGAGTTCAAAGTTGGTTTATATGTCTAAAAGTTGTTGTCTTGCACCACCAACCACGTGTAGCCATGGATAATCCTAGGAGTCAACCCGAGGCTAGGAAGAAACGTAAAGCCGGTCGTGTGAAGTCACCCACTCCTTTGTCCACCGTAATCATTGTCTTACCCAATCATGTCCTAACCAAGGTTGAGAAAGCCTGCAAGTTTTCTAAATTTTCACCTGTCAATGCAACTAAGGCCTTTCGAACCTATTTTCGTGATCGTTCATTCATGACAGAAAGAGCCATTGATTTCAACGCAGTTAGTCAGAAGGTAAAGGATATCATTGCAAGAAACCACTAGGAAAACTTAGCCATTGAACGTACTGAGCATTTTAATTCTACTTTGGTTGCTGAATTTTATGCTATGCTTTCCATCATCGTAGTTGATGAGGAACATCCTGATGTAGGTTTTGTATCTGTTAGAGGTGCCGATATCCTTTTTTCACCGGAAGCCATTAATTCTTTCTTTGGTTTACCTCCATCACCTGACACACCTTCGTACGAGCAAGTTTGGGAACTTGATCCGGGCACTAAGACATTTGAGAAAGCCAAAGAGGCAAGACGTTTCCTTTGTCCCTCTGGTGCTTGGGTGCAAGGTCGTTTTAATTTTGGTAATGCTTCTAAGGATGTGAAGGTCATGAAACATTTCTTAACCTTTAATGTTCAACCATCCAGCCATGTTCATGCTTTCAATGTTGCCGATGCATGTCTTACCTATGCCATTTTTAATAACATGTTGTCAACGTTGGTGAGATAATCTTTAAGAAAATCTTCGACTTTGCTCATCAACAGAATGAGGCTAGACTTGCTCCATTTCCTCATCTCTACCCTTTGTACTAATCAGCATGTTCTTGAGTTTCCCGGTGATGTGTTGATGCCACCTTGCCACATTAAGATTGGTCCCAATATCAAGGATACCCCTGAGCCTGAAAGTGAGCCCACCGGAGCCATTCCCACCGACCCTTCGGCACTCATGGGTGATTCGTCTATGATGGGTATGCTCCACCACCTAGATTCTGAGATAGCAATTCTTCGAGGTGGTCGAGTAGCTATGAATGCTAATCAGACTCAGTTAGTAGAAAGAAACCTTTTGTGGGCAAATGACATTCGATCTGGCCTTCGTAGTCAGCAAGCTTTTCTTTTCGCTATGTGCTCAAACCCTAGGCTTCGTCCAGAGAATTTTCCCTCATGTCAAGAGTTGCCTTATACCCTACCTCCTTGGGTTCCAGCTATACCTATCCATACCCCACACACCTGGTCTACCCCTGCTACAAACCCTTTTGGTGGTGCGTTTGATTTTACCGCTACAGGTACAAGCTCTGAGCCACTCTAGGCACCGTTTGGCACAAGACCATTGAGTGTGGGATTTTCGAGAATGAGTTTGGATAGCACTGTAGTCACATATGTCGGTGGTGCACGAAGCGGTATGGACCCCTTGACATCTACTACTGTTGAATACGTGGGAGCTAATCTTGGTGATGTTACAAATCTGGGGATGAGCCCGAATTCTTTTGCTGCCATGATGGCTAAGGGCATGGAGGATGATGATGATAGCTCTTTTGATCCATTTGTTGACTCTTGAGTGATTTGTGAGGATTTGTCAAAACCATTTATATGTTTGTTATTTGGTTGCCTAGTTTGGCACTAAAACTATTTCTTTTTATTTTATTTCGTGGAGTTATTTGTAAGACCTTATGACGTGCTCTTGTATAATATTTTACGGTGGGAATGATTAGTTGTTTGTTTTGAGATTTGTTTGAGATCTTTGATTGCCATACTTGTGCCTAGCTCCTTGCTTAGTGTTTGGTAATTTTAGATACATGAGATGCACAAATTTACACCTTTTGAAGGTAGTGCAGAGACTTTCGGCGCACGCCGATTTTCTGAATCAAGAAAGTCGGCGTACGCCAATTTTTTCCGACATGACCTAACACATCACACTTTTCTGCACCATTCAGAATTTGTTCAGGAATCTAGGGCACATACTACTTTTTGACCAGGGCACGCCTAGAAAACCGGAGTACGCTGAATCTTCCTAGGGGCAGTATTTTCAACCTTTTTATCAGCCTTTTTCCCATCATAACTCTATTAAAACCCTATTTGCCCATCATTCATCTACCACCCTACTCACTAGAATCCAATTTTCTCTTCTCCCCATTCCTTTCTTCTCCATCATGTCTACTTCATCCTCACCTTCATACTCACCACCTCGTTATGATGAAAATTACCCTCCTCGGGGTGCCACCGTTGCTGCCACCGCGGTTTTCTACCATGCTGATTACTTTGGCACTGCTCCTCCTCTCCTTGAAAAATGACTCAATCATCGGAAGATTTCACCCCCTAAGGAGTTGCGCATTGGCTACCAACTTTGGCAGCGGTTTTATGAACCTCCTCGTGGCCGTGCCAAAATCACTCATGTCAGAGAGTTCTACTCCATGCTCACATCTACTATCATTCACGGGAATCAAACCAATCCTTTGAAGATTCGTGGGGTAAGCATTCTTTTTGACCCTAAGATGATTAACAATGCTTTTAATCTTGGTTTTTTCAATGAGAATCTGGCCCTGCACTATGAGGTCGTCTGGAACCTACACGACCCTGCTTGTTTCTGCCGTAGAGCATCTGAGGCCATGACTTACTTTTTCCCTCAGCAGGGTAATATGCCGCATGAGCCGGCTGCACACCGTCAAACGTTTCATCAATTCCCGCGTATTCCCTTCTGCCGATGTCTCTCAGATAACTCAAGAAGAGATTATTTTGTTGTATGCCATTCGCACTGATGTTCTTGTGAACTGGGGTCGCCTCATCCATTCTTCGATCGTCCAATTTGCTACTTCTCATTGGGCTCACGCTGAGATCGCGCTTCCTTTTCCTTGGTTGATTACCAAACTGTGTGCTCACGTTCCCACAGACCCGCTGGATGAGATGTTCCAAAGCAAGAACGCGAGAGGTGGTTTGCTACCTGTAGATCCGGTTGATGATTCCTCTAGTGAGGTGGATGAGTTTCCTAATGATATTTCTGATGAGGAGTAATATCTGAGCTTTGCCCAGTCCCTGTTGCTTTCTATTTGGTTGTGCTATTTTCTTTGGATCTAATTTGATATGTAATAATGCTCTCAGTGAGCACGACTTTTTCATTCCCCATGATTTGTTTGAACTTGATGTGCACGTTGTTTGTTCTCTATGTGATATTGCATGTTAATTTGTTATAGGCATTTGTGCTTAGCTCCTTCTTATGAAATGCCGTGCTTGATTACTAGCCCTATGCATGCAATTACCCCCATTTTGCTTGGTATTCGCATTTTTCCGGTCTACGCCGCTTTGATCACCAAGCCACCTACTTTTCCGCATATTCGGCGCTTGAGTGACCAGCTTGGTGTACGCCGGACAAACGCCGAATATCTCTGTATCAAAAATCGCTTTTTCGACGTACGCCGAGAGCTCAGTCGGTTCACGCCGACAATTTTGCTTTAATTCTCTTTTGTCTCGTAATGCTCATTTTGATTACTCTCTTTCCTCCTGACTACTCCTTGACACTCACTTCGCATTGAGGACATTGCAAGTTCGTAAGTGGGGAGTGGAGCCGTAGTTAGTCGGATAGAGAGAAATGTCACTAAATACCACAAGAAACACCTAGACTTTGTTCGTTTTTGCGCATTGCAAGCATATCCCTGGTGTAGATGAAAAGGTGTTGTCATTTGATGGTGCAAACTAAATGGAAAATATGTTTTGAGTGATACATGAGAACATGTAAGTCTAATCTTAAAGGGTAGTGTGAAACCCTATGCACGCATGCTTTTAATTTTCTTGCATTGCAAATCGTTGTGAAATCTTTCAAGCAATCATCATGATAGAGTCTAGAACATAAGTTTGTCGCTCATTTGAGACGAATAATAGGCATTGGAATTGGAATATGGATGACGATTTTTGGCATTACTTTGACTCGACCATAGCCAAATGGCCTACCTGTACATAATTTTCCTTTCTGTCCCCGCCTCAGCCTTGCAGAGTGGTGAGACCCTACTCGAAACTAGCCATCGTATTTAACCTCAAGATAATCCGACCCTTAACCCAATTTTGGTCTACATTCCATTGGCTTCCCGTAAGTATAGCAAGTATCTATGGATTGTGTGGTTGGTCATAATGCGGTGTAATGGTTGGATGACTTTAGTCGGCTCGAGTTTTTGTTTCCCCACCTTTCAAGGAAGTCAAAAAAAAAAGTTTCTTATTCAAATCTTATGTACATTGTTCAATCTAGTTTCTAAAAATCCCAAATTCAAATTGAAAGGGAAACTAACTTGAATCGTAAATACTAGCAAATAAATGGCAAGTCAATGAAGGCGAATTTTGAAATTTCAAGTATACAATCCTTTGATGATGTTGATACAGGGTATAACAAATTGGAGCACTAGTTGATTGGGAGATGATGTTGACACTTGTTCTTGATAATTGCATCATCATTTTGTATGCATGAGTTGTATTGTCGCTTATTTGTTCGAGGACGACCAAAAGCTAAGTGGGGAGTGGTTGATGTAAGTCAACCGAATGATGCATTTTTATCCCAATTCTTAAGCTTTTAGTGGTGCTTTTATATCAAATTCGTGCAATTATATGAGGAAATAGATCAAAAGTTATAAATAAGTTTTAGCTATCTAACCCCATATTTTAGGCTTTAATGCCAAATTTTGTTATCGGAATTATGCGGGGTATCGTTTTTGGCTTTGTTTTGCAGATACCCAGGTTAGATGTTAGTTTTGGAAGAGCTTGGAACAGTCTATCGAGCTTTAGGAAGGTTTCTTGTTGAAGAAGTTAAAGAATCAAGATAAGAGTATATAGAATGTCGGCGCACACCGAGTGCACAGATGGTGGACGGCGGAATTTGACAGATGAGAGCCTGAGCAGCAGTTAATGATTCAGACTCACCCAACCACTTGTCAAAAGTCGGTGCACGCTGGGTGCACAGACGGCGGACGCCGAAAGGCCCGGATTTCAAGTTTTAAAGCTTATTCTTGACTTCATTTCGAGGGGGGTTGAAGAATACAACTTTTTCTCTATCTTGAAGGCACTTCCACTTTCAAGGCTCATCTAGCCAAAACTCTCATAACTTTAGCTTTTAAATTGCAAGTGTAAACATTAAGAATGCTTGTTTTGATTCCTTGGATGAATTCTAGTTGGAAAAGTTTGTAGCTTTTGGGATACACTCTCTCCATTGGAGCTTTTGAAGGTTGAAATGCAAGTTTTCCTTTTTCATGTTATTAGCTTGTGATTGGTATAATTCTTAGCCTTTACTTTGATTTAATTGTTCTTATGGTTATGAACTCTAACTTTAACATGTTGGAGCTCATAACTATGAGTGGCTAGTTTCACACTAGCCAAGATAATGTGAAGTGAAGATGGATTCTTTTGATTGTGAATGAGTTGGTAGTTTTGCATTTAAGTTTCTTGTAGTGTTGAACCTTCTTTTAATTGATATTGTTGATAGCAATCTAGGAAGTAATTAACCCTAGTTTGCACACATGCTCGCGCTAAAAGGCTATGTATCATTTTTCCCACTTTCTAGACCCGCAGTGAGCGCGTTTTGACCCTAGCGCATTGACTGTAAAACATCCCTAATCAGCAATTTTCTGCACTCATACGATTTCTAACCCAAACCAAACATGATATCATCAAAAAGGATAGCAAAACAGCAGAAAAAAAACCCAACTTTAACATACCATTGCATATCATAGTACAAGAACAACACCTAAGCATGATTTATAACCACAAAACAACCCCAAAACCCAGCCTTAACATTATAAAACAATACTTATTCATTAAGAAGATCCTCTTACCTTATTAGCAAGCAAAACCTGCAGCACTTCTGAACTTCTCCAAGAAAACCTATTTGATCAATAATCAATCAACAATTAATTGTGATCAAAGGATTCTAGGCGATTGAGACTACGATTTATCCCAAACAAAATCATAAAACTAGATCACCCCTTGTTGTTTCCAAAAGTAGGGCAAAACTAACCTTTTTCAAAGCTTCAACTTTTCTGTGTCAAAACGAAGCCATTCTTTTGTTGATTCCTAATTCCGTTCTGAAATCCGATGAACGGTCGGGGAGATCCTTTGAAGATTGTCTTTTGTTTTCTTCTATTTTCCCCAGAGCGTAGTCTTCGTATGTTGCCAGTGTTTTTAATTTCTGTTAACTCCTTAGTTAATGGAGAGTTTTATTCTAAGAATAACTCCAATTAACTCCGGTTAACTATTTACCATAAATATTAATTACCCTAATTAATATTTCTTTTTATAAAGCCTTAAATCCAAAATAATAACTAAATGTAATATTCCGAAATTTACAAAATGACACGTCTGCCTTTCCCAAATTTCGGGATACTACAGACGAAATGCCGAGACGACAACTTTTTCCAACTGAACCATGAAACGGCATCATCAATAAACATTCATAAGCAATCAACGTTTTTAACACATTTTCATCAATACACATTCATAAGCTAGCGCTCTTCTCGACCAGCCATGTTGTTTGGCTTGTGTGTGAATTTTTTTCCTTAAGATTTCTTTGTTCTATTGAACGATATTAAACACATGTCTAACTGATCATACACATGTCTGACTGATCATACGTACATTAATGAACTTGAATCTCTCTAGTCATGTCCTAAATCAATTTGTATACATTCAAATAAATCATTTGATCTCTCTATTTTATATGTTTAAATTATTTTACAATATCTACTATATATCTTGACCTCTCCTAAGTCCTAGCAAGTGTATAAGAATAGTAGCTAACTAATTACACGTTAAACTTAGCACAAGTAGAGCTGTAATTCAAATTTTTTAATTCTGTGTTCCTCTTATTTGGTTGATGTGTTTTGTTGACTTTCAGCATACACCCACTCTATTTGTTTTAAAAAAGAATATTATCTTAATCCCATAAATAAAAATATCGTCTTGAATGGCATCTTATGTAGCCTAGTACACGTTTGTTGAAATAATTTAGCCACAAGTTGATTTAAACTAGTACACATTTATTGAATAAATAATTGAGCCCCATGCATTCTGGTATTTCTCATAATTCATATACCAATTACATCATCATCCAATCCCCTTTACACTCCCAAAATACAAGAAAATGTTGCAATTAAAGTACTACTACTGAAGCAGCAGCCATCAATTTTGGACCCCGTTGAACAAATTTTCTGAGGCTATTTGATTTACCAACTATCATTATAAATTCTATTCAATCTTCTTTCTCTTCTTTTTTTAGGATTTTTTCTTCTATCTTCAGTGACGTGGCTTCCATAAAGGAGAAGTGAACCCAAGTTAGAAAAAATACTTAAACAAAATATGAATACAAAGAAAAAAAGGATAAAGCAACTTACCAGACACGTCAACATTCCAATCACGCCCGCGAGATCGGAACGCCGTGTCAGAAGGCCGATCTTAGGATAAACCCGATCAGCCATACCCATCGCGTGCCAATACCCCTACCAATCTCTAGGTCTACTTCATCAAGGTCATCTACCTTAAATGTCACGGCTGCGGAACTTTAGAAATTGCGTCGGCTAAGACGACGGCATGAGGCTTTGTCTTAGGTTTCTTGAACTCCGGAAACAACCAGGGAGCCCGATTGGTAGCAGGTTGGGAAGAAGAGGCGGCCAGACTTCATGTCATGACTAGCTGAATGGAAGGCTGAGTGGACTTTTCAAGGGCCTACTTGGCCACATCCGCGACCATGTTACGTTACTCCTAGTGCCGGGCATGTCTTTAGACTTATCAGAGGGAAGGGCAGATTTCTTACCCCGATCATCAACAACCTTGGACCTCTTTAGGTCGCTACCTTTCTCTGGACTACCAATGTCAATCATCTGCTTATGCGGAACCAAATCAATATGTGTCCAGGACCTTTTGGTTTGAATGGAGGACTTCGTGGCCACAAGATTCACCTTTTTTCCCTTCGCCTTTTGGTCTAAGGCTACAGTGTTCGAAGATTCAGCAAGGGACACTAGGGGAAGTTCATTCTCCCCAGTTTCGGACAACAGTTTCATTCTTTCGTCCTCACCAGTCTGCCTTTGCTGGGTTAGTTGGTTGCGCATGTGACTGACGTTCACCATATCTGAACGATCAAGTCCGATTAGTACAAGGAAAAGAGAAAACAAACAAGTATTGAAAGGCAAGCAAGGAAAAATCTAAGTGCAATAAAAATAATATGGTTACTCGATTCCTCTCTTTTATCAGGATCGCCCCCACAATCCGTACACTCGGAGGGCATGCATCTCCCTTGATGGCACTCGGCATACAAATCAGGGTCGCATAACATTGGTTCGACTGGAGCGAGCACCTCCCCAGTATCAGGTCTGACTATCCCATCAGCCCGACAGTAAGATTCATTGACGTCGAGCAGAAGTCGTACGCTAAAGGCATGTTTCTGAGAGAAAGGCTCCTCAACATAACCGAGAATCTCCTTTATTCTCTCTATGAACGTCTCTTCCTCCTCTTGCTCTTCATACTCCTTTATACTCTTGGTGTCCATCTTGCCTGCCGGTATCTTCTTAAAGGGCCAGCCGACCCGGGACTTGACCTCCATGCACTTAATGTTCCAAGAATTAACCTTGTCCGGAAAGTCGAAGAAGAGTTTACACTGTTTTCACCTAGGGGCGAGCTGCCCATCGGCATTTAGCTTCGTCAAGTTGAAGAAGTGAGTGAATATCGGGAAGGTAGGCTCCCTACCTAGCACACGGCACAGCACAATGAAGCCCATCTGGACCCTGGCTAGTCCGAGAGTAAGGTTGCAAGGGAATGACTTGGTCTCAGTAAAAAACCTAACTGAGAATGGGTCAAATGGGGGCCGCATGCCGACCACGAGATGGTCATAGTGAAGCCATATGAAATACAGCTCCGATCGACCACAGAAACGGGGTTTGTTCTTACTCTTTTTGAAGCTGACAAAGCGATATTCCTGTGGAATATCGTATGCGACCAGGGATGAGGTATAATTCTCTCTCCTGCAAAATTCTCTCCAGCGGTCAACTACTTCTTTATCAAAGGTCTTATGGTTCTTTAATTCCTTGAGCCCCTCCTCGGTAAACAACTTCACTAGCCGCGGTTTCTTATCTTTTTTTTGGCTTCGACTTTCGGGCACCCCAGCGAGGTCTGACCTCCACTTGTTGCTCGGACCCCAACGCTTCAGCCTCATTTACCCCGTGCTCGCCAGAATCTACTTCATCGGCTCCATAATCCATGGCCTCACAGTTGTCCTCATCACTGGGAGTCCGCTCTGATGACATCTTGAAAAAACAAATGGGCGAGGCGGATCAAAATCACCTAGACTTGGAAGTCAGGCCGAGACAAACATGTCCGCTCATCTAGACACCTCGCCCCTCCGTTTTTTCCCCAACAACACAATCTAAACCCTAAGGTCATACATGGAATCTAAAACGACAAGGCAAAGCATGATTCTCATGGAAAATGAAATGACTTCGAAAACATCACGTGAATGAACAATACAAGTGTATGGAGATGCAATTGCAAGAGGAAAATGACGATTCAAAACAAAACGGGGAGCGAATATCAAAACAGGTTCAAAAGCTCCATAAGTGGCATGATTTATACCTCTACTATGTGTTTAAGAACATGCATTGAGCAAAAAGACTGAAAATTTGATAAAGACCGTAAGTTTACCTGAATATTTGGAGAATTAAGGGTTGAAAATCTTTAATATCGGCCGGAAAACTCGCTAGAAATTGCTTCAATCCACTGGAAACTTCAACAAAATGGCCGGAATCTTCTTACTTGCACCGAAAACTTCAGCAAAGTCGTCGGAAACTTCTTGACCAAGCTGAAAACTTCAAAGCTCGCCGGAGTTTTTTGCTAAATAAAAATCGGAGTTGCCAAAAGTTTCTAAGAGTTGGGGTTACCCCTTTATATACACGAGGCGGGAACCGAAACGTCGCGTCTTAAATTCAAAATTCAAACCCAATAACTGCTGCACGGTTATCAAAGCGTTTCCCACCAATCAGAAACCGTCACCTCTCATGTCAGCCGTCATATCAGTTACGAGATCGAGGTTACGCCTCAATCAACTCCCACAGAAAATGTGCCCGATAACGACTACAAGCCTATCCGCTTAGTAGTGCAGCACTCAAGCCTGTTCGCTTAATAGCGCAGCACTTTACAACAAGTCGCTTTATGTCAAAGAAAAGTTGCCAAAACATGTCTGCTTAATAGCGTGGTGCCAAAAGCCTGTCCGCTACATGGCAGAACACCTCTCAGCAAGTCGCTTATGCCACAACAGCTGACCTAAGCCCGGTCACCCTCAGATCGGCATCTAACTTCTCTTACGGAAATCACCAGGCCGCAGTATGTTAAGTCGCCGATAACTCTACTGCCCACCTTCATTCTCTTGCGAACAGGAAAGGCACAGAGTAGGGGGCCATTGATATACCGAACCTGTAAACGGTCTCACGGATCTGCAAATCGACACAGACAGGGGTCCCACGCTGTCAACCGGCCAACACTGCCATCAGTCCGCCTAAGCATATGCCTGATCAGGCCGTAAGCCGTCTGCTCGAGCTGCTCGCAGACGCATCATAAGCTGGGAGCCGAACCCGGTCCTCTGCAGCATGTGTCCGCTATACACGGCGAATAGGATTCACTTGGCATTCATCTTGCTAATGAACAAGACGATCAAGACATTGTGTCTGCATCAAGTGGAGCCGCAACATCAACCTTGCAGGATGCTTATTCTCTTGATCGTATTTGATTATGTCACATCGTTGTTAATTATGTCACATCGTTGTTAATTATGTCTTGTCATGCTTAGCCTAATCATCATTAGCAATCCGCCTATATATAGTGGCCCCCCTGTAACTCATAAATGATCTGAGAATTAATACAAGCAGAGCTACTATGCCAATTTGTCGACTATTGTGCTCACATTCTTACAGCATCGTGTCCGACACCACACCTTCATATATTTCATACAAACCACCACTCATCACTGGAGAATCACTCATAATCAGCTATATATCCACCCACAAACACCATTACCGCAACCGTGATATTTCCGACAATATCTGTATATATATGACAGCGAAATTTTTCTTTTTTGTTTTGTTTTGAGGGAGACAGTGATTTTTTTAGGGAGACCATGAAATTTCTTTTCAGACAAAAATGGCAAGGTTGGTCAAGTCTTACTCCCTGAATAAGAGTCAGACTCTGAATGCACGATCCATGCCGAACTCCGGATTAGTCGGATCTGTCGATTCCGGATACCGGATGCTTTAAGCAACAAAAAAAAATGCAAGGTTGTATTCCACAAACAATTTAAATTCTCTATCCTACTCGATTAGAAAAATGAATATATCTTTTGATTTCAGCGTCGAAAAATAGTACTTCTTTACTATATTTTTTATTTTTTCTTCCTCTATATTTTTTCTATTCCACCGTAAAACATTTTAGAGGAAACAATTGATTTGGGACAGTGAACAATGAATTTGTCCTTATCACCAAATTTCATTTTCCACCGTCATGACGAAAACTATAGGGGGTTGTATTGGCGAGATCCAACAGTGAACAGCTGCCCAAAAGAAAAACCGCCTGGAAGTCTGAGGACCTTTAGTACTTAGCGCCTTTATAATCTAAGCCTTTTGAAGCGCCAGTAGTCGTAGTTGTGGCCACACCAAACCTTTCGCTCTTATCACTCCGGATTCTCACCTCCTGGGGCGAGACAACTTTAGCTAGGAGTCTTTTTTCCTTCTGCCCCGCTAGCACTACAAAAAGCTCCGGTCTTCTTGTTTTTTTTCCTCTTTCTTGCCATTTATTATCACTCTCTCAAAGATGATGACGGAAAAATGTTGTTACACGTAGATAACATTTATGGATAGAAAACATGATTAAACAAAGTGAAGGAAAGATGATATGACGAAGTTTTGCTTTCTAATTCCGCAAAAAAAGTCACTGAGAGCAACAACATATATATTATATCTCAGATTTTAAATAGCTATGTCAGTAAGTTCTACCCGTACATATATATATATATATATATATATATATATATATATATATATATATATATATATATATATATATATATATATATATATATTTTTATTTTGTTGAGAAATAACCGTAGATATTATATACAGGTAACCACGAATTTCCGTGGATAAAAATTACATGAATTTATTTTCATAATTGTAAGAAATGTATGACTTTATTAAAATATCACACCTGACATGATCGATTTATGATTTTTTTTCCGATATTTTTTTCTAAAGAATAGATAAGCTATAGGGGGAGGTGCAAGCTGAAAGTCAACACTCAACAAACAAGAGGAACACGTTATATCGCATTAATGCAAATTATACAATTAATGGAATAATTGAAAATTCATTCCATTCTAATGCTTCGAAGTATGGCGTAAGATAAGAGAATGAAATTATGATTAATTCCAACCAAATTAAAGGTCTATTTCGTTGCTCTCGACCACTCTACGGTTGTGTTTTGTACATAAACCAGGGGCGGATCACGTGCCGAGGGGGGTGGGTCACGTGACCCCACCTGGATTAAAAAAAAAAATTGTTTTTAGTATTAAAGCTGTGTAGTTTTGTTGTTAAAAACTCGTTTTGTCGATAAAAATTGATGTTTTAGACTCAGGTATTTCAGCTGGAATTTTTAGATAAAAAATGTAGTTTTAGACTCGCGTGTGTAGCTAGAATAAATTCACGGATCATGGTGATATAAACTCAACTCTAAAAATATCGAATTTCAGTGTGATATCATAGATGTATTTATTGTGAAGTCAATTACACTTGCCTAGTAATCTAATATATTCAATTTTTTTTCGGGCTCTAAAATTCATCTATTTATACTCAAATCACAAAACCAATAGCAATACACAGGCTTACCATCTTTTGTCAGAAAAGAAAAAAAAGCTGCGCCCAGTTCTATAGTGGTTGGAGGCAAAAAGGAAAAGGAAAAAGCTTTCCTTTTAAATTGTTTCGACTTTCGACTATCAGTTCTACAAATACAAATTAATCAAATCGATCACATCAACTGGGAGAATAACAATATCGAGGCAATCGGAGGCGATCGGAATATTCAGCGAGGTATTTCCTTCTAATCTGATCTGTTCCATGCATTTGTATCAATAAATTTTTAGTTTTATTGCATTATTCATACATTCAGATATTGTATTAATTAACGTAGTTATTTATTCGTGGTTCGTAGTTGGCCAAGCAATCTGTAAATTTATTTATATAATATTATTAAATTTATTCTCTCTTCTTTTTAAGGTTTCCCATATATTCTGGAATTATATTTCTACAAAATCGAACGTAGTCAATAATACTATTACTTTGCATGCCGGGTGCGTGGAGTTCAAATTTGGAGGAAATGAGGTTAGTCAGGTCGGATCACGAGGGCCTCCCTCAGGGATCCGACCCAACTTGTTAGAACATGAAGGACTAGTTTGTAGTATTCCAGAATATGTGTCCTTCATATGTTATGGCTTGTACACCTAGCTAGGACACTTGGCAATGTTTGGAATAGGTTGTTAGATTTGGAGAATCTTTGTGTAGTATTTATGGTGTAATGGTTGACACATTATCGTCTATGGAAATCATATTATCCTAAACATTCAGTTTCATCTTGGTATCGGAGCCTCCTTATGGCCGACGCCGATCCAAACTCCGGTGGCCTGCCACCACCTCGCTCCATTGCTTCCGGAGCTAATTCAGCTTCTACCACTACAACTCTTTCTATTGGCTCCATCACTACGCCAATTCGACAAACTCTTCCCAGAGAAGGCAGTTCCATCTCTCCACTGCGAGCTCGCCATTCTCCAATATCACCCAACCATTTTCATTACCTTTTAGCTACATGCAGGTTTCTTTGATTACAACTTCTCCGATCCCAGCTCTTTTCGGTCAAATTTGTCTCTCGTTCTCAACGTTTATGCAAACACAGACCATCCCAGCTCCTAGTCGTCTTCTTGGCCATTCAACTCCTTTTGGTGGAAGTCTGAATCAAAGCTACACTGTGAAGCTAGATACTAGCAATTATCTGCTATGGAGATCAAAGATTCTTCCCATAATTCGT
This sequence comes from Gentiana macrophylla, assembly GCA_026214975.1. Lineage (NCBI taxonomy): Eukaryota > Viridiplantae > Streptophyta > Magnoliopsida > Gentianales > Gentianaceae > Gentiana > Gentiana macrophylla. The sequence continues at coordinate 10,261,476 of CM047813.1, forward strand.
GGACATCGTCTTGAAGCACATTTGTTGGGCACAGAAACTTGTCCTCCACAATTTCTCGGTGGTTCTGGCTTTGGATCTTCCCTAAATCATGCATATGATGACTGGGTTTCCATGGATAATCTTCTCATAGGATGGCCGATGGCTTCAATGACTGAATCTGCTCTACAAGAAGTTTTTGGATGCACATGTGCGTTTGAGGTTTGGAATACCCTTGAAGTTCTTTTTAATAACAAATCCGAAGCTATGATGCTTGAGTATAAAGGTGCTTTGTCTAGGACGGATAAGGGTAATAGATCAGTGATGGAATATTTGGCCCTGAGGAAATTATATTCAGATGGTTTGTCAGCTGCAGGGTACCCTATTTCTAAAGCTGAATTAATTTTGGCTGCTCTTGGTGGTTTAGGAAAGGACTATGAGTCTGTCATAGTCAATATTACCTCAAGGATTGGCACCTTAACCTAGCAAGTGGTTCAATCTCAATTGGTCACACATGAACGCTTATTAGCTCGATTCAATCCTACTCCTACCTTGGATGTCCCCTCTCCTACAACTCATATTGCTACACACAAATATGGGGGAAGGGGAATAGGCAACATGGTGGAGGAAATCAGAATTCTGGAAGAGGTCGTGGTGGTTACAGAGGCAATAGAGGTAGAAACCATGGAAACATATGAGGAGGAAGGAATGGTCCTCGACCTGTATGCCAAGTTTGTGGTAAAACTAGTCATATTGCTGCAGAATGCTATCATAGATATGATTCATCCTACACTGGACCAGTTCAGAATAACAGTGGTGCTCCTCATAATCCTGGGAATAGGGCTAATACTGCTTATGTTGCTGCTGTAGATACTTTTATGGATCCAAGCTGGTATGCAGATAGTGGTGCCTCTAATCACATTGCATCTGACATGAATAGCCTGCATCTGAGTTCAGGATATGAAGGTTCTGATGGCCTTATTGTAGGCAATGGTGAGTCATTTCCTATTGCTCATATTGGCCATTCTAGACTTCCAGTCAACTTCAATTCTAAGCTGAATCTTAATAATATCTTACATGTTCCTAGAATTACCAAGAATCTTCTTAGTGTGTCTAAATTAAATTGACTTCTGATAATCCTGTTTTCTTATAATTTCATTCCAATTGTTGCTTTGTGAAGGATCTAATCACCAAGAAGGTTCTTCTAGAAGGAACTCTTAAATATGGTCTCTATGAAATGCATCTACCAGTCTGTCTGAGCTCCCTTGAATCCAAAGTCTCCACAATCCAGTCTTCTGCTTCATCCTCCACAGTACAGTCCCCTGCTGCCTACTCCTGTTTTCATTTCAATAAGTCTATTGATCATCAGGCAGCTCTAGTTATTTCTAGTAATGAGAAAGCCAATTTATGGTAAAGAAGGTTAGGGCACCCTTCTGCTAGGGTTTTAAGTCATGTTTTGACTGTCTGTAATGAGTCTTTGAATTTTAATGATAAACCTTCTTTTTGTGAAGCTTGCTGTTATGGTAAACAACATGCCTTTCCTTACCTTTGTCTGATTCTAAGACATCTATGCCTTTTGAACTTGTGCACTCAGACCTTTGGGGTCCTGCCCCAGTTGTCTCAACTTCTGGTTATTCTTATTACATTGCTTTTGTGGATGACTTTACAAGATATACTTGGATTTTTCCACTTAAATTAAAATCAGATGCCTTGCAAGCTTTTATTCACTTTAAACATCAAGTTGAAACACAGTTCAGTCATTCCATTAAGTGTTTACAAACAGATTGGGGAGGAGAATTTAGGTCTTTCACTAAACTCCTTCAAGATTTAGGAATCCACTGTAGACATCCCTATCCACACTCACATGCCCAAAATGGCAAAGTAGAAAGAAAGCATAGGGCCATTGTTGAAATAGGGCTCACACTGCTGGCACAGGCTTCTATGCCCCTAATTTTGGTGGGAAAGCTTTTTGCATTCTGTTAGGTTGATAAATTATCTTCCCACACATGTCCTTCACAATAAACCTCCTTTTGAGTGCCTTTATGGTAAACCTCCTGATTACAAACTGCTGAAAGTTTTTGGATGCTCTTGTTATCCTTACCTTAGACCTTACCACAATAGGAAATTTCAGTACCATACACAAAAGTGCACTCACCTTGGTCTTAGCTCCAATCATAAAGGGTATCTTTGTCTAGATCCTAATGGCAGGTTACACATATCTAGGGATGTAATTTTTGATGAGAATAGCTTTCCCTACTCCAAGTCCTGTCCTCCACAATCCTCTGGACAAGCATTTAAACTTGCTGAAAGCTTTCTGAACCTTCCTTTTCTAGACAACAATCCTACTTCAGACAACAATCCTGCTTCATCTCCTAGTTTATCCACCTCTCCATCTCTACAAACTTCTCCCTTCACTCCTGCCACATATAAATTCCCAGTTCTGGATTATTGTGCAACTCAATCTCCAACACATATATAGTCTCCTGCTTCCACAACTCATTCCTCTAAATTCTCAAGTCCTTCACCTAGACTCTCTAGTCCCTTACCTGGATCACCTCTATTCTCCTTGAGTCCTCCTTCTAATTCCTCTGTACCTGCACCTCTTTGTGAGTCTCCCTCTGAATCCTCATTCACTCCTTCTTTCAATCCTCAGTCTACTAATGTTAATCACCATCCTATGCAAACTAGAGCCAAGACTGGCATCTTCAAACCTAAAACATATTCCTACTTGGCATCCTCTTCCACTTTATCTCATCCTTCACCTGAACCTACAAAGGTATCAGATGCTCTCAGTTATCCTAACTGGAAGCAGGCTATGCATTATGAGTACACTGCTCTCTTAAGGAATCACACTTGGGATCTGGTTCCCAGATCAAAAGCACACAACCTGGTTGATAACATGTGGGTTTTCAAATTGACACTCAATCCAGATGGAACAGTGCACAAGCACAAAGCCAGATTAGTAGCTAAGGGTTTTAATCAGACTCTAGGAGTGGACTACTCTGAAACATTTAGTCCAGTAGCAAGAGCTTTTACCATTAGAATAATTCTTGCTTTAGCAATTGCTCTTGACTGGCCTATCAGACAAATAGATATCAACAATGCCTTTCTTAATGGCACAGTGTTTGAGTCTGTCTTTATGCAACAACCAAAGGGGTTCATTGATCAGACCAAACCAAATCATGTATGCCACCTCAAAAAAGCTATCTATGGGTTAAAACAAGCCCCTATGGCTTGGTTTGATGAGTTGAGGAAACAGTTACTTACCAGGGAATTCACTCAATCTAAAGCTGATCCTTCTCTGTTTATATTTCATCATGGTGCTATTCATATATGTGTGCTTGTCTATGTAGATGATATTCTCATCAAAGGTAATAATTCAGAGAAAATTCAACAGTTCATCAGGACTCTCAACTCCAGGTTTTCCCTTAAAGATCTTGGAGAACTGCATCATTTTCTGGGGGTGCAAGCTATCAGGAATGCCTCAGGTCTGTATTTATCACAGCATGTCTATGCTCAACAGCTTTTGGACAAGTTGGGCCTGCAAAATCTTAAGCCTTGTGGTACACCAATGGTAGTTTCCTCAAAGGTGCCTCCATCCTCTGAGTTGATCCACAATCCAACCTTGTATAGAAGCACTATTGGTGCCTTGCAGTATTTGACTTTTACAAGACCTGATTTAGCTTTTGTAGTGAACTCCCTTAGTCAGCATATGCAAGCTCCAACAGTGACTCATTGGCAGGCTGTTAAACATTTGTTGCGTTATGTTAAAAAAGCACCTGAGCTTATGGTCTGATGTTTAAACCCTCACAACCTCTACATATCCACAGTTTCAGTGATGCAGACTGGGGGTGTGACAAAACAGATAGAAGATCTGTAGCATCTTACTGCATTTTTCTGGCTGGTTCCTTGGTTTCCTGGTCATCCAAGAAGCAACATGTGGTGTCTCGATCTATTACAGAATCAGAATACCGTGCCCTAGCTAATGCAGCAGCTGAAACTCAGTGGCTTCTTAATGTTCTGTCAGAGTTGTATTTCAAACCAACAGCAAAGCCTATATTGTGGTGTGATAATCTGGGAGCAGGTGCTTTGGCTCATAATCCTGTTATGCATTCAAGAGTTAATCATATTGAGTTGTATGTTCACTTTGTTAGGGATAAAGTGTTGCAGGGCCAGATAGATGTTAAGTATGTTCCAACATTTGAGCAAGTGGCTGATGCACTTATTAAACCTTTGAATGCAACCTTGTTTACATATTTTAGAGACAAACTTAATGTTGTTTCTACCCCATTTCGTTTGAGGGGGAATGTTAGAACGTGAAGGACTGGTTTGTAGTATTCCAGAATATGTGTCTTTCATATGTTATGGCTTGTACACCTAGCTAGGACACTTGGCAATGTTTGGAATAGGTAGTTAGATTTGGAGAATCTTTGTGTAGTATTAATGGTGTAATGGTTGACACATTATCATCTATGGAAATCATATTATCCTAAACATTCAGTTTCTTCTCAACTGATCTGTATTTACCTTCTCTCGGCTCATTCACCGGGCAAAATTGCAAATTTAGTCCTGTAACTGGACACATTTTGCAGTTTTGGTCACGGTTTTTCTTCGGTCACAATTTTAGTCCTTTAAGTGGTTTTTTTTATGCAAAAATGGTCCTGAACGCAAGAAAATGCTGATTGGACTACTTTTCCGGCCAAAAAAAATGCCATGTAATCTGAAATTGACATGTCAGCTTACACGTCAGCACCTTTTTCCACGTCAACATTTTTTTTTGCAAAGAATAAAATGTTGCTCCTGGAGTGATTCGGACCTGCAACATAAGGCTAAAAATCTAGACACTTGGCCATCCGACCTACAACTGCATGTGTTGATTAAGACACAACATATTACTTAAATACACGTTCAGCATAAAAATGTTATAGAGCATCTAATGGTATAGACATTTTTTTTTATAAAGAATAGAAAGTATTTGTTACAGGTGGTGATACATTTATTGAATGTTTATTTCAAGTAATATTGGAGGTTCTTAATTTTTTTATTGTTTTTTTTTATGTATTATATATATTGCATAATGCATGTGACTTAATTTATGCTAATTTTTTCTCAAATTTATTGATTAAGGTGGTTATGACAAGGAAGAAAATACAACTAGATTATATGGTTTTGCACCATTGAAGTATTGGGGTACTAGTACCATTACTAATTTCCCGGTTAGTTTATTTTTCTATCTTTAATTTCTAAATAATATTACTGTTACAACCACTCAAACACAATGCATCTCGTATCAAAAAAATTAAGGTTTGATTGTGTTATTCATACATTCGGTTATTGTATTAATTTACATAGTTATTTATTCGTGGTGCGCAGTTGGCCAAGCAATGTGCAAATTTATATAATATTATTAAATTAATCACTATTCTTTTTAAGGTTTCCGATATATTCTGGAAATATATTTCTGCAAAATCGAACGTAGACAATAATACTTTGCATACCGGGTGCGTGGAGTTCAAATTTGGAGGAAATGAGATCGGTCAGGTCGGATCACGAGGGCCTCCCTCGGGGAACCGACCCAAGTGATCTGTTTTTACCTTGTCCCGGTTCATTCTCCGTTTACATCGTTCATTTTGACGGTAGTAGCACTTTAATTTCTATCATTTCTCTTTTGTTTAGTGTGGACTTAGGTGTGAAGTGTAGTAGCTAGATGTATAATTGACATTTTATTGTGAATGAAGAAGAATGGAATTAGGTTAATATCGAGATCACAATTATTTATACAAGGATCAAAGAGTAGTTTACTGAAAATGGTTACTTTATGTTCAAGGTGATAATTTAATGAAATAGTTTAGATTTTTTTGGCTAGACAATCTTGGCTGCATGCCAACTGTATTATGATTACAGTTTATTAATGTACTTAATGGGTTTTAGATAGTTGCAGCAATCTTATAATCAAAATTTAAGAGAAGATACTCCGAGTTATTATTATTATTAATTGCTTCCACGTTGTTTTAATATATCATAATAGATCTTAGGCTGACGTGTTCCTTAAATAATGTTAAGGACACGTGCCGAACGGTCTGTTTCTGTAAAGGTTTCGGTCTCTGAAACAAGTCGTTACAATTAATATCAGAGCCCATTTTTCGGATACTCAAACTAGTACACTGTTGCATAGGTGTGAAATTTCTTAGGCATGGCCTCATTACGTTACATTCCCAAGCTAGGATATTTTAAGTTTGACTATATTCGGAGATAGACTTCTTAAGCACTGATCTCCTTATGTTAGTTTCAAAATATTCAAGTTATGATCCTCTTACGTTTAGGTTTACTTTGGAAAAATTGGGCGATAAGGATTTATTTTGTTGTGATTTCTTAAGAGTACATCATTTTGTTGTGATTTCTTAGGTTAGGTTTACTCTGGAAAAATTGTGCGATAAGGATTAAGGACGCAACATTTATAATTAGGCTGAAAAAAAAGGAAAAATGTTCTTAAAAAATAGGCGAAATTCCAATGTTCATTATCCAAATCCACTGGTTGGAAACCCAATACCTACTATTTCCTACTCCGAAACCCACTGTTCGCTACGATGAAACAATGAAATCAGGTTGTCAGGGTCTGGCATTTTTTTTTAATGTTACACTTAATTAACATTAGGGAAAAAAGGTTCACTTAATTAGTTGTTATCTGCCAAAAAATGTTGTTATCCATATATAATTTTTACGGGTAGAACTCAACCACATAAAAATTAAAAATGAGATTTATCTACGGGACGAGCTATTTACCCGTACATATTATGTACATGTAAAAGCTCCTCGTAAACCAAGTAGGAGCTTTGGCTCAAATGTAAGTGACTTGTGAATACTTAGCTAGGGAGGTTACCGTTTCGATTCACCTCTGAGGCGTCATTTTGAAAGAGCTCTTTGTCATGCATGCCTTATTTTTGAGTAAGATTCAGACTCTGCAGACACGATCCGAGCCGAACTCCGGATTAGTCGGGCCAATTGGTCTCGGATACCGGGGGCTTCAAACAAAAAATAAATAAATAAATAAAAGCTCCTCGTAGATAATATCTGCGGGTAAATACCTCATCACGTAGATAATTTTGATTTTGAATATGTACATGTTAAGACATTTACTCGATACATATTATCTATGGAAAATTTTACACATAGATAATATCTACGGATAAATGACTCGCTCTGTTAATATTTTTCGTGAAGAATTTATGCGTAAAAGAAGCAAGAAATCAAACCAGCTTCTCCAAAACAAAGTTAGAGGAACAAATTGCTCAAATCAAAAGTCAATATTTTTTAGAAAACTACCGTCGGAGGAAAGTTATATAAAGTGATATGCATCATTTACTTTTATTTTCACTCTATTACTCAAAGTAAAAGTGTAGTAATGTAGAAATGAGAATGTGATCGATGCATGTCACTAGTCGGTGTGACATTACTACAACGGTGGTATCATAAAATCTCTCATGTATAAGCGGACAGAAGTTGTCCACGAGAAGAGTTCTTACACATTAAGTATTTGTTGATAATATCAAATGGAATGTTGAGATGTATCCAACTGACCCATACAAACCATTACTAGCAAGAAATGCTAAGAGGGTAAATTTAGACCAGTTGGATCCGGTCTAACATAATTGAGTTTAAGGCACTACATTAACAACCCTTCCCCACCCCACCCTATCTACCTTGCCTTACCCTCTCTACCCCACCACCTACCCACCCTACCTCATCCAATCCCAACCCACCTCACCACCCACTCTAACCTACCTCACTCTTACCCACCATTCACGTGTTTTGTCGGTTTTATTTCATTCAATTGAATTCCATACATTTTCAAAAGTAATGATTTATTTGATCACTATTTTACATCTTTAAATTGTTTTACTATAATACCCTGTACAAAATATAATGATATTTTGATCTATTTCTATAATATTTTTTTTGTCATTAATGATGTTATTTCAAAGAGTGTAGCAGGACTTCCATGAAAAAGTGGGAAATTCATTTGTGGAGGCTCCTTAATAAATAATTTCATTTTCATTCAATCAAAACATAACTTGTTTTGGTTAGTTGCTGATGAAACTCGTTATTAAAGAGTTTTCACGATAAAATTTTCCCGAAAAGGTACTCTGACAGTAAAAAAACACGTACATATATAGACATTTGGGCTGCCCATTAAAAATTGTCGATCACCATCAATGCATTTATAAGCAACGTTTGGGCTGCCAATCTCACACTCTCTCCGTTTTTTTCATCTGTCACATGTTCAGAATTTGTTTTTCTTTTATTTATCTGTCATTTTACATTTCTAATTTATCATTTATTATTTTTTCCTCCTTTACCAATAAAGTATTTACATCTCCAATAAAAAAATTACATTTCCAATACTAAAAACTTTTTTACCAACAAAGTATTTACATTTTCAATAAAAAAAATACATTTTCAATACTATATTTTAGACATATTAATTACTTTCTTAATCGATGTGATTCTTCTCTCTGCGGCATATATATAAAAACGGAGGGAGTACTATAATAATATGCCATCAAAGTCTCATTCCCCTTAATCAAACTATTGCCCTTTAGGCCAGTGGCAGATCCAGAAAAAAATTTCAGCAGGGTCACAGAACCGTAAAATTAAATTTTTGATCAAAAAAATAGTTTAAATGGAGTTACCGGAGTCTAAAACTACATTTTTTATCAACAAAACAACACTTTTTAATAATAAATCTACATCGTTTTAATAATTAAAAAAATCCCGGATCTCAGTGAGATCACATGACCCCCCTTGATAGCTATAGATCCGCCCCTGCCTTTAGGCCAGTGGCGGATCCAGAAAGTTTTTTCCAATGGGGTCACCGGACCGTAAAACTATATTTTTGATCCAAAAATTAGTTCAATTGGAGTCACCGGAGCCTAAAACTACATTTTTATCAACAAAACGATACTTTTCAACAACAAAACTATATCGTTTTAATACTAAAAAGAATCTTAGATCTCAGTGGGGTCACGTGACCCCCTTGATAGCTATAGATCTGCCCCTGCTTTAGACCTTTACGGCCCAACCTTATTAGCTCTTGTGTGTAGGTATGTAATTCTATTCCTAGTTAATAATATTTTATTTGTGTTGTCTCGTTAACAAATCAATTGTATTTTTTATTCACAGAACATTTATTATTATTAGAAACGGCTGGAAAGAAATTACAGAAGGCAAACCAACCTGTCATATGAATTTATGCAAAGCCTCGGTACCTAACAGAAAAAGATATGGCCACTTAGTGCTGAGTCCGAAACAAAAACACCTTCTAAAAATCAAGCAAATCAAAATTTATTGCGATTTTTCCAACAACAAACGACACTTGTCGAATTTCCATATCATTTGTAGGTTTTACTAGTGTATTCACATCCACCAAATCTGGCTTAGCTCTAATCCCGGGTGGAGAATAGCCAAAGACATCATCTTAGCCCTCATACGTAGATAAATTTGCACTTCTCTCATCATCGTCCTCATTCTCTTGTCTTACCTTGTGTAATAAAGATATATCCATGCTAGAGCCCTTTCCATCTAAAGACTGTGTGTAGAAGATAGGGTTTGTTCAAAACTGTCAAATGACCCTTTTCAACAATTTTAATATCATCAGTAGACTTCATATGTACATTACTTCGTTCTTTTCTTGATCATTCTTTTCTCTTGCCTCCATAGTCCTCAAAGTTTGGTGCCATCTTCTAGGACATTCTCTTTCCTCTCGATTCTTCGACATACGTTGATAATCTCACAACTCTTCATCAAGTATAAAGTCGTCATCAAATAAGTCATTACTTCCGACATAGAGATCCTTCAAACAATCATGTTGAACTGGGTCATCACCTAAGGCTGAAGTGGGAGCCTTGTTCACTTTCTCTTCGTTGCATCATTTATCCCTTTCAAATTAGGTTCCATTCCTTCTGCATGCTAAGCCCAATGATTCCTCTTGTATTCGTGTCGAGGTTTAGTACGGTTTTCCACCGTTTTTATCACCAAACTAATTAAGATGTTTTTTAGAGCTCTTATGTTCCTCATGACAAATACACATCTATAAAACGGACAATATGAAGGTTATAATTCATAGATAATCATTTTCCAAAACCATGTATCCTCATCTCCAATCAGGGGCGGACGCAGGATCTCGTGTAAGGAGGGCAATAATTTTTTTAAAGACAAATAAAAAATTTAAGAGGGGCAAACTATATGTATCGTATAAATTTTAGTGTAACTTTTTCGGATTAAGGGGGGGCAACTGCCCCCCCCTTAGCTGTATGTAGGTCCGCCACTGTCTCCAATCCAAACACGTGCTTCCCTTTCTTTTAGTAGGTCATTTTCGACCATCACTCTCGTAGGGACGACCTTATTAAATCAGTTGTGGCTAAATCGATTAGAAGTGCCACCCAACCAAAGAAGTTATTTAACAAAGGTATTCTTTATTAAACAAACCTAATGGTAATTCAGGAAGCTCAATCCAAAGCAGAGCCAATGAGGCCTCCTGATCGGGGATTTTTACCACTCGACCAAAGACGTCAAAAGAAAAGCCGGTAATAGTAATCCTAAGACGTTGGACCAATTAAGACTTGTTTGTTATCCAGCAACGAAATAGGACATAAATCTGTGATATCCCACATCGGTAAAATAAGTGAATGCTCACCCCCATATAACTTTGAGACATAAAGGTCTTGTCATTTCGGGTTAGCCCTTTGCACCAGAGCAGCGAGGGCGGTCTAGCAGCGATTGACCGGACTATTTATGACTCGTTTAGCGCAACCAGGCCCGAGTGCGGGGCGTTCTGAAACGGTATCGAGCCGACTATCAGGCAGATCTAAGTGCCACAGGCCACCTCTTGACGAACTTAAGTTCCACATGCCACCTTTAGAGTCCTCTCGTAGAGACGAACTGGGACAAGTCCACAGGGAAAGTCTTGGCCGTCCTGACGAGGGCGCCAGTCCCTTATAAGGGGGGGGGGGAGAATGTGATATCCCACATCGGTAAAGTAAGTGAATGCTCACCCCCATACAAGTGTGAGACATAAAGGTCTTGTCAACTCGGGTTAGCCCTTTTAGACCAAGCGAGAACGGCGGTCTAAGCAGTTGACTGATGAGCGTTATTTTCACCAAACAAATTTATAAAATACTCAAGACAACAGTGACTAAACAAGCTCTCTAACCGGCAGTGTACCGGGTCGATTGCAGAGTAAAGCTACGAGGAGTCGAGGCCGATACCACGAGAGAAGATGTGCTTGTAAGTACCAAAGTGAACTTATTGCTTAGTACAGGCAAACAAGTTGTTGGAATGTTTGTACACTTCAATTAAACTAAAGTAAATTAAACTAACAAGTCTAAAGGAGAAAGGGACATAGCCGAACCATGATCAAAATGACTAATTTCAACCCCGAGGATAGACAAAACCGGGAGTGTGCAATATAACAAGCGAGCTCTTGCATTCAATTTCACGGGTGTGAACTCCTAAACCGGTGCTAGCGTCGAACAACTCTCTTCTAACACCTTATGCCATGTTAAGGTCTGAACAACTCTCTCCTAACAAGTCATGTTTTGCACTCGAGCCGCTTAAGCGTATAAGCGAGTAACCTCACGATGTGCTCGGTTTAACAACTAAACCGAGACTACACACCACGATCCTAGAACCCTTTTCCCACACCCTCTCTCTGAACAACTCTCAAGAGTGGTGTGTGTGATGTTTGACCTAGGTGATCAATCTAGCCCAAATCCGTTATAACAAGTTCTAAGGCGTGAAACGAGCAAGATACAACAATAAAAAGCACTACCCACTCCCGATTTCATCACCAAAGGGTGATTTCACCACATATCACATGATTCGACTATGGGGAGGAATTAGCTACACATTATACTAGTTGAAATGCAATGAAAGTAGTAAATAAGAGACATAACAAGTAAAAGAGAGAAGAAATTTACCATTAAAGTGCAGAAATTCGAGTTTGGAGAAGAAGAGCACAAAAGTTGAATACAAAAGATCGAATTTTGCCCAATGAAATGTTATAGACCGAAGCTAAGAGTTAGAGAATCAAAGAGAGGATTGAAAGACGATTCTAACGGTATATTACACTAATTCTAACTCCTAAAAACGAAGAAAATCGCCCAAAATTACCCTAAAACAACTCCATTCGCGTCTCCCCTCTTCTGTGTGAAATTTGCAGCTTTTTATAGCAGGAAATGAGCCAAACGCACGTTTGGAAGTTCCTAAACGGTCGTTTCAGGTCCCTTGCTCTCAGTATTCGAAAAAACAGTCCCAAACGCACGCGTTTGAAAGGTCCAAACGTGCGTTTGAAATGTCTGCTGTTTTTTCTGCTGCAATAAAACCTTCATAACTTCTTCGTCCGAGCTCGATTGGGGTGATTCAAGATGCGTTGGAAAGCTCTTTCAATTCTATACAACTTTCATGCAGAATTCATGACCAGAAAATGCCTCCATCATGGGTCAAAATGCTGCTGAACCAGAACATGGGGTTGAGATACTAAAACTTCTCACCCCTTTTCTTCATCTTTCTTCTTCTTTGGCTCATTGTTGCACCTTGACCATGCTTCTCATCATAATTCTTTGCCTTCCGGGTTCTCGAGACACCATTTCCTACATCATCACAACAACCAAAAACATCCAAAACATTCCGGAGGGTAAAAGTGCTGGGAATAGGGTCAATATCACTAAAAAAGAGGTAGTAAACTATCAAAGTGACGGATTTACTCCCGTGCTAATAATTCACGGTATTGCCCCTAAAGCGGTCTAAATCACCAAGAAGCGTGCTAAAAGTGGGATAAGCGGGGTAAAAGATGCACCGGAATCATGTAAAGTTGACTCCATCAACCACCTCACACTTAGCCTTTGCTCGTCCTCGAGTAAAGTAGGCGTTTTAAAACAAACCAAGGGATTCAACTTTATGATGTAGGTGCTACTACTCACACCCTCGAGGTAACCACAAAGTATGAAACACGAACATATACACACCGGTTATAACATTATCAAGAAAGTGGAGTGTGTGTGGTGCCAAGCTAAAACCAAATGCTCAAAATGATTGTCGGGGCTTGAATCCCAACCAAAAGTCTACCAACCGTTTCATAATCACGAGCCTCTCCACTAATCTAGTTTACTAAGTTTGGACACGATTGGGTAGGACTTGAAGGGTTATAACGTTAGGCTAGGGAAATTTCGGTTAATCGAAAGGGATATTTTGGGAGGCGGAGAAAAGAAATGCGAGTGAACCTAATCGACCCATGTACCACTTCAATTCTATCATACAAACCACCACAAAACTCCTTTTTGATTATTTTTAACACTTTTGGAACCATAGAATGCTAACATACCCGAACTCATTGCCAAACTCGACTATGTTTCAAGCGTCATGAGGTGAGTCCGAGCACACTAGCACCTATCTCACTATCCCAACTCTAACATCACGAAAGTTACTTTTGAGCTCAACACTTTTGACTCCAACCTTTATTTCTATATACATCCATTGTTCGTGTTTTTGTTTTTTTTTTTTTTTTTTTTTTGTTGAGAAAAGATAGAAGAAGAGATTTTCTTTTCTTTTGGCTCAACACTGAACACCAAGCCTACATACGTTCCTCAACACCTTATAGCTCAAAACGAGAAACAACAACCCAATCAAAAACATCATCTCCCCCACCCCACACTTGCCTTAGCAAGTGTGGTCTAACAAAGGATTAAGTTCACTCGTAGGGTAAAAATGAAGGAAATGTGACCATAAATAAGGCTCAAGGGTAGGTTTATGACTATGTAACAAAACGGCTATAAGCGAATGGTGGTCAGACCATTCTATCAAAAGTTTGAGAGGGCTACTGAAGGGTAAATGTTCGGTTAAGGCTTATTTGGCTATGGTAGGGTCAAGAGAATGCCAAAACCGTCATCCCATGTCCTACTTAGGTAAACCTATGACATTTCGTCTCAAGGCTAGTGATATGAAAGGTGGTAGCAATCAAATTGTGCACAAAGTGTAGCTTTCGTGAAAATAATAAGACTCCATTCTCAAGATAATATCAAACCACAATGTACATGTTCGGGATCCCGACTAAGGTGATCACCACTCAAATATGAAAATAACACATACAACACGGTGTTAAGACCCTTGAAAATTTTTAAAAATTACCAAAAATCGACTCGAGCCCGATCATAGGCTAAGCATACCACATTTATAGCACATTTAACAACGAAAACAAGAAAAGCAGCTAAGTCTCCCACCCCACACTTAAGCGAAACACTTGTCCTCGTGTGTGAGAGATAAAAGAGTAAAAAGACTTAGTTTGTTTGACCAAAACCCAGCAAAGGCGCACTTTAGCCCACGTGACATCTTCTAGTAAGCTCCATCTCGAATACCTGAACACCATGTAGACAGAAAACAAGGCAAACACATGCACGGAAAAAAAAAAATCCACGTGCCAAAAGATGGTGATAGATACGAGATATATAAAAATAGAAGCCTTGCCACAATCAAGGTATCAAAGCATATCAACCATACTAGACGGGAAGTGCACTGGATGTAAAGATAATCAAAAGAAACACAGAGCATCCACGCATAAAATAAGGCCACAGAGGCTCACATAAAAACATCCCCGTCTATGTACAAAGGCCAGAACCAAAAGGAAATTCTCATCCCACACTCTCTTTTAAGCAAAACTCTACCCTCTTGCAACCAAAGACTATTCCAAACACATAATTATTACCAAAAAGGTGGGTTGCCTCCCACAAAGCGCCTTTGTTTTATGTCTTTGGCTCGACAAAATGACTTATACGGTGCCAATTTTTTTAAAGTTATACTATTGGCACAGGCGAGAAAAAGTAGAAGTGCTTTGTTTAACGTCGTTAGCATCGACGTAGTGGCGCTATACGGACTCATACCACAAAAGACTCAAAACAACAATTCAAAAAAAAAAAATTTATTTCAAACATGTATCACCAAAACCATCAACCGAAATCCGAACTCAAGTATATCAACAATTCAAGGAGAATGAGCATAGCAAGCATAGGGGAAAACGAGTTCACTAGGAACTTACCGCGCATGGCTCTTGGGAATCCCCTTTCGTTGAAATCCGCCATCATCCTCTTCTTGAAATTACCATCCCATGGTAGTTGTTCCCTTTCATAAATCTTGTGAGCTTTATCTACCGGAGAGTAAAGAATGTAGTAGTCCGGGACCGGTATGCTAATAACCTCCAAATCTTCCGGTAACTCTACCATGGATGTCATACCAAGCTCATGAGATTTCATCACACACTCCAAAATTGCATCATCATACACTTCAATCGGGAGTGGTGGTGAAATGGGCGATCCCGTCTTCTCTTCAAACTCAGAATCCGGTTCTTCAAAAAATGTGCTCAAATCTATCATACACTCCTCCAAGTCATCGTCTTGCATTTCTTCGGGAGGCGGTGTAATAGACAAACATTGCACCTCTTCCATCTCTTCTTCATCCCAAAACGAGCTACTTTCATCACCAAAGATTTCATGTTGAGTCTTAACAATGGTTGGTTCCACCATACATTCCACCAAGGCATCATCAATGTTCTCATCGGGAAGTGAGGGTGTAATTGGAAGAACGTGAAACCTACCACAGTCAACTCCACAAGAGGAGACTCTAGTGACATGGGCGATCCCAACTCAATCTCTAGCTCGGAAAACGCTTCATCTAGATAAAAATCATCATCCTCTCTCTCCGTTTTCCTTGAATGAGCCTCTTCTCGCTCTTTTCCCACGGCTTCTAGCTCCTTTCTTGTTTCTTTTTCTTTCTCCAACCTCCTCTTTTCATCTAGTTGCACCACTCGATCTTTAAGATTTTGCAAAGATTCCTCTTGTTGGTCCAACAATTTCTCATGATATGCATCCTCAATCTTTTTCCCTACCGACTTCATCTCACTCGGTTTCTTGCGTCTTGGCCCTCTTCTTGTCTCGGAATCATAAAGTCTTGTAGCTTCCGCAATCCGTTCAATTTGGTCAAACGCTCGATCAGGTTGTAACATCATTATATCACCACCGCTTGAAGCATGAAGTCGGTTTTGCATATCTTGATCAAGTCCCCGCAAGAAACAATGGACTTGGTCCCCAATAGTGACTCCATGTCCGGGACATTGACGCAACAAGGTCTTATACTGTTCCCATGCCTCGAGTAGTGACTCGTCTTCATAAGCATCAAAGGTCATGATTGCCTCTTTCAAATCAAAAAATTTTCCCGGTGGATAGTATTTAAGCAAAAATGTGCGCACCACCTCGGTCCAAGTGTGTAGGGAGTCATGCCTTAAGGAGTCATACCACGCTCTTGCTTGGTCTTTTAGAGTGAACGGGAACAAAATTAGCTTGATTGCCTCTTCACTAACACCGTCCATCCTTATAGTCCGACACACCTCGAGATAATGATCCAAGAAGAAGTAAGGATTTTCGATTGCCGTCCCTCTAAAGGTTGAGTTGTCCCTAATCATATTAATAATATTTTGCCCAATACTCATAGTGTTGGCGGTGATCGGGGGCAACCTTATCGGACTATGCCCCACCAAATCGGGCCGTGGCATGACCAAATCTCTACAAGTCCGCACATCTCCTTGATTCGGTGCGGATTGGGAGTTTGCATATGAGCTTGCATTAATGCTTGAAATTGCTCTTGTACTTGATTCATGAGCCAATTCATAGCATTCGGGTCCATCGGTGGCATTGCTCCACCTTGTCCTTTCCATTGACGGTTTGCTCCTTTTTGAACATTGTTACATAAGGATTGGTCTTGAGCTCGATTAGTAACTCCTTGACCTCCCCCGATAGAAGGGTGTTCCACAAAAACTTGGCCTCCACGACCAACTCGATTAGTGTCTTGGTCCATTTCCGTTTGTTCCGGACTCAAACCTTCAAATCTAGCAATCAAATTCCCAACTAGAAGGCCCCTTCCTCTTTGTTTAGCAAAGGTCTCCATTCTAGACATGTAAGGTTCAAGCGGTTCTCAAGAACTCCGGGAATTGCACTACAAAACACCAAACAACAAGAAAACAATAAAATAAAACCTAGGCCCAAGCCTTGGTTCACTTGCAAGATATCACAAATAGCACACATCTTCCCCGGCAACGGCGCCATTTTGATGAGCGTTATTTTCACCAAACAAATTTATAAAATACTCAAGACAACGGTGACTAAACAAGCTCTCTAACCGGCAGTGTACCGGGTCGATTGCGAGTAAAGCTACAGGAGTCCGAGGTCGATCCCACAGAGAAGATGTGCTTGTAAGTACCAAAGTGAACTTATTGCTTAGTCTAGGCAAACAAGTTGTTGGAATGTTTGTACACTTCAATTAAACTAAAGTAAATTAAACTAACAAGTCTAAAGGGAGAAAGGGACATAGCCGAACCATGATCAAAATGACTAATTTCAACCCCGAGGATAGACAAAACCGGGAGTGTGCAATATAACAAGCGAGCTCTTGCATTCAATTTCACGGTGCGAACTCCTAAACCCGGTGCTAAGCGTCTCGAACAACTCTCTTCTAACACCTTATGCCATGTTAAGGTCTGAACAACTCTCTCTAACAAGTCATGTTTTGCACTCGAGCCGCTTAAGCGTATAAGCGAGTAACCTCACGATGTGCTCGGTTTAACAACTAAACCGAGACTACACCACGATCCTAGAACCCTTTTCCCACACCCCCTCTCTCGAACAACTCTCAAGAGTGGTGTGTGTGATGTTTGACCTAGGTGATCAATCTAGCCCAAATCCGTTATAACAAGTTCTAAGGCGTGAAAGCGAGCAAGATACAACAATAAAAAGCACTTACCACTCCGATTTCATCACCCAGGGTGATTTCACCACATATCACATGATTCGACTATGGGAGGAATTAGCTACACATTATACTAGTTGAAATGCAATGAAAGTAGTAAATAAGAGACATAACAAGTAAAAGAGAGAAGAAATTTACCATTAAAGTGCGAGAAATTGAGTTTGGAGAAGAAGAGCACAAAAGTTGAATACAAAAGATCGAATTTTGCCCAATGAAATGTTATAGACCGAAGCTAAGAGTTAGAGAATCAAAGAGAGGATTGAAAGACGATTCTAACGGTATATTACACTAATTCTAACTCCTAAAAACGAAGAAAATCGCCCAAAATTACCCTAAAACAACTCCATTCGTCTCTCCCTCTTCTGTGTGAAATTTGCAGCTTTTTATAGCAGGAAATGAGCCAAACGCACGTTTGGAAGGTTCCTAAACGTGCGTTTCAGCTCCCTTGCTCTCAGTATTCGAAAAAACAGTCCCAAACGCACGTTTGAAAGGTCCAAACGTGCGTTTGAAATGCTGCTGTTTTTTTTCTGCTGATAAAACCTTCATAACTTCTTCGTCCGAGCTCCGATTGGGGTGATTCAAGATGCGTTGGAAAGATCTTTCAATTCTCTACAACTTTCATGAAGAAGTCATGACCAGAAAATGCCTCCATCATGGGTCAAAATGCTTCTGAACCAGAACATGGGGTTGAGATACTAAAACTTCTCACCCTTTTCTTCATCTTTCTTCTTCTTTGGCTCATTGTTGCACCTTGACCATGCTTCTCATCATAATTCTTTGTCTTCCGGGTTCTCGAGACACCATTTCCCTACATCATCACAACAACCAAAAACATCCAAAACATTCCAGAGGGTAAAAGTGCTCGGGAATAGGGTCAATATCACTAAAAGAGGTAGTAAACTATCAAAGTGACGGATTTACTCCCCGTGCTAATAATTCACGGTATTGCCCCTAAAACGGTCTAAATCACCAAGAAACGTGCTAAAAGTGGGATAAACGGGGGTAAAAGATGCACCGGAATCATGTAAAGTTGACTCCCATCATTGACCGGACCATTTATGACTCGTTTAGCGCAACCAGGCCCGGGGTCTGGGGGCGTTACAAAATCCGTAAGCCCTAAACAAAGAAAAAATTACATAAATCATCAAGTTTCGTTCTATAATCCGGGAACCAAGCCACCAAAGCATTTTGAAATGGTTAGACAATCAACTACATCTGTTCCATTGAAATTTTGAACGTGGGTCTTCCGTTGTAGAGTATGAACGTACCCAAGCCAATAGAGATATCCGACCCCTTTTAGTATTGTCGTAAAAGATTTAGCATTAAGAGATTCATCTCCAGCAGTCAGATCGAGATTTAACTTCCAAGGATAGCCCCAACGGAAAAACACCACCGATTGAGCAATGCCGGTGATTTTTTAAAAGCCCTAGAGTAGGGGCGCCAAAGCCATCAAGCGGCGTCCTCTTTTTTGTGTTTGATCACACCAAGTGAATAGAAATTCAAAGGACGAAGGAAAAGTCGGAGCAGTTGTATTGAATCCATGTAGAAAATAATGCATAGCAGGGAAGCAACGAAGAAGGGCTTCCAATCCGTAAAGAATAAAGAAAATCAGTAGCACATCGGAAATAGTAAAAGACTCTGAATTGTTGTTTATTGAATTAATGAAAACAATACAATACTTCTCCATTATATAGGGTAGAAATCCTAATTTAAGATAAATATAAAGCTAAATAAATTATTTGAATAACATAATAAAAGATAAATACTAATAACTGCTAGATAATAATTTATTTTGACAACTTTTATCTTTTTCAAATGACATTATCTCTTCGAGATCCATAACTTTATCTTCTAATAAAGAAGAGCAGCAAAGCCACCGGCTAGGGCAGTCGTAGTGGCAATCTTCAAAAAAGGGTTTCCATAAGTAAGTTGGCCCACCAATAAAATATATTTTATAATGAAATTAGAAGACTTGAAGATAAACTGTAAAATGTAATTGTAATGGCTCTTGGATAGAAGTTTTTTTACTCGGGGAGTCAGCTACCACTTCTATTTGTGGGAGTGGAGGGAGAAGTGGGTCGACAATTTAGAGGAGGAAAATGAGCCATTACACTGATTATATATTTGGACATGCTTCTACTTTTAACTTTGGTCAGAGAAAATGGATGACTAAAAGAGCCAATACTAGACTACCACTCTAAGATTACCGGCGAAGTGGAAACCCTTGGTCGCTAAAGTTTTTTTTTTTTTTTTGGAAAGGGAGGTCGCTAAAGTTTAAGTCACCAAAAGTTTTTAAATAGGTGTGCTTGTATAGGTGAATGGAGGCAAATTTAATGTTGTTTAATAAAATAATCACCGGGAGGTCTCAGGTTTGAATGCCTTTGAAGACAATTGTTATTTAGAGTCATCCAGCGTAGTTTTCCTTTTTAATAAAGTTATACCACATTATGTGGGGTGTTTAATTTGTCCACTCTTGTGATTGTAAATAGTTATAATGTTTTTCCTTTCAATTGTAATAAAAAAAAAATTAACCACCAAACTCAATTATTTACATTTGACAACAATTCCTTGATTAAAAGTTTGAGAATTTACATAATCGGTGTCGCTACGAATCATCACACCGATTTACTGAAAAATGCATAAATAGCGTCATTCAATATGGCACTACTAACTTACACTTCAGATTAATGACAATAATTAGTGTCGGACAATATTTCAATGCTAATTAGCACGTTGATTCACCAAAGGTACATATGGAACCTCTAGCAAAGAAATTGCGCAATGAAAATAAATTAGTATGTCATTTAACAAACACTTAGAAGTGTCACTTAAAAATGACACTTAAGCGTACAAACAAAATGACACAAGAATCAGAGCATATTGTATTAACCATATATATATATAGTCAATCTATTCTTCATGTAAACTAGACTTTAACTTTTAAGATAAGATTGAACGTGCTTTGCCACTTTTTATTGTTGATTAAATGGATTTATCTTTGCTTTTCTATGTTTTTTTCTTTCTTTCTTGCAAGTTCAACTTGATACAGATAAGCAGTAAGAGACTGCAAGCATTACAACTTCAGAAATTGTATATTTGTATCATGTATGTATCTCTGTACGGGTGTACGTACCATAGACAATGAACCGCAGCTTTTCCTGTATCATACATATATATATATATATATATATATGTGTGTGTGTGTTGTATGTAGGGGAAACATGAGAAAATATGTTTAAAAAGATTATAATTGATGCAGTATGTTTTAAAATGATAACATTTGAAAAATATGTTTGAAAAGCATTCTGGTGCGCAATCGCTACGAATTCGCTAGGAATCGTTACGAAATACATTTCAGACATCTTTTTCAAATGTTATCCTTTGAGACACAACACACAAATTAACAACCAATCTTGAGGTAAGGTCTTGAGTAAACGGTTTCTACTACTTATGCTTCCTTTTACTTAATCCTTGTACATTGGAAATGAGAATCAATCCTTAGCTATTGCTTTTTATTTTTCGCGTTGTTGGTAATATGTATAGTACTAATTTCGGGATTGGACACGGCGAGGAGAGATCTTTTAGATGCGGATGTTACTCCAGGAGCCGATTGGGGGCAGGGCATAGGAGTCTTTATGATATAATACAGATTGACTTGTGATAGTAATGACAATAACTGGTTTCAGGCAATGTTTCAAATACTAATTGTCACAATTTTATTCACCAAAGGTAAACAAGTCCTAGAAAAAATGGCATATACACATTAATGACATATTTAATTAACCGTAGTTCTTAGCAATTACAATAATAAAAGACTTTATTGTGAAAAAGGACACAAAGAAAATAACAATTCCAGCGACATTTAAGCGTACAAACAAAATGACACGAACACCATTAAAACATATTCATTCATGTATCGGATCTAAGTCTAACTAGTTGATCTAACACCTCCCCTCTTTTTTTTTTCTTTTTAACCCAGGATTAGTTTCTGAGATTTATTAACAAGTAGTTCAGCAATGGAGGAAGCAAGCATGTCTCCGGCCGTATACTTCAGAATGATTTATAATGTGCTCTCAGCAATTTCGGTTGTCTCGTTGGCTGATCAGGATCGGACCCATCGGTTCGACTCGGTAAAGACGGACGTCGAAATCCTGGAAGTGTTTTGTATGAGCCTTGAAACAGTATGGAAGTATTCCAGTATTATTGATGAAGAAAATGAAGAAATCATGGAAAGACTGAGATCCGTGATCACTTCTCTTAAATTGATATGGCAGGAAGACTTCACATTTATATCGTCTCTTCTTAGCGAAGGAATGGGTGAAAGAGGGCGTCCCATCGATGATTCGGTAATGTTTGAGTTGAAAGGGAAAATTCTGCAGAGTAAACAACAAGTTGAAGGTTGGTGTCGAAATATGATACATTCCTCCTCGATGATGCAACTTAAGTCTTCAGGATTTCAGCAGATGTCAGGCTTTGTTAACAGGATTTGGGAGAATTGCGACAGCAGATCTGTTCCATTGGGAAAGCAATTTGGTATTTTGGAAATCAAGATAAAATTTCTGCAAAGAACATTGAAAAAAACAAATATACATTGCCCAGATGGGAAGGAAAACGTTCGATTTATGAATTTTGCTGGTAATTATGCCAACAGTGTAGCATGGTTAGCATGTTTGTATTGGGCAAAAGAAGACAATGATCATGAAATTGCTTCTGAAATGAACATCGTCCACTTTGATATGTTGCACAAGTTCATACCTTACGCATACGATATTACGCAATTGTACATTGGCATCTTAAAGTCCGACGATGTGCGGCCGGTGTCTGATTATTTTCTTCTCGGTGAAGCTGTTGAAAGCTTTGTTGATTTTTTCTTTGACCACCTGGCTATCGTTTTGAAGGATGATTTTCTATTTCTTCGGGATCGTCTAATATTTCTTTTCACATTTCTCACCGATCCTCTATGTGAGGATGTTGAAGAAGAGGAAGGAGATTCAATCCGCACTCAAATGTATGCTATTTTGCACGAGGACGTGTATCTCCTTCTGTCTTTTGAGGAGATGAACAAGGATTTCTCTGACAAAAAGGCGCTTTTCAGTGCTTGTATGATTAGGATCGATATAGTAATTGCTAATATCAGGCAACTTTACCATGGATCATCAAGCTCTCAGATCACACTGGAAGTGGAGAAAATGGAATACAAATATTTTGTTTCTCTTCATAGAGAGCTCTCTTTTCTTCAGACGTGTGCCAAGGAGGCTGCTGATATGGAGAAACTACAGTTATACGAAATGGAGCTTAGATTCCTAAGGATGTTCTTTCTATGGTTAGCCACATGGGATGATACCGATGAAGAAATCAAGCTAAAATTGAGCTCTGTGATCACTTCATTTCAAGGGATATGGGGCAAAAATGAAGAAGAAGAGGGACTTCTTGCTCACCGCTTTCATGCGATACGTACAGGAAGCAACACAGACTGGGATCCATTGGCTTTTGAATTTAACGGAAAAATTCAGCAGTCGAAGCTAGAAACTGAAGCATGGAGGTGCGTAGATCTGTTTCATTTGACATTTCGATACAAAACGTCCACAAGTTATAAGATCCTCAAGTTTATGGATTCTATCCTCGACAATTTAAATGATCTTGTCAGCTACAAAGCTAGTGAAATAATTCCGTTCAAGAAGCAGATTGAAACCTTGGAAGAGAAGCTAATATTTTTGAAGAATGTTTTGAAACTCGCCGTGAATCGCAAATATTGTCAAGACTTGGGAGAATTGAAATATTTGTTCAAGCCTTTCTTTGGTGATGCCGCACGGTTGGCATTTCTTTATTGGACACAAGGCGCCAAATCTTTGAAAATGTATCGATGAAACAAATTCTATGTTTTCTCATTTCTTTGCAAAAGATCAAACCATCCACGCCTAATGTTGCCAGATTGTACTTTGGAACCCTTATGGCCATATATGCGCATCGATCGATTCTCATATGTTCGGACAAAGCGCTTTTAGCTTTGTCGAATTTTTCTTGAGGACTGGTGACTCACTTGAAGGATGATGATTTTCAAATTCTTCAAGACAATATCATATGTCTTTTGACGTTTCTCAACGATCCTCCTAATCAAAATGCAGAGGAATCAATTTGCAGCCGAATTGATGTTCTTTTCTGGGAGGGTTTGTATGGCCTAATACCATTTGATGATATGGAAGATGGTTTCTCCGAGAAAAAAGTGCTTCTAAGTGATTTTATGATGAAAATCGAAGCTATCAATGCTGATATTAGATGCATTTACGGTAAATTCCCAGATTCATCTCTATATAATTTCCCAAAGGTTATTTCCCCACAATTTCTTGACCTTCTCTTGAAGAATCTTAAAAGCCTGAAGGATAGGATGAATAGTGACCGTAAGTGTGTATCTTTTGCGAAATACAAGATCATAAAAATTGAGGAGGAACTAGCTTCTCTCTATCCTTTTTTCATTCATGTTTTCGATTTACAAAGTGAACAAAACGAAACATGGTTAGAAGTTGTCAATGTTTTACATCTGACGGAACATGTCATCATGACATGCATTAGTTCGTTATTTGTCTTTGATCATCCATTCTGGTATCATATGGCCTATCTTTCGAAAGTATTTGATGAAATTAAGGCGGTTAAGGCAAAGCTTGAGATGATCAACTTAGGGAACATCATAAACAAAGCAAGATGCCTCCCTGGTTCGGTCAGTTTTATTAGTGAAGTCGCAGAACAAGGTCGACCTTTTGAAATCAATGAATTTGTTGTGGGTTTTGAGGATGAGAAAGAAAAAATTATTGGCTTGCTTACAAGAGGACCTATGTCACTTGACATTGTTTCAATTGTTGGCATGGGTGGATTGGGGAAGACTGATAACGGAAAAATTCACAGTTATTTTTATAACTTTTCACCCCGTTTCTGATATCATTTTGAGCACTTTTGTATCATTTCGAGTCTTTAATTCCTAAGTTTCATAAAAATATATAAGTAGTAACTATTATGTAAAATATCGTGTTTTTATGTGTTTTTACTAGTTTTTGTACCGGTTTAGTAACCGGAGTGTCGTGTCGGATTTACGTTTGGTATTTTGGTGGTTTATTGCAGAATTATAGGTTAACCAAAATCCCGAGTAACGACACGTTTTGAGGCCTAAAAGAGGTGTTTTTAGGGATATAAGAGTGTGCCACAGGCTTAAAAGGTCAAGTGGATCAGTGGTTCGTAGTGTCACTAACGATTTATATCTTCGACGAACCAATGGCCCATTAAAACGGCATTTTCAGGGGATGACTTCTTAATGAAAGTTGTAGATCTTCACATAAGCTTTCCAATGCACTTTTAATCACGTCAATTGGAGTTCTACAACTCAAGTTATGGTCAATTGACTAATCGATTCGGATTAGTAAAAATCCCGAAATATCTTCGTAACACGAATGGCTCATCAAAACGACATTTTCTAAAGAAGTTTCCTTAATAAAAGTTGTATATCTTCAAGAAAGCTTGCCAATGGATTTTGAATCAAGTCAATCGGACTTCTACAACTCAAATGGTGGTCAAGTGGCTAATTGATTTGTATTAGGGAAAATGTCGCAAAACGTTCGGAGTATGAATTGCTTATCAAAAAGGCGTTTTCTGAAGAAGTGTCCTTCATGAAAGTTGTAGAGTTTCTCGAGATCTTAATTTTGGCATTTCGTTTGCAATTTTGGAGGTCTACAACTCAAGATCGAATTTTACAAGTTTTAATTACATAAATCGATCAATCGATCCTTCGAGAATCATGCTGAGTCATATGCAATAATGGTACCCGGACCGGTCCGGCTCTTACCCGGCCTGGTCCGGCTGTGATTCATTGCCTATATATATGAGAGCTTCAGCAGAGTAGATCGTTGCCCCTCTTCTCCTTCATCTTTTCTTTCTTTTAATTATGGGGGGCCTAAATTAGATATATATGTCGTTATAATGTCGGTGTAATAACCCGACTAGTTATCGTTTTAATATAATTTCGTTTCCGTCTTTTATTGCTTTCTTTTATTTTTATGCAATTAGTATAAATATATATATATACGTATACTATATATATATATCTATATCTATATATATCTATATATATATCTATACGTATATCTATATAGCTGTAGTTATTTTTTCGTTTTGTTTTCTTTCGTTTTGTTATTTTCGTTGTTATTTTCGTTAATATGAGTAGTTAAACGTTGTATAGCCGAATTATGTGAAAACGGGTAAAATTGACCCTCGGAAGACGAGATGGGAGTTGTGTGCGCGTAATTAAACGTTCGTATGATAAAATCATGTTTTAAAACCCGTTTTGATCATTTTAATAACTTTGAATAAAATTGACAACTTTGTTCACGGTTACATCGAGCTTATAAATGTATTTTGCGGTGAGATGTGAGGTATGGATATCACTAATCATAGTCTGATTGTTAGATTGACAATCTAAGTGATGATCTGGACTATGCCTAAGTGAGATTTGTATTTTTACGAGATGTGCGAAACATGTTTTAAAATCACTAAACCATAGTCTTAATCGTTAGATTGGCAACCTAAGTGACACATTAAAACTATGTTTTCTGTGAGGTTTTTCAACGGCTTTTTATTCTGGTCAATTATGTTAAGCGAGTTAGCTCTGCAAAAGGAAGGTTAATAAACCTAGTGTGGGGTTAAGTGAGTGAGAGCATTGAGATCTTAACGCAAGAATAAAGAGTTGACTCCCGTGAATATCATATGAACTGAATCAGATAAAACACACTCCTTATCAAGTTTTTCCTGTGGGGAGATAACCTGTTGGATCATGGCTCGGCTATGCTTTTTAATCACCTAGTTAATCTCGTTAGAATAATCTTTACTTTTCGCATTAAGTATAAACACTCCACTTAAAACTTCAATCGCCTAGACTAAGAACCACGTTCGCTTTGGTACTCACAACCACATT
The DNA here is from genome assembly GCA_026214975.1 of Gentiana macrophylla. Classification (NCBI taxonomy): domain Eukaryota; kingdom Viridiplantae; phylum Streptophyta; class Magnoliopsida; order Gentianales; family Gentianaceae; genus Gentiana; species Gentiana macrophylla. The sequence goes on from CM047813.1 coordinate 10,288,252, forward strand.
TCTCTTGGGACGACCTCGTACTTCTAAATATCGTGTGTTTACGGAAAAAAAAAACGAAAAAAAAAAAAAGAAAATTTTTATTGTTTTATTGTTGTTTTCTGAGATCTTGCAGATTGAGCTTAAATGGATAGATTTTTCAATCAAAACTACTCAGCTGAACAACAATACCCCTACCAACCTTATCAACAACAGTTCGTGCCTCAGCCTCAGTATCAACAGCAGAGTAACCAGGGACCTTGGTCCTATAATTGCCCTAGTACATACGGACCGAATTATGGTTATTCGAGTAATGAGCCACCATATTACGAGGTTACCCGAACCCTAATGCTTATATCGGATTACGGTGTTCATACTCAAAGACGTTGATAGCTTTAACCATATTCGACCATCGATCGATTATGCGGAATGGCAAGAGGACTACTACTCACCTCCGATGAATCAAAGTCAATATGATCGATGCGCCCCATGCCACAAGAAGAATTCACCGGCAGTCAAATAGAGCAACTAGAACGATTGAACCGGATCTTGGAAGAGCGCGATTGTTGGACATGCAGGAGTTCAAGGTAAATCTCGACTCGCTATAAGAAATCTTCAAGACAAGGTGGGGCAATTGATTGAATTAGTGAGGTATGTGAAAGAAGAGGAGACAAGTGCAATAGAGGTGGTTAGGGATGAAAATGTTATCACCGAAAAAGTTCGGGATGAGAATGAGGTTGATAATTCGATTCGCGAAGAAAAAGTGCAAGATTTGGAGATGTGAGTTAGAGGAGCGAGAGATTGATTGGCCATCTTTAGTAAAGCCCTTTGGGAGAGTCGGTAATAGGCGATATATCGGTCCCGGATTACTATATTCGTCCACTCTGTGAGGATGAATTTTCTGCAGCGGTCGATTTGTGTACTCCCGATGGATGAGCTTTATGGTAATTTTCAAAAGAAGATGGTTCGACGAGGATGATAAAAAAGAAGGTTCGACGGCTGGGATGAGGTAACATCGAGGGCCAAACGAGGTACGTTTCTAGACAATTTAATTTCAATGGTTCTCGCATTGTTAATTTTTCTAAAGCTGTTGATCTTCTTGAGTTCGGATTTTGGTTGATCGAGTCTGTATAGAGTCACCCTGTCGAGCAAACGACGTTAAACAAAAGCGCTACCGGGAGGCAGCCCGATAATAATAAATAATTTGAATAAGACTAGTCTTAATGTAGAATATGTGGACAGAGTTAATATAATAGGAAATATGGACAAAACACAACCAAGTTTCAGGATGAATGTTTGAGTTTCATTAAGAGGGAATGATTAGGTGGTTATCCGAAAATCCCGATGGAGAAAAAAGATAAAAATTCAAATGTATCATTTCTTGGACTTAGGTTATTGAATCCTTGAGGATCTGGGTATAAAAGACTCTATACTCTTTCACACATTTCATTTTATGATCTAGTCTGTTTCAAATTTCTAGTTGTTGTAGTATAGTGGTGAGTATTCCCACCTTAATAAAACTGTGTGTAATAAAAAATGAATCTAGGAATAGCTTACTTGACTATGATATATGCTCATGTGATACGTATATGCTTAGATGTTCTGTGCTTTACCCGTGTGGGTTATTTTTCCATCTAAAGCTATTATATTGCCTATCGAATTTTCTGACGTGACAGGGCCATTATCTTATTATTCCCATATCCCTATTGCATATTTTGGCACGAGGACCATGTCCCGTGTTGGCTTTGTTTTGGTTGTTTTGGTACAGGGATTAGGGACGTGCTTTCTCATGGCTGTTGCGGGATTCGATAGCACTTTCCTGCCAAGTTTATAAGCTAAGTCTTCCTCTCTATCTCATTTACACTCTGAGAATAATGCAAAATCGTAAGTGGGGGGTAGAGTCTGGTTGGTTTAGAAATGGCAGTAAGTGTTTAAACCTTAGTTTTTTATTCTTTTTCGAACATTAATGAGTTGATTAAAATAATCTGTATAAGGTATATATTTCATGGATTTAAAGATGTAATGATCAATTTGGATATGTATAACCAATGTGAACCGTAAGTGCATTTTAACCCTAAATTTATTTGTGTAACATGAACTTCTTCACGTAAGCCTTTGAAATTGAAGCGAAAAATTTTAAACTGTACCCATTCAGTATCCCAGTGGTTTATCCTAGAAATAGCAGTAACTTAGTACCTAACTTCTGAACATGTATTGTGAATATCTGAAGGTTTGAATGTGATAGAAAGAATATCAAAATAAGTGAGCTATCTATATGTCGGTTGTAGCTACCAATGATTTGAGTGCAATAGGGGTTATCACGAAGCGTCTATATCACTATGAGGTTTAAAAGCTCATTGCTGATGATAATAGTCCAGCTAGGGTGTTATCACGAAACATCCTATTGCTGGGAATGAGGGCATAAGCTACACATGTGAAAAAAAAAGAGTTAGATAGGTATTAATGTATTCGATCTCACCTCATGACGCTTGAAAGATAGTCGATTTTGACAATGAGTTCGGATATGTTAGTATTCTATGAAAAAAAAAGTTATCTTCTGACTATCCCCAGTATAAACTCAATGATATGCTTTAGGGATTATCCTAATAAGTACACAGGAGGACTTTGTGTGGGCTCATTCTTTGCTATACCTAGGAAAGTCACTAGGATTGTCTGAATGGATATTTGTGCGTTTGCTTGATTTATTCAAGAGGGGAAAGTGGAAATTGGAAAGGCTTGTCACACACTCACTCTGTTATACATTTATATTAAGGTTAACGTGTAGTTATGATTCGAATGGTTGCATCATCTGATTGTCATTCATATCTTATCTTCATGAATTTTTCCTCATTCATTTTATTTTACCGCTTATTTTGTTCGAGGGACGACCAAAAGCTAAGTGGGGGTTGTGATAACGGAAAAATTCTGATTATTTTTATAACTTTTCACCCCGTTTCGATATCATTTTGAGCACTTTTGTATCATTTTGAGTCTTTAATTCCTAAGTTTCATAAAAATATATAAGTAGTAACTATTATGTAAAATATCGTGTTTTTATGTGTTTTTATTAGTTTTATGTACGGTTTTAGTAACCGGAGTGTAAATGTCGGTTACGTTTGGTATTTTGGTGGTTTATTGCGAATTATAGGTTAACCAAAATCCCGAGTAACGATCGTTTGAGGCTCAAAAAGAGGTGTGTTTTGGGGTTTATAAAGAGTGTCACTACTTAAGTGGTCAAGTGGTATCGGTGGTCGGTGGTGTGCCACTAACGATTTATATCTTCGACGAACAAATGGCCCTTCAAGACGACATCTTCTGAAGAAGTGTCCTTAATGAAAGTTGTAGATCTTTGATAGAGCTTTCCAACGCACTTTGAATCACGTCAATTGGAGTTCTACAACTCAAGTTATGGTCAAGTGGCTAATCGATTCGTATCAGTAAAATGTCGTAAAACGACACGTAATGGAAATGGCTCATCAAAACGACATTTTCTGAAGAAGTTTCCTTAATAAAAGTTGTATATCTTCAAGAAAGCTTTCCAGTGGATTTTGAATCAAGTCAATCGGACTTCTACAACTCAAATGGTGGTCAAGTGGCTAATTGATTCAATTTCGTAAAAATGTCGCAAAAACGCTCGGAGGAACACGAGGTACTCAAGAAGACGTTTTCTGGAGAAGATTCCTTCATGAAAGTTGTAGAGTTTCTCGAGACCTTAATTTTGGCATTTCGTTTGCAATTTTTGGAGGTCTACAACTCAAGATACGGATTTTACAAGTTTTAATTACATAAATATAATCAATCGATCCTTCGAGAATCATGCTGAGTCATAAGCAATGATGATCCCGGACTGGTCCGGCATAACCTCCGGCCCGGGCCGGCCTTTGATCAATTTCTATATATATGAGCACATCAGAGAGCAGAGAAAGAATCCTAAAATTTTTATTTGCTTAGACGAAGTTCGACGACGGCTTAGGTGCTCAACCCAGCCGCTCCGGCGGTTGTTATGACAGGTTGACATCTAAATAGCCGGATTAGAGCTCCGGACTAGGTTTCGTATTTCAATTTCTTAGTTTAGATTTTTATATATAATGAGTAGAATACGATATTCGATCGATGGCTTGGTGGAGTTCATGAATGGGATCGTTGTATGAATTCAAGGTTGATATCTTTTGCGGATTCGGGATTCAAAAGTCTTGATCTATAATGTTTTGATCCTCATTATTGTGAGTTTTCTGATTTCGATTTGTTTTCTCTCAATATGGTTTTGATTGTGTAGATCATTAGTTTGATGAAATTTACTCTGGATAAAAGTTTTGATTCATATCCTTGTTTATGTCGTGAAAGAATAAAAGCTTCGATCTTTTGTCATGTTCATATACTCTTTGTTCTCTGATTTTAACACGAGTTTTATATTCGATTCAATCTCCCTATGGGATCGACCTCGGACTCTGAACGCACTACCTACGATCGACCGGTTCCTTTGCGGTTAGAGAGTGAGTTTTGCCTAAGGTTTGAGTTTTATAAATAGTATTTGATCGAGCGGATTGCGAAAAATTCACTTATCAAATTGGGCGCCGTTGCCGGGGAAATTGTTTAAAAATCGATATAAAAAAATTTGTGTTAGGTCAAGAGAGCAAACAAAAAAATGAAAACTTTTTGATAGGATTTGCTTAGACTAGGTTTGAATGCAATTTTGGTACTCAACCCAATCCCTTAAGGGGTTGTTATATTAGGTTGATATCTTGTAAGTTGTCATAGAACTTGGGCCTAGGTTTTTATCATCTTGTTTTATTTAGATTTCGATAGGAGCCATGGGATACTGAAGTGATATTGTCCTGAACTCGGTTTGAATACGACTTTGGTACTTAGCATCTTCGGAGGGTGATATCTTATAAGTCTGGCTAAAACTGGGGCTTAGGGCCTTCGGCTACCATGACTTTTTAAGGGGTCTAAAATATCGTGTGTGTGTGTGTGTGTGTATGAGGGTTTTCGAAGAAGAAAAAAAAAATGTTCTGAGTATATATATTTGATATATATATATATATATATCAAATATTCTCCTTGTCCCCTTGTCCCCCTCTTGTTTTTATTCCCTTTGTCTTCTTTTATTTTTTTATTTTATTTTTTTTTTCTTTTCGTAGTATGCAATATCTATATATATACATATATATCTAGCTATCTATCTATATCTATCTATCTATATAAAAAAAAATAAAAAAAAATTTAAATTAAAAATATAAAATAAAAAAAATGGAGGGGTGCAGAAAGTACAACCAAGTCTCAGTATGAATGTTTGAATGTCATTAAAAAGGGAATGATTAGGTGGTTATCCGAAAATCCCGATGGAGAAAAAAGATAAAAATTCAAATGTATCATTTCTTGGACTTAGGTTATTGAATCCTTGAGGATACGGGTATAAAAGACTCAATACTCTTTCGCACATTTCATTTTACGATCTAGTCTGTTTCAAATTTAAGTGATTTGTAGTATAGTGGTGAGTATTCCCGCTTTAATAAAAAGTGTGTGTAATAAAAATGAAACTAAGAATAGCTGACTTGACTGTGATATATGCTCATGTGATACTCTCTATGATACGTATATGCTTAGATGTTCTGTGCTTTACCAGTATGGTTATTTTTCCATCTAAAGCTATTATATTGCCTATCGAATTTTCTGACGTGACAGGGCCATTATCTTATTATTCCCATATCCCTATTGCATATTTTGGCACGAGGACCATGTCCCGTGTTGGCTTTGTTTTGGTTGTTTTGGTACAGGGATTAGGGACGTGCTTTCTCATGGCTATTGCGGGATTCGATAGCACTTTCCTGCCAAGTTTATAAGCTAAGTCTTCCTCTCTATCTCATTTACACTCTGAGAATAATGCAAAATCGTAAGTGGGGGGTAGAGTCTGGTTGGTTTAGAAATGGCAGTAAGTGTTTAAACCTTAGTTTTTTATTCTTTTTCGAACATTAATGAGTTGATTAAAATAATCTGTATAAGGTATATATTTCATGGATTTAAAGATGTAATGATCAATTTGGATATGTATAACCAATGTGAACCGTAAGTGCATTTTAACCCTAAATTTATTTGTGTAACATGAACTTCTTCACGTAAGCCTTTGAAATTGAAGCGAAAAATTTTAAAGCTGTACCCATTCAATTATCGAGTGGTTTATCCTAGAAATAGCATAACTTAGTACCTAACTTCTGAACATGTATTGTGAATATCTGAAGGTTTGAATGTGATAGAAAGAATATCAAAATAAGTGAGCTATCTATATGTCGGTTGTAGCTACCAATGATTTGAGTGCAATAGGGGGTTATCACGAAACGTCCTATATCACTATGAGGTTTAAAAGCTCCCGACTGCCTGATGATAATAGTCCAGCTAGGGTGTTATCACGAAACATCCTATTGCTGGGAATGAGGGCATAAGCTACACATGTGAAAAAAAAAGAGTTAGATAGGTATTAATGTATTCGATCTCACCTCATGACGCTTGAAAGATAGTCGATTTTGACAATGAGTTCGGATATGTTAGTATTCTATGAAAAAAAAGTTATCTTCGACTATCCCAGAGATATAAACTCAATGATATGCTTTAGGATTATCCTAATAAGTACAGGAGGACTTTGTGTGGGCTCATTCTTGCCTATACCTAGGAAAGTCACTAGGATTGTCTGAATGGATATTTGTGCGTTTGCTTGATTTATTCAAGAGGGGAAAGTGGAAATTGGAAAGGCTTGTCACACACTCACTCTGTTATACATTTATATTAAGGTTAACGTGTAGTTATGATTCGAATGGTTGCATCATCTGATTGTCATTCATATCTTATCTTCATGAATTTTTCCTCATTCATTTTATTTTACCGCTTATTTTGTTCGAGGACGACCAAAAGCTAAGTGGGGGGTTGTGATAACGGAAAAATTCACGATTATTTTTATAACTTTTCACCCGTTTACGATATCATTTTGAGCACTTTTGTATCATTTTAGTCTTTAATTCCTAAGTTTCATAAAAATATATAAGTAGTAACTATTATGTAAAATATCGTGTTTTTATGTGTTTTACTAGTTTTTGTACGGTTTAGTAACCGGAGTGTAAATGTCGGATTCGTTTGGTATTTTGGTGGTTTATTGCGAGAATTATAGGTTAACCAAAATCCCGAGTAACGACACGTTTGAGGCCTAAAAGAGGTGTTTTTAGGGATATAAGAGAGTGTGCCACAGCTTAAAAAGTCAAGTGGATCGGTGGTCAGTAGTGTCACTAACGATTTATATCTTCGACGAACCAATGGCCCATTAAAACGGCATTTTCAGGGGATGACTTCTTAATGAAAGTTGTAGATCTTCACATAAGCTTTCCAATGCACTTTTAATCACGTCAATTGGAGTTCTACAACTCAAGTTATGGTCAATTGACTAATCGATTCGGATTAGTAAAAATCCCGAAATATCTTCGTAACACGAATGGCTCATCAAAACGACATTTTCTAAAGAAGTTTCCTTAATAAAAGTTGTATATCTTCAAGAAAGCTTGCCAATGGATTTTGAATCAAGTCAATCGGACTTCTACAACTCAAATGGTGGTCAAGTGGCTAATTGATTTGTATTAGGGAAAATGTCGCAAAACGTTCGGAGTATGAATTGCTTATCAAAAAGGCGTTTTCTGAAGAAGTGTCCTTCATGAAAGTTGTAGAGTTTCTCGAGATCTTAATTTTGGCATTTCGTTTGCAATTTTTGGAGGTCTACAACTCAAGATACGAATTTTACAAGTTTTAATTACATAAATCTGATCAATCGATCCTTCGAGAATCATGCTGAGTCATATGCAATAATGGTACCCGGACCGGTCCGGCTCTTACCCGGCCTGGTCCGGCTGTGATTCATTGCCTATATATATGAGAGCTTCAGCAGAGTAGATCGTTGCCCCTCTTCTCCTTCATCTTTTCTTTCTTTTAATTATGGGGGGCGCAAATTAGATATATATGTCGTTATAATGTGTGATTGTAATAACCCGACTAGTTATCGATTTTAATATAATTTCGTTTCCGTCTTTTATTGCTTTCTTTTATTTTTATGCAATTAGTATAAATATATATATATATCATTATACTATATATATATATATATCTATATATATATCTATATATATATCTATACGTATATCTATATAAATTTGTAGTTATTTTTTCGTTTTGTTTTCTTTCGTTTTGTTATTTTCGTTGTTATTTTTCGTTAATATGAGTAGTTAAACGTTGTATAGCCGAATTATGTGAAAACGGGTAAAATTGACCCTCGGAAGACGAGATGGGAGTTGTGTGCGCGTAATTAAACGTTCGTATGATAAAATCATGTTTTAAAACCCGTTTTGATCATTTTAATAACTTTGAATAAAATTGACAACTTTGTTCACGGTTACATCGAGCTTATAAATGTATTTTGCGGTGAGATGTGAGGTATGGATATCACTAATCATAGTCACGATAGTTAGATTGACAATCTAAGTAGATGTGATCTGGACTATGCCTAAGTGAGATTTGTATTTTTACGAGATGTGCGAAACATGTTTTAAAATCACTAAACCATAGTCTTAATCGTTAGATTGGCAACCTAAGTGACACATTAAAACTATGTTTTCTGTGAGGTTTTTCAACGGCTTTTTATTCTGGTCAACTATGTTAGGCGAGTTAGCTCTACAAGGAAGGTTAATAAACCTAGTGTGGGGGTTAAGTGAGAGTTTATTGGATCTTAACGCAAGAATAAAGAGTTGACTCCGTGAATATCATATGAATCGAATCGGATAAAACACACTCCTTATCAAGTTTTTCTGTGGGGAGATAACTTTGTTGGATCGTGGCTCGGCTATGCTTTTTAATCACCTAGTTAATCTCGTTAGAATAATCTTTACTTTTTGCATTAAGTATAAACACTCCACTTAAAACTTCAATCGCTTTAGACTAAGAACCACGTTCGCTTTGGTACTCACAACCACATTTCTCTTGGGACGACCTCGTACTCTGTAGCTATCCTAGCAATCGACACAGTACTCTGCCGAGTTAGAGAGTTAGTTTACCCCTGATTATGAGTCTTTATAAATGTATTTTTAGTGGGTGAATTTTTCGCTCATCAAAGACCACTTTAGCCAAAAAGGTTTTAGGTTCCTCATCAGTGAAAAGTCATTTCAACGTATTCGCCTTCTGCTCCGTTTCAGTAAATCATAATACTTGGAGAATGTTACATGACATTATATGCCAAGTTAAGGGGGTTGACGACATAAGGCGTGACAAGACTAATGATGACTTGGCCCACCAACTACGGAACTGTTTGAGTGGTCAAATGTATCTAATAGTCTTGGACGATATATGGAATGTAAGTGCATGGAATGCAGTAAAAAGCTCATTCCCTGATAACCGAAATGGAAGTAGAGTTATGTTCACAACCCGATCCCGTGATGTTGCGGAAAAATGCATAATTAATTGTAGCCCACATCAGCTACGTGTTCTGGATGGGGTTGAAAGTTGGGAATTATTACAAAAGAAAGTGTTCCGTAATGACATTTCACCACCATATCTCAGCGTGAGATTGGAAAGCGGATTGCTAAAAGCGCAAAGGCCTTGCTTTATTTGTTGTTGTAATTGGAGGGCTCCTTGCTAGAACGGAAAAAAGCGTGAGGCGGTGGAGCGAAGTTGAACAAAGGTTAGCTTACTATCTTTCTAACGAGGGATGTATGGAAATTTTGGAATTAAGTTATAAACATTTACCTGAGAATTTTAAACCTTGTCTTATCTATCTTGCCGCATTTCCTGAGGATTGTCTGATCAACGTTAACCGTGTGATAAGGCTGTGGATTGCGGAAGGATTCATACAAGAATCCAAGACAAAAAGCCTAAAAGATGTCGCAAAAGAGTACTTTCACGACCTAGTTGATAGAAGCTTGATCATTGTCGGTACAAGAAGTTCTAGTGGGGGGATAAGAACATTTTATGTTCATGATTTGATACATGAATTTTGTCAAACGAAATGCAGAGACGGGAACTTTTTCAAGTTGAACCATGGAATTGCATCATCTAGTACTTCAAACCATTCAATAAAAACCCTTATCGTGTTTCCATGCATAGGGAACACGATGTTATATTCTTCTTTGGATCCTCACTTTACAATGCACGCACCCTATGCTATTTTAGTGAAAGGTCTGATGGTGGAGTTAGTGAAATCCATCTAAGGAAGTTCAGATTTCTTCAAGTGTTGGATTCGGGTCTCGATTGCAAAGAATATGATATAAATGAACTTAGCTCTCTGATTCATCTGAGATATATTGATGCTGTTTTGAGGGAGTGGGAACGAAATTCTATCCCATCGTGGATATCCAATCTCTAGAATATAACATCTTTAACATTGAGATTATGCAAAATTTTTGGTACAATACATTTGCCAGAGACTTTTTGGAGAATGAAAAGTCTTAGGTATGTCAAAGTACAGAATTGCATCCTAAAATTTCCAGATGACGACGACAAGCATGATGAGGCATATCTATCTAGTGATCAAATATTGGATAAGGTGGTAAGCTTTTCAAGTCCAAATTTATATACCGCAAAAGATGTCAAAAGGCTTCTCCAAAGGTTGCCCGTCGTTCGGAAGCTGCATTGTCTTTTAGAAGGATATCCAGTTGATGATGAAGGATCAATAAAAATATTTGACTTTTATAGGGAATTGGAGTCATTGCGGCTATCAAGCCTTGTGCACATACTATACATGATCAACTTCCCTTCAACTCTCAAGAAACTAAAATTAGAGTGGTTTCAGCTACACCGGACGGATTTATCAGCAATTGCAGCAGAGCTACATGTTCTTGAGGTTTTGTATCTAATAGACTGTTCCTTTGTGGAGGAGCCAACATTGGAGACGGAAGATTTGGTATTCCAAAATCTGAAATTCTTTCATCTTCATGCTTATTTTTTGGAGGAATGGAATGCCTGTACTGAGTCCTTCCCTCGTCTAGAGCAACTTGTGATTCATTGCATAGAACTAAAAGAGTTACCGTCCTGTTTCGGAGAGAGTTCAACCTTGAAGAGGATTGTCGGTGAATTATCTTCGGAAGCTGAGAGTTCAGCCCTTAGAATCAAGGATGATCTGATGGAACTAATGGAACTGGGGACACAACTTGAATTTTCGATCACGTTCAGAAACTAATAATCAAGTAATTCTTCTTGAAATTAAAAAAGATACTACTAGTAATATATCTACTATTTGTTTTTACCATTTACCATTAGTAAATCCTAATCAATCTGCTTCATTTTGGCAGGACTTCTGCTTCTATGTTAAATATAAGGGTAGAGTGGCCTCCAGAAATGACACGGTGAGTTCGGCATTGTTTCATGTTGATCACCATTAACAAGGAAGCCAAGTTGATGTGTGCTTTGATTTTATTTTATTTTTTTGGTTGATCCCGTATTCATCTTCTTTTCTTTTCCCAGGAAAATTTGATGTGCTTTTATTTAATAACCATTTTGAAGCTTGTCCCAAAATATATAGAGAGAGAGAGAATTAAGTTACAAATTATGATGTTTTTTTGGGAGTGAAGAATGTGAAGATGAATAAGAAGAAGATGTGTTGTTTTTTTAAAATTATTGTTTAAGATGGTGGGTCTACGGGTCTACGTCATGATAAATGGTGTAGGAGTGTAACTCGTTGTTTCCGAATGGTCTATGTCATGATCAGTGGGTCCTGAGCTGATATTTTTCCTTCTTTGAATGTGTGCGCTCAGAAAAGCATGGTTATATAATGGGAGTATTTGTTCACCCTATCGTGTTTCTATCGGTGTTGCATCACACTACTATTTGTGCGTAATGATGAATCGACTTTTCCGGCGTATTCTTGAGTCGTAATTCGCTTTTGGAAAGTCAATTGAGAGTTGGTTTTCATGTGTGAAATGGTTATCGGTGTCTGGGAAATTACATGAATGAACTACCAAGGAGTTTATAGTTTGAGTTATCACTGCTATGCATAGAATCGCGTTGTTCTACTCGTGGGGTCCCTTTTCTCTGTACTTTAGTCAAAAAGCCTACTAAAATAGACGCTTTGATTGCTTCTTTTTTTTTTTTTTTTCATCGAGACGAAATTACAACATATAATAGACATCTATCCACGCGTACACGGTGAGACTCGAATTCAGAACCTCATAAAATAAAATAAAAACTATTTGTATCACATTATTTACATAATTTGTTTATAGAGTGTACGGAAACAACAACCCACTTGGACTTCATTACATTATACGCTTTATAATGTCGTATTGCAAGCAAGACTCCACATTTTGCCTCCTGTTTGTGCTTTATTTCATCCGCATGGTTTTAACCACACAATGAAGCACTTCTCAAAGCCACCATTCTTCCTTTGCCTGACTGTTTGAGTTATTTGTAAGCCACCATTGTTCAAAAGGATTTTGAATAATTTTGAAACAGTAAAGAAGATACTTCTATGCTTGTGTGTGGTTTAAAATCGTGAGGTGGGGGTGGAAGGAAAGTAATCCAGAGTAAAAATGTGCAGATGATGATTTCACACCGACTCAAAGACATGAAGATGTGATGATAACATAGTAAGACAACAGAACTTCCAAGCACATCAAACATGTCTAGCTCAACCATAATCGCATATCAAAGTTGGGATGAAATTCTCAAATCAACAGATGAAAGGCATCAGGCATCAAAATGGAAGCCATTACCAGATACATGTGTATGTATTCAGATACCAACACCATTTCTAGTTCGTGTTATGTTACAACAAAAATGGATATTGCCTCAGCCACCCTGCCAGCCCTCCCCACCCCTGTTTGTGGGCTCATTTTGGTGCCTTAATCACCATCACTTACAATGAAACCAGAATTTGTGCATTGCCATAGAAAGAGTTGTCTCTAAATTATACAGCAGCCAACATGGGATATATATACTTATCTTTTCGGTATCAGACAAGAATGTTATTAGTATACAAACTATATGTGGAATTGTTAAACAAATAAGGTGAATTATATTTAAGGTCAACGTCAAACAAATAACAACAAAGCAGTAAAGATGATGAAATGATAATAAATAACTACTATCCAAAATATAAAGTGGCAACAATATAACTAAAAATAATTATAACATGACAATGTCTTTCAACTCTCACATGTTTATTACATAATCCAACCACCACCACCAGGAACCCAAGTCTCATCCACTGAAAAACAATTGAAAAGAACATTATATTCAATATGATTCATAGAGTAAAAACTTTAGAAATTAGCCAAGACATTCATGACCAGAGTCCTTTGTCATTATCCACGGTTTGCGAAAAAGTTCATGGAACTGCACCTCAAGTGATGAATAAAAATACTTTATTTAGGAAAACAGCCTATCATAGAAAATGCATACAGATTGAACATAGAAGGAGGCATAAAACGCATCTAAAACAATCGGGGTAAGATTGATCTTTCTTTGCTTCAATTAAGGCAACCAAGATTAATCCATGTCGAAAAATAACGTCCATTGTTAGAGTGCTTGCCGGAATAACCTAATATTAGGTATCCAAAAAATGCCCTTTGATTAGAGGATAAGTAAGGATCGATGTTGCAGATGAATGAGAAGAAGGAACAAAAATTACCTTGGTTCATTTTCTAGCCGATTGAAGCACGTCACAAATAATATGTCCCACGCCGCAGTGATTGAAGATCAATGCTTGGGCGACAACAAAAACACCATATTCATCATCTTCGTCATAAAAAATTGTGCTAGGGGAAAAGTGTGATACCTCATATGATATTAGTAAAATATAGAAATAACATGGTAATGGAAAATGGGTAAGTTGAAAGAGAAGGCGAAAAAACAACATTTACTATTTTACCGTGGATAAAAATTTGAAATCCGCCATCTATTATCATGATACTTTTCACGTCTCATATTAGGGATTCTGTACTGACCTTTGAAAACGTGGTAGCCAGATTATCTAAAACAGATGGAGATCCAAACCCTGAACCCTGGAAAAAAAATGAATTTTATTGGAACAAACCAAGCATTGAGTAAGGTCACACAGAAAGTGGTAGATAATGTCATTGAGTCATTTCATGAATATTCAAGCACCATTATTGATTGATGAAAAGCAATTTCAATGGAACACAGAATTAAACTCAAATATCATGCAAGTAAAACATAATCTGATTTTGGTGGAAATACTTTAGTCTGAACATTTGAGGGGGGCGCCAAAAAGTTTAGTCCAGACATTCGACAAAGATGGAAATATTTTAGTCCGAACATTCGACGAAGAGAAACCTGAAAGAAATTCCAATATGATGTTAAACATGGATTGGATCGGTTTAGTTCATGATACACAACTCTTTCCATGATGGAACACTAAAAACTTTTACAAATTGAATACACCTAAGAAGTAGGAACTAACCTCAATGAGACAACGTACAACATAAACCTAGAAATCAGTCAAGCCAAATAACACATCAATACTAGGTTGTAGAGAAAGCTGAATTACATTCTAGAACCTAATAAGAAGTCATTAGGATATTCACCTCTTCTTTGTCAAACAAATGGTACTGGTTCAAGTCATGTTCCGCCTCAATTCCACCAAATCCACCCCCGGGCACAGGAACACAATCAGAATCATCTTCGTCCTGCATACTCCCTAAGTCTACTTCCTCGAAAATGTCTTTAGCAAAAAAGCTATACTGTGATGTATCAAAAAGCGCACCTTTGTCTGCATAACAAACTAATACACACAAAAAAAAATCAATAATCCTAAGACCACAGTTCTGATTTCGATGGAAAATCATCCTTTACCAATGACACCATCAATGATGAATTAAACAGGTAAATTCAGCTGATAAGATACATCATAGGAGCAAACCTGGAATACGCAACTGATGAATCAAAAGCAACACAAAATATACGCAGTGAGCTAGTGTGAAAGTAATAAAAGTGAACAGACCTTGAAAGGAAGTGCTAACATCATAGGAGGCAAAATTAGGATTATGGGTTCTTTAAGAACCGATTTCTTTCACTTGAAATCGAAGCAAAGCAGTTTGATTTTTAGTCATCATCTGAACCGAAACTTCACCTTCCTCCAACGTTGATGGAGGGAGTAATCATGGGGAAGCAGAAGTGATGAGCAATGAAATTGGGGGATTTTAGTTATCACCCGGGAAAAGTACACCCCTTTTGCTGCAACAGTAGTCGGTTAAAAACTATTTACAAAATGATGAACAAGAAAATTGAATTAAGAAATCCCATTGTGATTTGTGGCTGCATTTTTTAAGGAGCTTGGCCTTTGGCCAATTCTGAATATTTCCAGATGGAAGCAAAATGAGATGAAGGAGACGAGAGGACAGATGAAGAAATTTGAAGCATTTTTTTTTCTCCTCTAGCTGCTCCTGTGTCGATTTCCTCCAAAATTGAAGAACATGGTTTGATGTTTTGAGCTGCACTTGGAGAGAGTTTTGAGCGAAGTTTTGAGCTGCTCATGGTTTGAGCTGCAATGGTGAAGATGCTTGGAGAATGAATGACGATGATATTCGGAGGGCTGAAAACGGGGAAACCAATTTGGAGGGAATTTTCCCGCATTTTACTGGACAATGGGGTAGAAATTAAAGATTGGTTTTTTAGGAAAACCAGAAAAGAAAGAAGAAACAAGATTAATTGAGTGTGAGGAGGGGAAACAGAAAAAAAAGGATTGAAAACAGAGGCAGAAGATCAGAAATTCAGAGTCCTTTTTGAGGAACAGGTTTTTTTTTTTTTTTTGCAGAGTTTGGGATATAGTTGGGGGAAAAGTCGAGGTGAGGAAAGTAATTAAAAAGGGAAAGTCTTTTTTTCTAGTCAATGGGGTAGAAATGGGACCACCGCCACGTAGATCCAATATGGCATCTGATGTGGCGTCCACATAAGCCATTTTTTATGATTTCGGTATCCGGTTCGTAGAGCAAACGGATAGATTAAAATCAAACAAAAAAAAAAATTAACTTAGAGGACCAATTTGAACCACAAAGCTAAAAGCGAATTAAAATCAAAAATGTACCAAAGTTAGAGTGATTAAAATTAATTTTGCCCATCATAGGAAGTGGCCTTCAAGTTCTTGGGATTGGATCTTTCCATGATGACTCAAAATGCAGCTATTTATAAAGCCCTACAAAGACAACATAAATCAATCAAAAAAAAAAAAAAATACAAACCATATCCTCTCCCAATTACAACTACAGTAAATACCAAATTAAAATCATTAGGAAAAAAATATTTAGGTTTCTGAATCAAATAGATGAAATAAACACAAAAGAGTAAAAACGATGGTTAATGTATATGTACCGTTAATGCATATTGGAAGATTCGGATTTGCAGTTTGAAAGTTTGAGAGCTGGTCCGGCCGGAAGAGGAGAAGATTCGGATTTGTAGTTGATTCTTTGAAGATTTTTTTTACGGGAATTTCTGTTTTCATTTGAGACCAGAGGTTGCCTGACTATTAGGGATAAGGTGAATTTGATTTAATTGTTTTTACACCAACGTGTCATCAGCCGACTCTAACAAAAAAAAGGGTTTGGGTCGGGTAGACGGGTAAAATGCGGGTAATAGGGTTAAATTCTGCTTTCTTTTTTTTTTAATGAACGAAGCCTTTTATTAGAAAGAAAAGAAAAGGTTCGTCAAAGCCATATCCTGGCCTCCCTTATCAAATTGCGTGAGCGAAGCATAGCCCCGCTCCTTAAAACCTATCGTGGCAAACCCGGTGTGGGGAAAATCTGCGCATAGGAAAAAAGTCAAAGACCCTATGCTTCCAAAAAATAAAAGACCCCCAAAAATACAGTCGAAATGAAAAGTATAGTAATAGAAGCTTTGTTTGTGATCAGCATCATCCGTCTTGAAAGAAATGTTGATTGTCGTCTTATCTTGATTATGGATAGTTGAAATGATGAGTGTCCATAGTGCTTTCAAAATGGTTTGCACCCTCCAAAAAATTGAAGGGTGCTTCCCAAGAGATGCTCCAAGCCTCCTCTTAATGTCGGCACTCCAAGATTTGATCCATTCTACGAACGTGAAGTTTTTCTCCTGTAACAAATCGTGGTGATATGGCATATAATTCGAAACAAAATAAAGAAGAGATAGTAAGGATAGAGACAAACTGGTTTGCACTCTTCAATACATTGAAGAGTGCTTCCCAAAAAATCATCTTTGTTTGACCAAGCGAATAGCCAGGCAATCCAAGTCTATCGCGAAGAATAAGAAGGCGTAACTTCCAAAGGAATAGGTGTGTGGTTATCATATTGTGGGATAAGCCGGTGGAACTTGAGGACTTAGCTAAGAAATGCTGAAGCGCATTCGCTTCTCTATAAATATGCCGAATGGTGAAACCACGAGCTCGAATAATTTGTCGAGCTTCAAGAAGATAATCATGTTGCTCCAAGGAATCGGCTTGTCATCTTGTAAAATGTAAAAGAGGACCAACGAGTCCGTTTCCACAATAAGTGGAAAAATATCATTCTAGCACAAAAGTCCACACCATAGTAGAGTGCTTTGACTTGACTTCAAAACTATTGGCGGTTCAAGAAAAGCGAGAAAGCATGAACCAAACTACCTTGATCATTACGGAGAATGAAACCGCTACGAGTTTCGGGGTTGTTAATCGAGAGCCATCCGAGTTAAGCTTAAAGGAATTAGTAGGAGGGTATCCACTTAGCGTGAGTGGGATTCTTTTGGGTTTCACCGAAAAATGCTTCAAGACGCCGAGGTGCAAAAGAATATCATCTTTATTGTCTAGGCAGCGAGATGGGTTTTGATAGAAAGCCATGGAAAGATCCTTGAGAATTGAGTGAGTCACGGTTTTGGAGTGTCTAACATGCCTTCAAAAATAAATTTGTTTTTGCGCCTTCCATAGCTCCAAACAAACAAAAGTAGGGATATAAGTCTTTGACAACAAAGTCAAGCGCACTCATGGTGGTTATCCCACCAACCCGAAAAGAGCGTGTTTTAAGTCGACCATGTTGACATAACAACCCAACGAAGTTTGGAAAAAATGCCAAACCTCAGAAGCAAAGTCACAATGAAGGAAGAAGTGTTGTGTGGAGTCCTCATTTTGGCAGAATGGACATTTATAAGGACCAGCAAAACCCATACGTCGAATGACATCCGGCATAGGAAGGAGACGGTTAACAAGGCGCCACATAAAAATATATATTTTCAAAGGTATATTAGGCTTCCATATCATGCCCATTTCATGCAAAAGGGGTTTCTTATCTCGGAGAACACTATAAGCGAAGAAGAGATAGAAAAAGTACAGATTTGGTAGGCTTCAAACCCAAGTTCCCGTACCACCCAAGAAAAGCCATGTCAAATTATCGTGAACGATGTCATGAACCATATTCATAGCACGCCATGTATGCATCTTCTCGGGATAAGGATAATCACCAAACTTCATACCCCATATCCCAAGTTTATTACGAAATTTCCACCAGAGTTTGCAAGCAAAGGCCTTTTGAACATCAAAGATGTTACGAATTCCCAATCCGTTCTTTCCCAAGAGCGCCAATGTTTTTAGAATGGTCTTGGTATTTCCCAAAAAAGCGGCAAAAATGGAGTGGATATTGTTTAAAACCCGAGCGGGGACTTGAAGAGCGCAAGTGTGTGTATAGGTATCGAGCTCAACACATGCTTAATTAAGATAAGTGCGCCACTGGGGAAAGGAGGCGAGATTGCCACCCTCTAAGCGTTTATTTATCTTATCAATCAAAAATTGAAAGTAGTGCCTCTTAGCTCTACCTTGAAAGATAGGGCAACCTAGATACATGAAAGGTAAATTAGCATGGCGAATATTCGTAAGAGAGGTGATCCTTCTGATCGAAGTAGATGGACAACGTTTAGAGATGACATAAAAGCTTTTCTCCCGATTAACCTTTTGTCCAGAAGCATGCTCGTAAGTTTCAATGAACTTAAAAATTTTACGGACATTACGGAGAAGGCCTCTACAGAAAATAAGAAGATCATCCGCATACATGATATGAGTAGCTGAGGAAATCTCTAGGGACAAGCATAAGTGGCCATACCGGTCGAGGCAAAAATGGCTTTAAGACCCCGGGTAAAAGCTTCGGTCAAAATAATGAAGAGATAAGGAGACAAAGGATCGCCTTGTTTAATGCCTCGTGAAGAAGGGAAAAAACCAACCGGAGAGCCATTGACTAATATAGAGAACCACGTACCTTGAAGGTTATTGAGAATAAGATTAACAAAATGTGCATGAAAACCAAACCGGAGAAGAAGCTTGCGGAGAAAGACCAGGAGACTCTATCAAAAGCCTTCATAATGTCAAGTTTAAAAATCATATTATGCCCTACGCCTTTTTATGAATATGTTGCACCATCTCTTGTACAAACAAAATGTTATCGGAAATGTCCTTTCCTTGCATAAAAGCGATTGTTCATCGAAATGATAAGATGTAAATACTTTCTTCAACCGAGGAGGAAAGAACTTAGTGCAGATTTTGTTGAGAAAAGTACAAAGAGAGATAGAGGCGAAAATCGCAAAAGTAGACGGAGCCTCCTTCTTAGGAAGTAAGGTGATAAGGGTAGATCCCATTGCTCTCGGTAAGGGTGCCCCGCAAAAAGTCTTTAATGACTTCCAATAGATCGGTGAATGACTTCCCAAAATTGTGCGAAAAGACACGAGAAAAACCATCCGACCTGCTACCTTTGTCTTGATCAAGATCCCAAATAGCAACTCGGACTTCCTCAATAAACGCTAGCTTGGAAGATCATTGTTCACTTCAAAGATCAATAATTTCCGGAATAGACTCTAAGCAAGTATCCATCGCCAGGAGTAGTAAGGCCATCGTCGGATAGAAGTTTGGAAAAGAAAGAGACCGCTCAGGTCCCTATATCATCCCGAGAAGTCATCCAATGTCCATCCCCATTTTTAATTCGCCTAATAGCCAAGCGTTGTTGATTAATACGAACGCTATGATGAAAGAATTTTGTATTACGGTCCCCATCGACAAACCATTTATAAGTAGATTTTTGACGCCTAAAAGTCTTCTTCCTCGCGACTAAAGAACGTAGTAAAATAGCTTGGGCTTGTGAAAGCTTCGGTTCTATTTTGGAGGCGAGGATCGATCGTAGACACTCTCTTTGTCGCAATATCAAGCTCGGCTAATTTAATGTTGTCGTGAACATTCCCAAAAGACTCTACATTCCATTGCTTTAAGCGAGGCGTGAGGATTTAAGCTTTAGCATAAAGCCAAGCATGCCAGGCGCATGTGTGGGTTCATTCCGACTTGCTACTACAACATCTTTTAGATCCGAGCGGTGTAACCACATTTTACAAAGCGAAAAGGCTTTGGTCCGGTGAGACTTTCTTTTCCCAAATAAAGAAGAGGCCGATGATCGGAGCAGTGCGGGCTAAGGATTGAATCTCAAACGATCTATCAGTTGCCCGAGTGTTAAACAAAATTACATCAAGCTTTTTTGAACATAGCCATTCGGCCTATGTCCGGCCCAGTGAAATGCCCCCGAAGCGTAGATTCTGTAAGCCGCACTCAGAAATAGATGAGTTAAAGTCTTGCATGGCGGCAATATCAGGATGCCCATGTCCCTTGTATTCATCTAAGAAGCGTATAACATTAAAGTCACCTCCAATTAACCAAGGCATATTCAGATTGCAAACCAACCTCAAATCATTCCATAACATCACCCGTTCTGCTCTAGTACATTTGGCGTAGATGATCGAAACAATTAGTACATTTTCTTGAACAAATATGTTCAAACAAAAGTATAGTTAAATGATTGTATTTGAATGTAAGAATTATTTATATATTTCAATCAAAATCATCAAAGTAATCAGACTTTTTTTTTAACTATGAAAAGTAAAAGCAGTCATAATGTAAATGAAAAAATCTTATTCCTACAACTAAATCTTATTATCCTTAAGAAAACAAAGTCAATTGTGTTTAACCCAAACAAACCAAACCAAGCCAAGCCAAGCAAAGCAAAGCAGATAGCCCAACACCGCTTATATTCCTCGGTAACAATGCAAAAACACTTATATATGCTAGACTAATGAAACCAGAAATAGGATAAGATAGCCAGAAATTCTCAAAAATAGAATCTACAATGAAACTATTCTCCATGACACCTTTTGAAATCATTTCTGGTGGCTCAGGATGTCTCCTCACCATTGGAGAAGGCTTTGATGATTCAATCCTCTTTGAATTCTTAGATAAACTTGAGGCTTTTGAAGTGATCCTTTTAGTAGCAGGGCAAGTCCTCTCAATCACACTAGAATTAGACGACACAATCGTTTTCTCTTCGAATTTGATGGGAATACTTCTACTTGGTCTACGAATAGGAACATCGTGTTCAACTTCAGATACACTCGGATTCAAGGTCCTGTCGCCAATTGAGTATCACTGCTTGTCTTGATATGCCAATGCATACACAACCCCGGGCTCTAAATATCGGTGGTTATTCATGTAATCTCCTTCAGTGTAATGAATAGGGAAACTGTTGCGTCTGGGGCCGTTTAGTTTGAGATGGATGTTATGAATATAAGGTTGTAGGGTATGGGTTTTCAATAAGTTCAGCAGCAGAGAAGAAAATACAGAAGATAAATCTCATCAGCAATAGAGTAGACAAGCAGTAAAAGTAGATGGTGTTAGACAGACATGGGAGCACGATTAGTATAATGATAGATGCTCCAACTTTCTCAATCCATTTACTGTTCTGGTATTTAAGCTAACCTTGACATCACGATGAAGAATATGATTTTTGTGCAAATAGTCGAGAGCCAGAAAAAGCTGAACTAGCCATTTACAGAGCTTCTGCACGAAGATATTTAGAGGCAATACCCCTATGTGTTATTAATCATGCATCAGAACTCACATGTACTACGGTAATTGTTTCATCCGTTGTCTCATTTTGGTATGACTACGGTAATTGATATCTCCAAAAGAATGATATATTTCCACGTTTACTTCACTAAACGGAACGACACATCTTAAAATTTTAATTTGATGACATTCACTTGACAGAATGTACTTGTATAGCATGATGTATCTTATATAATTATATTTGATCGTATTCATTTTACGAAATGAAATTGTATTACATGATGCATATTATGTAATATAGTACATATATCATTGCATTACTCGTACATATTATATTGGTCACATTCTCTTCTAGGATTGGACATATGTCATCATTTTCAAACATAATGTTCAAATCATCGAGAAAATGTTATTTATAATGAGTAAATACTCCTTATTGTATGTCTCAATATGATACTCATTTTTACGCATATCTCAATAAAATCTTTTCGAGACTCAGGAGAACATAGAACTTTATCTCGAACAATTTTGTTTCAATGGCTCTTTTGAAGCCTTATAATAATAGCTCTTGCATATATTATCATTTGCTTTTCCCATTTTTCTAATTGAGAATTTTCTTTTCACAATATAATGTGCATTGTTGCACTCTCGATGTTACAAATGTTGTCGTCATCTTTAATCAATCTCAGGTTTCATCTTCCATTTACGTGAATTTTATATTCACTTTTGGGGGGGTATTTCATATCATAGTGGGATTAATTAGTTACTTGTTTTGGTTCTTGTTTAGTCACTTGTGAAAGTATGTCTATGAAAGAGGTCTAGTAGGTCTAGTGTTCGAGTCCTATTCATCGATCAGTGTGTGTGAGTTTCTATTGTTTACGTAAAAAAAAAAAAAAGCCGGATTTTAGCATATGAGGCAACAAGAATAATAACAGGAGGTATGTACTTAAGCAGTATTCTCATCCATAGATGATAATTTATATGGGAAATTAGGGATAAGGACACAATCTGGAATATTATTAAGCAACAGGACAACTACATATTTTTTATAGGGAGAAGGACAACTGCATAATTTTTATAGCGAGAAGGACAAACAGTGAATCCCAAAAATCAGTGAATTTCCCTAGTGAATCCCGAAATCAGTGAATTTCGACAAATGAATTTTGATGATGAATCCGAAAATCGGTGAATCCCGACAATGAATTTTGAAAATTAGTGAATTTCGACAGTGAATTTCGGTGGTGAATTTAAACAAATGAATTTGAACGCAAGTGAATTTCGATAGTGGATAAATAGTTTTGTCCTTTATGCAAAAGTTTCAAAAGACTGTCCTTCTACTCAATTGATGAAATATTTTTGTCCTTCTCCCTCATTCCCCCTAATTTATATATATGATCAGAAAACATGTATATATCACACCATAGCATATGATTAATTTATTACCAGAATACATATATATATATATATATATATATATATATATATATATATATATAAACGCGCGAAGCTGGCGGAGTTCATTAATCAATGATCTTTAGGTCGAATGATAACTCCTTTGATGATCAAACCCCTCTTCCAGCCTCCCCGGCCCCTTCAAACTCATACAGAGAAATTTCAATATCCCCCATATTTTCATTTTCAGGCAATGTGTTGAATTCTCCAGCTGGAATTTCAATCCATATTCCTCTTGGCTTTCCCATCAAGCTTTCTTTGCGTTCTTGTTTTGTCTTATCAGCTAAAACAAGTCTTATGTTTAACGGTATTTCCCATCCGTAAGCTGGATCTTTTAACATGACAACGAATACAACCTCATATATACAGTTGTTGGTGTGAGGTTCAATACTTCTGCATAGATGAATTAATTTGTTAAAAAGTAAATTATTAAGTACTAATTAAAACAGCTAGCACATATATAGTATACTTGAATGAAATAATTCATGACTTGCCTTTTTCTTTTGGTTCAAGAAAACACCAACATGTAGCTGATCAAGAAGCTTCTGTGTTGAGGATTGATCCACTTGTGTATCAGCGTCTTTCAGTACTTCATCGTAACGGTGAGGCAACTTCACTTGTGCAGTATGACCGACCAATATTATTTCCATCATTTTTCTCCTGCGAAGGCTTATTAATTAACTTTTCTTGGGTTTGTTTGTGCTGTGAATCTTCATCATGTGACAAGATTGAGTTCATCTTTTGTCAAGATAATGAGAACCCTCTTCCCAAATTAATCTCCTCTTTTTCTTTCTTTCTTTCTTTCTTTCTTATATGTGACTTTTTTTCCAATACACTGCTTGGATTTAGGCCTTTATATAGTATAGTCATCAAAAGATAAATTGAGTGTTTACTGCCTTAGATGCTAAAATGATGCAGACTTAAATACGTTGACAATAAAACTGAGAATGGACTAGTTCAGGCCCATGTTTTGTTTGCCTCGGTAAACTGAGAATGGACTAGTTCAGGTCCTTGTTTTGTTTGCCAATTATGAATTTTGAGTTATGCCCCTGATTTACTACTGGTTGATGCTGAGTGGATTAAAGATTTTATGAACCCTTTCTTTTCAAAGTTGGAAGTGATTGCGCCATCGTTGTCTGTGTCGATCATTTAGAAAATTTCTCTTAGGCCAACAATTTCTTCGTCAGATAGACTTTCTACAATTAACTTTATGCTTCGATTTATGCATTTTAAGTTCTGGTTATGGTATTTGGCCTGGTAGCAGGTCATAGCATTCTCATTACTGATTTGCTTTTCCTACCATGGTTCAAAGTCGCGGTCTCGTTAACCGACTCAGAGACCACCGAGTCACATAACTCGTCGCATATCGATATCGTTTCGGGCGAGACGGGTTTTCTCTCATATAAAATGTTTTAAAAAATTGAAAAAAATCTAAAAAATTCAAAAAATATATGAATAACTAAACACAACATCAAAATGTCTCAAAACAATCATCAAGATCATTTCTTTTAAGTGGTTGTTTGTTGTTTTAACATGCGTATTTGTGGTTGTTTGTTGGTTTTGTTTCTTTGTCTGGGTAATTAGCATCAGAGATTTAATTAGGTTTTGTATGCTTCAAAAATTGAAGAAATTTAACGAAAAAAATGGAGGAGTTGTGGTGAATCAAAGCTGTGTTGTGGGTTGTGAAGTTTTGCTATGATAATTGTATATGAATTTTTTTGTTATAAAGAGGCTGGAAAACTGGATAATTATTGAAGGTATGTGAGTTGTTTTGATTCTTGACAATTGACAAAGTCACAGATGTACTAATTCTTCTGTAATGAAGTAATTAGTAAAGATTTTGTCTGCTACTATGCTTTTGGAGTGAAGTTTATTGTCATGATTGGTTGAATATTGTGTATGATTGCTTTTGCTTTATCCTTTTTAATGTTTCCAATCGAATCACTAAAGTTCCCACTTAAATCGGATTGACTCGGCCGAGATTGGCCGATACGTACCCGATTCAAGTCTAAACCGAGATCAATCCGTAACTTTATACCGGCATGCTCCGAGTCGGCCGAGACTTTGAACCATGTTTCCTGCTCTTAGTATGAATCCTCCTACAAAGCTGATTAATCTAAGGCCAGCATTGGATTTCCTCAGTTCAAAAGAGGTCTTACATTTTTATCCATTTGTGTGTAGCTTTACTCTTAGTATACTTTTTAATTGTGTTCCCTTTTTCTTGGTCTCCTTTGCCTCGAATTCTCAGGTTACAATTAGGGATCTCTCATGCTGGGGAGCAAGCCAGAAGCACTACAAAAAAAACACTTTTCGTGATGAATATTTTCGTTAGCAAATGCATATGTTCGTCACAAAATCCTTTTCCCGACGAATTATATTCGTCACGCTATGTCACCTATGTGGCGACGGGAGAGGTATCTCTCGTGAGGAAATATGGCATTCGTCACCAAAACATTTCGTGACGAGAATCTATTCGTCACCATATCCTCTTTTTCGTCATGCAAAATCTTCAAGCTGATGATTTAGTTTGTCACAAAAGACATATTTTTCCTCACCAAAGACTTTAACCTGACGATTTTCTTCATCACGAAAGCCCAGATTGTTTTAACCAGGACCTGCTATATTTTATTTTTCCCGGGACCTGCTTTTATATTATGGCATTTGCGGGAGTCAAAAGTCAAAACAATTCCAGAAACCCCAAAAACAAAAACAAAGACACAATTATCTCCACTTAAAAAAATAAAATAAAAAAACTCTTGTCCCCAAAAACAAAAACTCAATCGTCCCTCAAAAAATGAACATTTAGGCATCCAGGTAAGAAAGTTCACATACAAAATCAACAAGAAATATTACCATATCCATAAACCAATGTAGTAACAGAGTACAACATCCCAAAATCAATGTAATAACAGAAAACCATATCCCAAAACAAATATGAACAAGATATCAAAACACCATGATAAAATGTAAGACAATTGATCTCCATATTTATTCTGAAATGTAAACAAATAATTTAGAGGCTAACCAAGCATGTGAATTACTAACACGGAGGCAAAACAAATGCAAAAAAATAGACAGTTTCAGCTACAACAGAGCACTTACAAAGAGGTTCGGGCAATTCAACGCACTCTAAAGGAAACATAATACAAATAGGTAGAAGAAAAGAGTTGATACCAATTTAGAGCTCTCTTTTGCAGTGACTTCACTTCCATCTAATTGAACTCCAATGAAATACTGCACCTCCCTGTTGATTAGAAGGTTGATTAACAGCATTTATTAGTGTTCTGCTTGGAAATGTCAAGCCATAGCTGTCACAGGATTGTGACTCCGTTCTTTTGAAATTTGTAATCTGCAAATACCAAAGAAAAATAGATTTGAAAACCAGTACGATTCTGATAGTGGTCACAGTAATAGAGCTCCAATGGACTCATTAATGAAATGTGTCTATGTAGTAACTATATTATGATTCTTAGTTTAATAAATGGCCAATCCATTCTATCCAATTAACTAAATTTGTAGTTGGAAAAGAATCAGGTTTACAGGCACACCCTCTCAACCAGGTTCTTTTCATCATGGAACTTCACCCGGGTTCATGATTGGTGTCTGCAGAAACAGTACGTTATCAGCTTAATGAACTTGAATCATCCTTAAAGTGGTATCTTAAAAATTTACCAAATAATACACATGATCAACTCATTATTTATGTTGATTGACTAGCTGCATAGATGAAGAAGCCTTGAGAACAAATACATTTAACATAATTTGCAAACGCAAATGAAGGCAGGCTCAAATAATTCTAAGTGAAAAAACGGAAAACCAAATGCATCATGCCAATGTCAATGAATCACAAGCAGCTAATAAAAGTGATTATTTGAAACAACAGCATTATTGCAAGTCGATGGTGAAGATAGAAAGGTTAACCTGGCGAGCATCTGCTTTAAGCAGGATCGCATATGCCAAAATTGCTTCCTTGTACTGCACAGATCTGGAGATACTTCAACTTTGATGCAAGCATAAACTAACCTGACTGAAACACTTAACAGATCAGCAGGCAAACATGTTTCTCATGATAGCAGGTTCAACTTATAAACAAATCTAAACCCATCACAAGTATCATCCTTATAAACAGACAGATTACAAGCATGAACCATGGCATTTTTCACCATAACAAATCACTTCCCCATGAAAAAGGATAGCTATGAACCATGGCCTTTTTCAGCTTCTCCCTTCGTTGAATCGAAACAGGGTCATCTGAGACATCTATAGGGAAAACTCAAAAGGCTTATCATGAGTCATACTGTGCTAAGAACTTATCACAGATAGCTAGTTAAGCAAGCATTAGGCTAAACACAACAGGGCTAATATCATGAGCATTGCAGATTGCAAATAAGACTCTTAAAGACATGACCAACATAGCAGGCAACAATCAAGTCAGGTAACTCATATCAAATCATTAAAGATGATGCAAACTGGGGCAAGTAGCAAGGCAGACTAGACTCGGTTAAGATTTAGACTGAAAGGCAGAAAGAAAATAAGATTGACTACTCTTAACAAAAGAGCATAAAAGGACAAGTAGAATTGAAAGAACTACACATACTTTCAGCCATATATGCAAATATTAAAGCAAAAAAACGAACGCCTCAATCATACCTGTGTATTTCCACCAATTTCCAGAATTCATGTAGCTTTTCAACAAAAAAAGAGTAAGTTGAGAAGTTAATTTCAGCTCCTAAAGTGATGCCACCACCTTGTAAAACACCATCACAAATCATCTAAATTCAAATATTCACATCAACCTCGGATTAGCAGAAACTCTCAATAGCCATTTCTGTTGCAGTAATGATTCTGCTGTGTCTATTCCACCTTCAATGACTTTGATTGTTGTGTTATCCAAGAAACGAGGGATCGTATCAGAAAGAAGAGAAGAACATGCTGGTGCTAAATCTGGAGGTTTTAAGACAATAAATAGTGCTTCCTGCTAATATTGCTCCTATAGCAGGGTCCAGAGACAGCTGCAAAATTACCAAATGCAAATGAAACCAAAACAATAAAGGCTATAAAGCCACCATGGCAGATACATGCATGCAATAAATGAAAGAGGAATTTCCAACCTATTAGTAACAGATCTAATAGAAAAATTAACAAGACTTACACAAAGGAAAATTCCAGGATCCCATTATCAATACGAGGACAACTGGCTCTAGGAACACTTGGGCCTTTGCTAGCATCGAAAGAATAGGTAATCCACCCTGTAGAGGATAATTTATCAGTGGCTGCAGAACAAAAAAATGCATCGTTCTTGTTTGAAAAAATGATTATATCTTCATTCTTCATCTACCCATTTCTTAATCATAATCGCACAACTAAAATCACCTGTTAAAAGTTATATCACTACAAGGGGAAAAAACAAATTTAAGGAGTGAGCTACTAAGAATCCATACTTTTTTCATATGGATGAACAAACAAGGTCTTCAAATAACATACCCAATTTGGCTTGATTGGTACAAGCATATTTCTTTATTACTCAAAAGTAACACAAAGCCAAAAAAATTGTCACAAAACAATTTTCACCTTTTTTGGGGCCATCCATTTCTCAACAGAATTCAATGCGGTGGTAGCAGAGTTCTTCAAAACTCCAAGCTGTATCAAAACAAAAAAGAAGAGCCTCAGATCATCATGAAATAATGCTATGAAAAAAAAATCCTTCAGCGAAGAGAACATATGACGAACACTTAGCGGGTGACTGTCATAAATCGTTGAATGAATCATGAACTGACCTCATCACAATAAACTTCAACGGGATGCTTTCCAAGATCACGTTCTAGCGCATCAAAATGTCTTCATTCTCATGGATAAGTTTAAGAAGAGCTCGAAGCTGGGTCTTTCTCCAGTCAACTCTTCTGGTGATTCCGCTACAGAAAGTTTGTTGCAACACAGAGCATAGAGGCATATGACCGTGCCAAATTTTGATCTGTCATCAGAGCGTCATCCTCGAACTGATTTAATCACAGCAGAAGACAAAAATGCAAAGGAACCAAAATCAGCGGAGATCTCGAAAGTCTACTACTACGAAGGGGAAAAACAGGGTATCGAAGGATATTTACGATGAACGGATGCTTCGAACACAAAGGTAAACAAAACGGTGAAGGAAAAAGGCAAGAGACGAAATGATTTCTTCCATGGCGGCTAGGGTTTTTGTCGAGAGCTTTTCAGAGAGAAATAGGTTTTTTTTTAGTAAATAATATCTGCTGCTTTATTTTGAAAAGGAAAGAATAGAATATATCTGCTTTTTATATTTTTTTGACAAACTTTTTCTTCGGCAATACAAGTATTCATGACAAACAAAGCAATTTGTCACAAGAACCTAAAATATTTATGACAATTTTGCTATTTGTCACTAAAAGTTTGTCACAAAAAAATCATTTTTTTTGTAGTGAAGGAAGGTTATCAATTGATGCTTAAAATGCGTAGACATTTGCCATGTGAATGCGTATTTATGTTATGGCTCAACTGTGATGTAACTAGAAGCATCTTTGGAACGGGTTATATTTGGTTTTTATGACCCATGTCATCTTCTGAAAAAACCCGGTTGGCCTCTTCGTAACTATCTTGTATGTATTTATACAAGGCTGGGAAGGGAGAAGCTTCCATTTTTATGCTATCGTGAGACTCGTGGTTTGGCGGATTTAAGATCATCTCTTATCGGTGAAGCCATTTTTTCAGTTTCATCAGGTAAATACATTCCCTCCTGTTAGCATCAAATTCAGCAAAGGCAATTCTGAGTCTCTGCTCTTTCCCTATCAGATGTTGCATCTTCCCTCCCTATCAGATGTTGCACCTTTAGTCCTGAATGTACAGATGTACTACATTCTCTTCGAAATTCACTCATTATTTCTGATAGTATTACAGCTAGAAAATGGATTGCATTTAATGTACTATAAGAAAAAAAATAAAAAGAAGGGTATAATGGGAAAAATGCATTAAATATTGCATTGAAAATTGTATCGCCTCAGTTATGTTGGAGAAAATCATTTTTAGAATTGCCTCAGTTATTTTAGAACGGAGGGAGTAATAATTAATCGAATAACATGATTGTAGGGTGTCTCTGATACCACATGTAAATAGACGATAGATTCATAGTACCTGAATAGCGGAAGAAATCACCAGGATCGTTTCCCTACATCTATAGTTATTCGACTTCTGCTCCGTTGTTGTAGCCGCCTTGATTGGGATTCCGATATCTCTCCTTGCCTACAACTGTGATGTGTTGGTTTCTTTCGTATGCTTTATGATGGAGTAAATCATTGCTTTTATAGGCGGAGAGAGGACCGAAATCCGAATGATCTAGGTTTTAGCTTTAATCTCGGCCGTCCATCAAAGCCGAGTTTTAATCGGATTAAAGTTCCTTTTAATTAACCAATTAGATATTATTAGCATATTTCCCAGGGAAAACTAATTTCCTATAAAACCGCTATTACGGGGAAGGAAATTAATCGGGCTCAATAAAAGCCACGACATAATTTTCTTACAAAACCCCCCTTCTTCCAGCATTTCAAGTCACTGTAAGTGTGTAATCATAATCTTAAGTTATAACACTTCCTAATCATAGAAAAACTAGGGTTTGTTCTCATATTTTATAAGTAAGTTAGGACTTCAACTTGTAGCAGAATTATTCCTCTTGATTGGAGAAGAGTTATATGCAGTAAATCTTCTATAAGTTCAATCTAAGGACTCAAGCATAAAAAAATTTCATCATTTCATGTTAATTGGCTAATTTGATCGTATATGTTGCTGTAAAATCATTCATCACATGAACTGGGACGAAAGAAACATCATGATACATGTTACATGCACCTGATAAAACCATCAGAACTTAGTCTGCAAGTATTTCTTTCACCGGCTCAGCGTTTTGCAGAGTCTATGCAGTTAAGGATTCTGAAAAAAGAATGAGTCAATTCTATTTCTTTTTAGTTTAATTAACGAAAGTTTATCAGTTTAAATATATGACATATTGTTAAAAAACCATGCATCTATTTCTTTCGGAAGACGGTCTTGAATATATGAAATCAAAACTCATTAACAAGGAGGATATTTGTATTTGTTTTTGTTGGAAGCCAAAAAAAAATGTTACATGAAGAGTAACAATTTGATTTTCTTTTTTTAAATTAAATACTAGTATGATAGACTATGAATATATATTCTCTATCTGTCGTAGTAGTCATTATTCTAGTATACTTATACTTTAAAAGAAATTTATTTTATTCAAGATGAAAAAAATTGTTTTTTTATAATCGCCTTGACCAAGTTTTATGGTCGTCTTTAAGGTTGGTTTTCAATGTATTCTATCAAACTTAAACATGTATATAAACTTATATATGTTTTTAACGTGATAACATTTGAAAAATTCCTTGTGCACCACGATCAATATACACATCAAAAAAATTACGGTACAAAATCACATATTTATATTGTAATATTCCGATTTTCGAAAAAGGGTAGGCGTGTCATTTTCATAAAACGAAATATTATTATTCGACTTCTTTTATTGGAGTTAAGTTTTATAAGATAATATATATATATATATTTTGAAATTGTATATATATATATATATATATATATATATATATATATATATATATATATATATATATATATATATATATATATATATATATATTTAAGAAATTTGATTTTGTTATTAAGGGAAAAATAATAAGAAATTATTATTTTGGGATTAACTATTTAAGAAAAATAAATCCCATTAGTTTTCCATAACCAAAAAGAAATCAGAAATTTCCTACGTTGAGAGAAACGGCGCTGAGTGCAAAAATTAGGGCGGAGAGATTTTCTATCAGTTGCTAAGTCGGATCTCATTCGTTTTCAGATCAGAGTAGAGCAACGAAACCGTCGTGAAGAGAGCGTCGATTCAATATCAGAAAGCTGAGACTTTGTCGAGGTATGTTTTGAGCCCGAGTTGTGTTCTTGATCGAGTTTAATGGATCTAAACTCTTAAATTCGTAGTTTTGTTGTTATAGAAGCGTGTGATCGTATCTAATTTAATTATGGATTGATCACATAGGTTTCTGCAAAAAAGGTTCGAGGTTGTTGCAGTTTTCTGAGTTTGGAGTTGGAGTTTGCTTGCCTAGAAGGTAAGAAGCTCTTCCTACAAATTGATTATGGTTTAGAGTAGTTAGATCATGTTTTTGATGCGTTTTGTATCAAGGTTTTGGCCTAGATGATGTTTAAGGATTAGGGTTTGATTTGGATCATAAAAGTTGTGTTTTTCTGATAAAAATCGTGTAGAACATGTTTGGATTATAGTAGGGATCGTAAAGGGATGAAAATCAAATTTTAGGGTTTAATAGCGTTGAATCTGGAAATTAAGTGTCTTGTAAATGTGTTTATGATGTTGGAAGACATCATAGGGATGGAACCTTGTATGAACCTTTTGCTGCATATAACATGTATGAACGTTCTTATGCTCTTTCAGTTCCCCTGTTTCGCAAGTTGGAAAGGCCCATCTAACGCCTTTAGCTTCTGCAAATCCATAATTAATCGAATAACATGATTGTAGGGTGTCTCCAATACCACATGTAAATAGACGATAGATTCAGAGTACCTGAATAGCGGAAGAAATCACCAGGATCGTTTCCCTACATCTATTGTTATTCGACTTCTGCTCCGTTGTTGTAGCCGCCTTGATGAGGATTCTGATATGTCTCCTTGCCTACAACTGGGATGTGTTGGTTTCTTTCGTATGCTTTATGATGGAGTAAAGCATTGCTTTTATAGGCAGAGAGAGGACCGAAATCTGAATGATCTAGGTTTTAGCTTTAATCTCGGCCGTCCATCAAAGCCGAGTTTTAATCGTATTAAAGTTCCTTTAAATTAACCAATTAGATAATATTAGCATATTTCCCAGGGAAAACTAATTTCCTATGAAACCGCTATTACGGGGAAGGAAATTAATCGGGCTCAATAAAAGCCACGACATAATTTTCTTACAAAACACTCCTTCTTCCAGCATTTCAAGTCTCTGTAGTGTGTAATGATAATCTTAAGTTTATAACACTTCCTTATCATAGAAAAACTAGGGTTTGTTCTCATATTATAAGTAAGTTAGGAATTCAACTTGTAGCAGAATGATCCCTCTTGATTGGAGAAGAGTTATATGCATCAAAATTTTCCATCAATTCATATGAACTGGGTGGAAATAAACATCATGATACATGTTACATGCACCTGATAAAAAGCATGGCTTTAGGGTTTCAATGTGTATGATGTGTTAAACATATTTGATGCAGTATTTACTTCCTGAAATGCACATTAAAAGGAGTATAGAATCTACTATGTCGATCTTATGTTAGATTACATTTTAAATGCTAAATGGTTAGACATGTCTGTAAATGACACGTTGAATCTGGAAAATAAGTGTCTTGTAAATGTGTTTATGATGTTGGAAGACATGTTCACAGGGATGGAACCTTGAATGAACCTTTTGCTGCATATAACATGTATGAACGTGCTTATGCTATTTCAGTTCCCCTGTTTCGCAAGTTGGAAAGGCCCATCTAAGGCCTTCAGCTTCTGCAAATCCATTTGGAAGCTGCCCAGACATCAACTATGTTTAAAAGCTCATCATAAATAGAAGCAGCCATGCCACAACTATCAAAATTATTAACCCAAAACTAAAGCTCCAGCCTATGTTTCTACCATCCACAACACTTTGATAATTTCCGGGAAGCCAAAAATAAAAACATGTAAACTAAATAGTAATTTTTTTTATTTTTTATTTTAAGTAGCAATTTTATTAAAAGGTAAAAAGATTTTGTGAAACTCACAAGCCGAGTTTCATAACTCTTTATTTTTTTTTATGTCAAGAACAAGAAGCAGCCGAATAAAACACAATAACATTACAAAGAAGCCAAATAGAAAGAAAGAACAAACAATCCAACAAATCTGGGTTGATTTTTGGTGTTTATTGCACTCAAGAGGTAGCTAGAAGATTAGCAGCTTCCATGAGGAATGATAATCTGCCAAAAAGAAGAAACACAAACGCAAGCAAACAATTGAATAAGTTGAAGAAGAGCATGGAAGAAAATAAAGTTGATGATAGATTAGGACATGCTTGTACTAACGTCCAATATTGAGTTCATGTTTAACTTAGTAAAAGTTAAGAAGATTCTGGAGGATAAACACCCAACTTAAAACCAGGGGAATTCTTTTCGGTTTGTGTTTGCAGCTTTAGCACTTGGATATCTTTAGCAGACAGAATCACCTTAGGGGTCCAATGCAGATCAATCCTCCTTAAGAGCAACCCTAATGGTTACCCCCGATCACACCCTCTAAACACCCAAAAAAAAATCCACTCCAATAAGAAACCTCTATACAACCCCCTATAAACAACTTTTCTCTTTCATCACAACTAACAAACCTAACTATCAATATATTTTCTAGCTTTGTAACATTTTCCTATCACAATCGGGATAAAATGTTTGTATCACATTCGAATAAAATGTTTGAACTAAAAAATATGTACGGTGTGTTTTCTAACAAAAATAGCAAAAAATCGTATATTTTGATTATTTCATTTACTTTCATCTTAAAAAATATGTTTTTCACATAGTTGAAATATTTTATGTTTTACCGAATAGTATATTTTTATGTTATCATTACAACACGAAAAAATTTGATTCACTATTATTATTATTATTATTATTATTATTATTATTATTATTATTATTATTATTATTATTGAGGGAATTATTATTAATATTATATTATATCAGTATACATATGCGAATCAAAGCCTCCAGTTTTGTTCAGAAGAAAAAAAAACTCGACAGTTGCAACTTGCAACCCCACATGCTACTTGATATTTCAAAGGCTGCTACAAGGATATGTATTTACGGGTGTTGTGTCAAGACACCATTGTGTCAAAAAAGGCCTTGAAATGTATTATAGAGATTGGGATCGGGGGCCTGCTGTGGACCTGTGGTTGCCCTAAGCTTGCTATCTTCCCGAAATCACGTGGGATGGCCGTAAGCCTGTTGCAATGCTTTAGCATGAGAGTGGCCAGTAAAGGGAAATGAGCCGATGAAGCTTCCCATTTGAGTAAATCTGTTTTCTCAATATGCAACACCGAAAGACTACCGAAACCTCCATCTTTTACGGTCCAAAAGTGACCAACAAATGCACTATCCTTCAACTTTAGAACCATAAGATTATTTAGTTCTCCGAGTGTTGCCATATGATCCCAACTAAGAGAGGTTCTACATAGAGTCAACCAATTCAAAGTGGAGGGAAATTTCCAGTGATCGGGGAGAAAAGGTAGCGGGACTTTAGCATCGCCGTTTAGAAGCTTCAGATTTTCGAGGGACTCTAGTACTGAGAGATTGTCGAAAAAACCAGGTCCTTCGCTCGAGGGATTCACATATTTGGCTAAGTTCCTACCGTATGCCTAACTTTTTGAGATTTTTACACCTCTCAAACACTTCTCTGGTGCAACTTCCAGGGGCCATATCGGAAAAGGGTTTGCACGTTCGGCGTGAGTCGGCGAGACCTTGAGCGGGAGCAGTGGTAGGGTAGGTTTGAAGTGTTAACGTGTAGATTCTTAAACCGCTCCATCCGCCGTATGTCGCCTTTTATATTGAGAGTTGGAGATTTTGTCTCGAATATGAATGTCACGAAGGTTCCAAAGGTTTGTTAATTTTGCGCTTAATGGTGTCAACGTCACAGGACATAGCGATGTACTTGAGAAGAATCGATAAAAAGCTCGGTGGAAAGGTTTTAAAGTTAAGCGCTTTGCTTCAAAGACTCGAAGAAGTTTGAAAGCCTTGGGAATGACTGGAATGTAGTGCGAGGCAATAGAGTCTTTTCCTTGGAGAAACTTAAGAATGAACGAAGCCATTTTACGGTTGGGTTTGAGCAAACATACTTTATAATTTCAGAGTTAATGGAAATTCTTATATAATCATCCACGGATAATTCTACATTTACAGGAGTACTACCCTTTACTTCTTGAAAAAGCTTCCTCCTCATGGCCTCTTTCTTGCAGAACTCTTGCAAAAAGTCATGGACACGACATTTTTTAATCTGACCATTCCATTTGCTTTCTGCCACCATCACTAAATTTCTATCCACCATTTCCTCCAAATATCTCTCTGCTATATCATCTAGGTTTCTTTTTCCTTGTATAAAACCTTCAGCAATCCACAATCGAATCAATTTCCAAACCGGGATGTCAAAATCTTCAGGGAAGATACCAAGGTAAAGAAAGCATGGCTTCATGTAGTACGGAAGGTTATTGAAACTAAGTCCTATAAGTTTTGAGCTGATATTTTCAGCTACATGTTCAGAACATTGCACGCGTTCACATACTTTCTTCCACCAATCAACTCTAGTTTTACGATCCAAAAGGATACCAACAACAACCACAATTGCGAGAGGCAATCCCCAACACTTCTCCAAGATAAGGCTTTCATATTTCTTAATATGTGGTTCCAGATTGTCTGGACAGCCAACACTTCCAAATACCTTCCACCGTAGCAAATCTTTGGGTTCATCATCTTTCATGAGAAGCAATTCATATGGCTCCGCCGATGGGTTAGCATGACGACCCACGCCTTTGTCACGAGTTGTAATCAAGACTCTACTATGCTTTTGGTTGTTGGGGAACACTTCTTTGAGATCATCCCAAGTTGTTTCTTCCCAGACATCATCCAATACTATAAGGTACTGCTTTCCAATTAATTCCTCGTGAATTTTATCCTGTATTGAATCCACATGCATCTTACTAATTTCATCTGTTACCGCCACGAACTTACATAAAATTTTCAAGAACACTTCTTTCCTGTCATATACTTGAGACACATTGACAAATGCACGAGCAAAGAACTTATATTCAACTTCAGGATCTTGAGATACTTTTCTGGCCAATGTTGTTTTCCGCAACCCAACCATTCCCACTATTGAATGCACTTCGAGCTTCTCATTGTCTCCGGTAAGAAGTAATTTCTTCACATCTTCAGCCACATTCTCGAAACCAATAATTTTATCTTCGGCTGGTGACTGAAACTGTTCACATGTAAGATAGATCAAGGAATAAGAATCATAAATATCTTGGATTGAAGCAATATTATAATAGAGAAAATATAAAAGAGGCTGTATTGCATTGATTGATAAAACTGATAGAACATTACAATATATATAGCCTAAATTATGATAAATAGATCTCTATCTAAACCAAATAATATATCCTAACATAATTCAAATTCAAACAATATTATTTAAACAAATCCTAACTCAATCTTGTCATTATTTCTAACATGCCGCCGCAATCCCATGGTAATGCAATGAACATGGTGATTGGCTCGATATGAATGAATCTAGTCTTCTTCACATTGTGTCTGCCACAAACTTCTCCATATCAATTAGTATCAACTCCGTCACAGCTTGAAATTGCTTGAATCTGTAATGGATGACTCAAAAGGTTTGGAAGAGTCATAGAAGAAATTATAGAGAGGAAGAAAGATTTGGAAGGAATATCATACCCTAAAAAAGAAATAAAAGAAAGAAGAATTTATAGATTGGATAGAGCAAATCAAATGACTGAAAAGTATAGATACCGATGATATGACTGAATCGAGAGACACAATTAAATTATTAGAAAGACATAAGAAAGAGCGTAGTGTGCTTAGAAGGTGGAGAAAAGAGTAGGAAGTCAAGAGAAAAAACCAATATATCGGGGATTTTCACTAGTTAAGTGATTGGAGCGTCAATAAAAGAAAAGGATACCACGTATTGTTGGGATTTGGAAGATAATAATGACAAAAGAACAATTTATTTAAAAAAGAAAAAAAAAAACAAAAACATGAAAACTGAAAAAAGGGTCTTGTTGTATCAAAGCTTGTAGTTGCTGCTGCTTTAACCTCTGGTGCTGCATTTGTTTTTATTATTTTATTATTATTATTTTTTATTTTTAAAGCTGATGGGAAAAGAGTAAAATGAAAATAAAAAAAATAAGAAAGCAGGGGTTAGAAGGAGGAACAGATGCGGATATGAACGGCGGGAAGTCGGAGAAGAAGATGGCGGGGTCGGCTTAGAATTATTATGGAGAGAAGAAAAGAGGTGGTGGCGAGATGGAGAAAAGGCTGTGGGGATCGAAATCGAAATCGAAATCGAGAAATAGCTTTTGTGAGGAGGAAGCTGCGTGGGTGAGACGACGGAAATTAATGCTGAAAAAAAAAGGTGCAAGAATGGGAGATGAGAAGATGATGCAGAAAGGAATTTCCGGTGGTAATTTAAGTCGGCGGTAAGGAAAGCAGACAGCTTGGGGAGGGATGATTATTGCGGTAAGAACGAGAAAAGATACGCAGAAAAGAAAACGGAGGAGAGAAAGAAGATTTGAGGCGGTGCGGATTTACTATCCGGTGGTGGCCATGACTTCACATGAAGAAGAAGGAGGAGGAGGAGGTGGCGTTTGATAAGACGATGATGTCTTTGAAGAATTCAAAACAGCAGCAGAAGAAAGAAGATGGATCTGAGAATACCCCGGGCCTGGTAGCGCTAAATGAGTTGGTCTAAAAGGGCTTACCCGAGTTGACAAGACATTTATGTCTCACACTTATATGGCGTGAGCATTCTTATTTTACCGATCCGATGTGGGACTTTACATTCTCCCCCCCTTATAAGGGACTGGCGTCCTCGCCAGGACGGCCGAGACTGTTCCCGGATCGTCCCTACCAGAGGTAACTAGAGGCCCCTTACACCGTCTTCTTGTACGGTGTAGCGCATAGTTCCGTCTGATAGTTGGCGTTAAATAAATTTAATATTATACGCGTCGATCGTTCTCTCCCGGATAAGGGCTCGGTATCTGGGAACGGGGCGTTACAGAGAAATTTCTCCTAACAAGGTGGCGGTGTACCACACTTCTTTGTCCGACAGCCCAACAAGACAGATTTTGAGACAAATTCAGTCTCTAAAAAAAACTTTAGCGGATCGACCTAATTTAGACACAAGAATTCACGTTAAAAGATGAACTAGATCTCAGAAAATTTGCAGAGGAGAGGGGAAAAAAAAAGACGGGTTGAGACGAGTAAAATAAAATAATAAAGAATTGAGGGTGAGGGTTCGTTTAGATCACGGTCACGAACCCCCACCCAAACAAATTTCTGTACGATTGACCAGGATCTGAAAGATGTTAGTCTGAGCGCTCTGATACCATAATAGAGAAAATATAAAAGAGGCTGTATTGTATTGATTGATAAAGCTGATAGAACATTACAATATATATAGCCTAAATTATGATAAATAGATCTTTATCTAATCCAAATAATATATCCTAACATAATTCAAATTCAAACAATATTATTTAAACAAATCATAACTCAATCTTGTCATTATCTCTAACATATTATATCAGTAACTAAGCATTGAAGGAAACTACAACCACACACAAGTTATCACAGATCTTTAGTCACACAAGGTTTTTCTGCTCTAGTCACTACAAAAACACTCTATTGCTATACTAGCTTTTGCCACACTCACAAAAAAAAGTGTGGCTAATAGCACTTTGTTAAACTCTTTTGCCACGCTCATGTGGCTAAAAGTAAGTATATAGCAACAATTTTTTTATTCTGTTGCAAACAATAGTGTAGCAAAAAACTGTTTTTCTTGTAGTGAGTTCTCGTTGGAATATATGTGTAGAGGTGGATTGAATGGTGAATATTTTATGTATCACGTGGTTTTATTTCCATGTAGAATGAAAAATTTAATGAACTTGAACTTGACAAAAAAGGCATAAGGGATAATTCGAATGTAAAAGAAATAGATTTAAAGGTAGAGGTAGAGTAGCTCAGAAGAAGAGAAGATTTAAAATCAGATTGTGTATTACTCAAATAACAACATTGGATATATGGACAACATTAGTAGTTTGTACATCGAATGCAACTTAAAAAAGGAGGGTGTTTAGAAGCCTTTATGCTTTCATCAAATTAAACACCATGTAAAGGAAGGAAGGCAAAAAAAATTATTATATTAGGCAGTGAAAGAGTGGGTTATTCAGTTTTGGAGTTGTTGTATGCGTTTTGCAGCCCGATTTAAAAGAAGTTACAGCTTCGTAAACTCACAGATCAATAAAATTCGAGCCAACTCGTTTTCTTTTTTGTGTTTTCTATATATAGTTCACATTATTAATTAGTAAAAAAGATCGCTGCAGTTCTCATGCAAACTCAAGCGTTTTATGCTTCTGAGATCTCAATTTTCAACAATTGGTGATTCATCTAGTCTAATTTAGTAGCAGCATTATAGCATATATAGGTCTTTCACACCAAACAATATAGATTGGTGTTAATTGATGGATCTTCATTTTTACATCCTTCCCATAAATTATTGGGGAATGAGGGAGAATGACACAAATATTTCATCAATTAAGTAGAAGGATAGTCTTTTGAAACTTTTGCATAAAGGACAAAACTATTTATTCACTGTCGAAATTCACTTGTGTTCGAAATTCACTAATTTTCAAAATTCATTGTCGAAATTCACTAATTTTCGGGATTCACTGTCAAAATTCACTATCGAAATTCACTGATTTCGGGATTCACTAGGGAGATTCACTGATTTTAGGATTCACTGTTTGTCCTTCTCACTATAAAAATTATGCATTGTCTTCTCCTATAAAAAATATGTAGTTGTCCTGTTACTTAAAAATATTCCAGATTTTGTCCTTATCCCTAATTTCCCATAAATTATTATAGTTCACTGGACAAAGATCTAACAGGTAAATCCAGCACTATTATTATTATTATTATTATTATCATTAAGGCCCTTCTTAAAAGCACCATGCACCTCATTTCAGATCGACTAGATTCGATAAACACCATTATGTTTTATTGTTAGGACAACTAACAAGGTGTTTATCGATCAACAATAAAACATACATAGATGTGTTATTCGTGTCGAGGATATATTTACTAATATATAATTCATCATTTATTATTTGTATTTTATTATTATAGCTTGTAGGCTAAGCTATGTGTCTGCTATATATATCGGTTGTATCCATTCTCACAATTCAATGAAAATACTTTGAGCCATTCCACTTTACGATATGGTATCAGAGCCGGTGGCGTTTCTCCTCATGCCACACTCTTAGTCAAAAAACACAAAAAAAAAAAAAAACACAAAAAAACCCTAACAGGTTGCCTATCTTCTTCCTCCTCGCACCAGCCATGGCCGAATCTACAGTCACCGGCGGCGGAGAGTCATCAGCTTCAACGTATCCAACGTTTCAACCGTCCTCCTCGATCTCTATTCTCAAACTAACACGCACCAACTATCATCTGTGGCGATCTCAAATCATACCCTATCTGAAAGGACAAGGCGTTTTCGGGTATGTGGACGGTACTATCAAGCCGCCGGAAGCCATGATCACCAACGCAGATGGCACTCAATCTGCTAATCCTGCGTATGCGGAGTGGAGCAAACAGGACAACCTTCTTCTCTCTGCCATCACCTCCCCGCTCCATGAAGACGTCCTGATGCAAGTATACACGGCGTCCTCCTCCGCCGAGATATGGGCGGCTCTGCAAACCGCCTTTGCTTCTGTAAGCCGTTCCAAACTCATACAGTTGCGTACTGAATTGGCCTCAACTCGAAAGCATGATTTGTCTGCGTCGGAATATTATTTTAAAATCAAGAAAATTGCCGACGAGCTTGCCCTTGCCGGCCACCCACTGTCCGATTATGATCTCATAGCATATATTTTGGCTGGACTCCCTTATGATTATGACTCACTTGTCACGACCTTGGGTAGCCGTGAGACAGTCACCATTGCCGAACTCTACTCTCAGCTTCTTACGGTGGAGTCACGCATCCTCCATAACCGACCTATCCTGCCGACTGGACCATCTCCCGGTGGTCCTCCTCAAGCCAATGCAGCCACCTCCTCCGTCCAGCCGTCACAGCACCAGTCTTCT
The DNA here is from genome assembly GCA_026214975.1 of Gentiana macrophylla. Lineage (NCBI taxonomy): Eukaryota > Viridiplantae > Streptophyta > Magnoliopsida > Gentianales > Gentianaceae > Gentiana > Gentiana macrophylla. The sequence goes on from CM047813.1 coordinate 10,330,507, forward strand.
TCCCGTGGACGCAGCAGCAGCAATTATCGGGGCCGGGGACGAGGCCGTGGCCGTGGTGGTCATGGTGGTCAACCTTCCTGTGATCCTAATGCTATCTGTCAAATCTGTAACCGACCCGACCATTCTGCTTCTCACTGCTACTACAGGTATAACAATCCATACCCCTCCCAATATTATCCCCAACAGTGTCCTTTCCCCCTACAGCCCCGACCTCCTCCCCCTCCCCATGCCCTTTATGCCAACTCGTACTACCCGGCCCCCTCCCCCCTCTTCAAATTGGATAGCTGATACAGGTGCGTCTCATCACCTTACCAATGACTTGCAAAACCTCAATCTCTCCTATGAACCGTATGACGGTCTGGACAAAGTGCACGTTGGCGACGGTACAGGTTTACACATCTCTCACTTTGGCTCATCTTCGTTCCCGTCCCCTAGTAGTTCCCATGTTTTAAATCATGTTTTGGTGTCTCATGCTCTTACTCGTAATTTACTATCTGTCTATCAATTTATCAAAGATAACCCTGTCTTTTTTGAATTTCACAAATCTTGTTTTTTTGTGAAGGATTACTCGGGTCGCATCCATCATAAAGGCTTTGTCAAGGACGGTCTTTACCATTTCTCTCCACCTACAACTTCTGTTCATGCTCTCACTGCCTCTTCTGTCTCCACCACCACCTGGCACCAAAGACTTGGGCATTGCTCTTTTCCTGTTTTGCGTTTAGCCTTAGGTCGTTCTTATATTTCCTTTGTTAATAAAGCACCTACTAATATTTGTGCTCCTTGTCAAATGGCTAAAAGCCATCGAAAACCTCTTTATGTTTCTACGTTTACTTCTGCTGCTCCTTTGGATTTGGTTTATTCAGACGTTTGGGGTCCTTGTTATGAGTCCTCCATTTATGGTTCTCAATATTATGTTAGTTTCCTTGACGATTATACTAAATATATTTGGTTGTATCCCTTAAAACGAAAATCTGATGTCGAAAGCACCTGTCGCACCTTCCTAACTATGGTTGAACACCAATTTAATAAAAAGCTAAAAGCTTTGCAAACTGATTGGGGTGGTGAATATCGCCCCCTCACGCACTATCTTGCCTCTCTCGGCATTATCCATCAAAAGTCTTGTCCTCATACCCATGAACAAGCCGGCGCTGTTGAACGGCGTCACCGACAAATTGTTGAAGTGGGTCTCTCCCTTCTCGCCCAATCCAACCTACCACTCCCTTATTGGGAAGACGCGTTTGTCACTGCTACTTATCTTATCAATCGCTTACCTAGCCGTAGCATTCACAATAAGTCCCCCTATGAACTTGTTCATGGTCGCCCCCCTGACTACCCGTTCCTTCGTGTCTTTGGCTGTGCTTGTTTCCCTTATCTGCGTCCCTATAACTCTCACAAAATGGATTTTCGGTCTCAACCATGTATCTTTCTTGGGTATAGCCCATCTCACCATGGGTATAAATGTCTAGATCTTTCGTCTGGTCGTGTGTACATTTCACGTCATGTCGTTTTTGACGAAACCCTCTTTCCTTACACTCCTTCTGGGTCTCTCCCGCAGCCTGATGCTCTCACTGTCCCCTTACTGTTGTCTCTGGGTTCAGCACTTGGTCCGGCCGTCCAAACCCAAGCTGTCCAACCCACCCCACGTACACTACAAGAAAAATGACATTTTGTGACGAAATAAAATGTGATGCTTCAAAATTCGTCACCATACAATATTTTTTGTGATGAATATTTTTAAATCCTCACATATAAGTATTTCATAAACTTTTACAATCATTGCGTCGCGGATAGATTTCTTCTCCGTCACAACGAAAACATGAATTTTTTGTCAAAAATATATAATTCATATGAGTGAGGAATAAATAAATTCGTAACCAATTGAGGAAATATGTGAGGAAATATTTTCATCACAATGTAAAAAATAACATATATTAATAAATTCCACCAAAAATTGCTGGCACGCACATTTTCCATTACCTTTTTTATCTGCCCTCCAATTTTTCCCCTTTCCCTCGTTTTAGTTTTGTGAAATTTTAAAATACAATCGTTGTAGGAAGGTTTTACCAAGTGGCATACATTACAACCACTCATTTCTAACCTCTCACACACGATAAAAGTGTATTATGTGAAAGAGAATAAAAATGAGAGGCTCTAATGTATGCCACTTGGTATAACCTTCCTACAACCGTTGCACCATAAAATCTCTCTTTATTTTTTATAATAAATCTATGCTTATTTTTTTAGAAAATACGATCTTCATTATATTTTTATATATTAATATATATATATATAGACAAAACCCTGGAATACAAAACCGCTGTGATCGATTGTATCAAAACAGGAAGTTGAGAAAAACAAATCGCGGCTAATCAAAGACCGATCAAGTGCGATGATCAGGTACTCTTTGTTTTTCTGCGTTTTCAAGGTAATTTTATAATTACCCGGCCCTTTTTTGTATATAATTGGCAATCATGATACTGAATGTCAATTGTGTGATCGAGTGAAATCTGTAATGGAAACAGGAAATATAATTGTGTGATCCACGGGCGTTTAATCCTATGTTTTACCCTTCTGGTTTACTAAATATTATCATCAGTATGTTTTGGGCGTTTTGGTTATTAGGCTGGGGGTATGTTAGAAATACAGAACCATTTTGGGGTGTTTTTATGTTGTGTAATGTTTATCCAGACTATTGTATATGTACTAGTAATTACCATCGTTTGTGCAATGCTTAGAATTTAATCAGTTTTTTTTAACGCATTTGTAATTTACGAAGTACACTATCACAATCATAAACTATATTGTTATAAGGCAATCCAAAACTAAGGAAAATATTCTGACTAAATTTATCAATTATTTCTTCCCAAACCTGCATTTCTAATAATAATCCTATGTGAAACTATATTTGAGGATCAACATGTAAATAGAAGTATATTCTGGGCTTAATTCTTCTTCTCTGCATTTTATTTCACTAGCCAGATTACAACAATTCCAATGATAATATTTAATGAATTACTTTTAGGTAAATGATCGATTTATTGGTAGTTATACTTTCTTGGTTTTGAATCAAAATACGAGTTATGATCATTCGAATTGCTTGCCTTTGTAGTAAATTTCAGCTTTCGGCTTTAGAGTGTGTAGTGTTGCTTTAGGTGGTAGCAGTAGTGATCATAAATGGATGGTGAATTCAATTTGATCTTCTTCTTTTTTAAGTAAAAAAAGTGTGTTCTTGTGTTAGATCTTTTAAACTTACCACTTACATAGAAAAAAGTGTGTTCTCTCCGAAGATCCATCTATAGAAATTGTGTTTTTGACGTCGTGAATAAAATGTCTGAATTGCTCATTGACACAAAATGTGCTTATCAGAGAGCCTAAATAGGTTGTAGTGTTTTCTGTAATTGTACCGGAGACTCACCTTGTGGTTGGTGGATTGCTAGTTTTCATGACAAGTCTAAGAATTTTCACACCGAAAGGAAATGCACTAAGGCTAAAAAAGGAAAACGACTTTTTCGCTTGATAAGTCGATCTTGGCAAAACAATCTCTTATTTGTATAGAACATAAAGAAACGTGTTCGTCATCTTACTCTATCAATTATTTAGATGCATACTTTCCTCTGAAATTTTATTGCTTAAATCTGTCTTTGTGTCCTGCCTTCCTTTATTTTAAACCATGAGATGAGGGTAAATAACAATGACATGGGAAGAAAGTAATAGTGCGTAAAAATATATCTTTGGACCTGTTTCTATCTTCAATTTAGTCACACTTGAACTTATTCACTAAAATCTAAAATACTCTTGTGATTGCCTGGGTGCACTCCCATATTATTTCCTCTTTGTTATAGATGGTTAGGAATTGGTTGAGTGGTTTGTGTTCTTTAAGTGTTTTCATAGCTTTCCATCATAAAGCTATGAACTTGTGTAATATAAATGTGGGGGAGATTTGTAACCAAGTAAAAACAGAGTTTTGTATGTTCTATTAGTACTTTGCTATTGCCATAAACCAATTTTCTATGGGTTATTTTTAATCATACCTCATCAAATAATCTGGTCTAAGGTTGGTGGATCATCTCGAACTCTGATGAGATTTTACGCTCAAAATAGGCCTCGGGTTTGCAAATGTTTGGGTTGTTTGATGAGCCAAAATGCAAGTTTTTGAGCTGATAATTTGCATGAAGCTTATGGATATTATTGGTAAATATTTGAAAGTGGTTTTATAAAGAAAGGACAATCTAATTAAAAGATATTCAAGGTGCTATGCTTCATTTTCAAGCAGAATTTATGCTCTGCTTTTTGTGACTTTATATCCATGTTCTTGAGCCAATGTTTCATTACGCTTTTGTTTGATAACGTTTGATTGTATTATTGTTTTCTATTGTCCATGTTTGTAGTACATTGCTTGGCTCATTCAAACACTAATGGGTCCATGATCTTTGCTCGAGAGAAATATGTAAGTCCTTTATAGTATTGTTTTCTTATATATATACCTATATAGTTGTTGCTTGTTTCTTATGGGATATAGAATGTCGTAAATGTTAACATAGGTTCTCATCTTTACTTTTTGACTTTCATGTTTTTTTTTATTTGACAACTCTTGTTGGAAAAAATCTTTTGAGAATATAAGATATGTGTTGTTTTAGTAGGTCTTCGTCCACTTCATTTTTGCTTCCTTTCAAAGGCAAAATCGGTAATGCCTGGGTATTTTAATTAATGCCAGGGCAAGTAATTGTATAATAATTTAAAATGACAGATTACACCCCTATCACCCTTTAAAGCAAAAATCCTCCGTTCCTCGGAAAACAAACACAAATACATTTAGCTTTGCTATTTACCTAAGAAAAAGCGCACTAGCTTCTCGATCTTAGCTCTAAACCAAACTCCAAAACCCAGCAATCACATTGTTGGCTTAGTTTCTTTCTCTTGTGTTTATTTAGTTTCTTTTATATTCTTAATGTCTGGTAAAAAAACAAGATATGGCAGTTGATTGGTAGGGATGGTGCCGGATAGATATTAAGGTAATGGGTGGTGAGGTTTGTGTAATTTTTGTTATTTTTCACTTTCTACAAGTGTTTGGATTGGGACATTGTGACTTATAAATTACGTTGCTAAATCGTTTTTTACGGAATCGTTTTGTTGAACGACACAGGGAAACTTGCATGTTTGCTATAGAATCATTTTCAACTTTATCGATTCTAGTGTAATAAATATCTAGTTTGGTACTCTCGTAGATTCGTGGTTCTGAAAATAAAAGGATCCATGACTTCATAACACACATGCACAATTCCTTCATGTGCCTGTTGCTTGATCAGAGTTTGTTGGCTCAGTGGGATGATATTATGTTGCCCTGGCTTGTGTTTTTTATTTTATTTTATTCCCCTGTTGTTATTATTCATACAAGATTCAAGCTGTGTATGGAAAGGAAATGTATGGATGAATAGCTTTGGAATAGAAATGTTTGAAAGGGTCTTAATCGAGAGGAAGTTCAATTTGTCTTGGTCTCAAAGCGATGACCTCCCGCTCCCAACATTAGTTTGCAAACAATCTTTGAGCTCTATAAGTTATTTTCTCAAGCATTTCCCACTCTCCCAGCCTATATTTCAATGGTAGAAACTATAGGAACCAACTCAATATTGAATTTATCTTCCTGTTTGTTCCAGCCATTAAGAGCATATCATTCAGAAACTATAAACAAAACAATGTAAAACAGTAGAAACCGTTCTGTTTCATGCAATTTCATGTTATCAGGATGGTGTATCTGTCATTTCAACAAACCCCGTTCATTTTCCTTCTATTCTATTTGCAAGAGGTAATGCCTACAATACATTGCATTTTTAAATATATAGCCCATTTTGTTTAAAGGTATAACCCCCTTTTTCATTGTCGAAGAATTTTATGAAGCAACACAAAGGTTGTTTTGGTATTGGTTCCTTTATTCAATCATTAATTTTTGTTTTCTTTTTTTACGCAACCTGATGATCGATAAGATTATGGTCCATGACTTGATATTTCAGGATAAGATGAAAAAGATGTGGTATGAACACAAAGAGAAATTGATTGCTGAAGCACCTGAGGATACTTCACTTGATTCTATACAAGTGCCATTGGAGGCTGAGTTAGAAATCATGAGTAAGACTCTTGGGCGCAAAGGGCGATCTATTTATGGTGTACGTTCTTTTGCACGCATGGAAACCACCAAATCATTTGCTATATCATCTATGGCTTCAAAATCTGAGTTGGTTGAAATTCAAAATCAAGTAAAGTTACTAGCAACCAGTTATAAGATTATGCAAGACGAAAATGAGAAATAGAAAGCACAAGTGACAGCCCTATTGACATCATAGGGAAAGAGTAGCGGCGATTCTGATGAGCCTAACAACTATATATCATGATGATGATGTTGTTGATCCCTATGAAGATGAGCTAACAGACTAAGCATGATCAAATTTATGATTGATTTTCAATTGTCTAATTCTCTAGCATTATTAGAATTTCGCAAATTTTAGTTTATCAAACTTGTGAATTTTTGAATCTCTAGCAGACGGCGTAATACTTTTTAAAGTTTTGATTTTGAAACTTCTACACTATTTTGGAACTACTTTATTACATTTTGTCACAAATTTTATTATTATATCAAACATAATTTCTCACGTTTCAAATCAATACGTGACGAACTAAAGGTTAGGACATGAACATTAGGTGAGAAATGCTTCATCACTATATACTCACTTTTGGTGATGAAGATTTTATCACATATCATTAGAATTTGTGATGAATTAGAGGTCACAAATTGCATTATATTTTGTATATTCTTCTATTTTAGGTGACAAGTCGGTCATCACTTAAACTTACGATATGTGAGCAATTTGTGGCATCACATATTAAAGACAATAGTGACAACTTTGTCGTCACTAATTTATATAAAATGACCAAGTGAAAAATGAAATATGTGATGAAGTGTTCGTCACATATTCAACAAAAACGTGAGGAAAAATAAATTCGTCACAGAATACTTTTTGTGACTTATGATAGGTGACGACCTTAGTGACGCACGAATTCCTTCACAGATAACCAAATGTGACGAAATTTACTAATTACGTGACGAACCCTGGTCGTCACAAAATGTCAATTTTCTTGTAGTCACCTCTCTCTTCTCCCCGTCCGGCTTCACCCCCGTCTCCCTCACCCCTGCCTGCGGCCTCCTCACCCACCTCCTCTCCCGTGGAGTCTCCCCCCTAAAACCAACACCATATGATCACCCGCACTAAGACCAACACTCTCAAACCCAAACAATTCGATGGTTTTATTAAACATCCCTTACCTCGGGCCCTCCTAGCCACCACTGGCAACGCTGATCCTACTTCCTACACGGTTGCGTCTAAGTCCCCTGTCTGGCGTAATGCCATGCGTGAGGAGATCAATGCTTTGCTGCGTAATAACACTTGGGATCTTGTTCCTTTTGATTCTCGTATGAATGTTGTAGGTAACAAGTGGGTCTATCACACCAAACACCATGCGGATGGTCGTGTCGAGCGCCACAAGGCCCGTCTCGTGGCCAAAGGTTATCATCAGTCTCAGGGTCTCGATTTCACAGATACATTCAGTCCGGTTGTTAAACCGGTTACCATCCACCTCCTCTTGTCTCTTGCTGTCTCTCGTGGGTGGTCTATTCGACAGGTTGATGTTCAAAATGCCTTTTTACATGGGTTCCTCACCGAGCCGGTTTATATGCAGCAGCAGCCCCAGGGTTTTGTTCATCCGGATTTCCCTAGAGGTGGCCAAATGGTGTAACCGCTGGTTTGAAAAACCGGCGGTTTACTGTTCAAAACCGCCGGTTGCCGGTTTGGGCCGGTTCCGGTTTGCTCCCGGTTCAGATCACGGTTCAGATCACAGTTCCGGCCACGGTTTTAAATTTTCATATTTTTTTTCTTTTCATTTTTATATAACACTTATTATTTTCACTACAATAACAAATTATTATTATTTTAATTATAATTATTAAAGCGAATGTAATATATATATATATTATTTTAAATAGATTTCTATTCGGTTTTAAAAATAATATTAATATTGTGTTATTTTATTTATATGTAAATAATGTTATTTTAAAAAATTGTGTTGATTTTCTTATATGTAAATTGTGTTATCTTTTCAACGCTTGTACCGGTAATTCGGCCGCCTACGTATTTTTTATGTGTAATCGTGTCGGAGGCATAACACATATAAAAAAATCAAAGCGAATGTAGTTCTAATTGTTTATGTTTTTAGTCTTTTATAGTTTGTTGTAATGATTTTTATAATTATTTAAGTAGGTTTTAAGTATACTTTGATTATAAATGTTGTTTTATAGTTTCTTATAGTTTTTTTATAGTTTGTTATAGTTTTTTTATAGTTTGTTATTGTAGTATTTTATAGTCTTTTCTTATGTGTTTGTATTATCTGATTTCATATAATTTTTAGGTTTGTATATGCTTTTTTTTTAGGTTAGTATATAATTTTATAGTATTTTTAGGTTTATAATTTTTAGGTTTGTATATAATTTTTAGGTTTTTTTATATAGTTTTTATGGTTTATTTGTTTATATTGTTTTTATTGCCGTTACATGCACGAAAAAAAAAAAAAAAAAAAAAAAAGCTGTTGGGCCGGTTAAACCGGCGGTTCCGGTTCCGGCCATCCGGTTTGAACCGGCGGTTCAGTTCGGTTACCAATAACACAAACCGGCGGCAAACCGGCAAACCGGCGGTTAAAAAAACCGGCGGTTTTCGAACCGCCGGTTTGACGAACCGCCGGTTTGACGAACCGCCGGTTCCGGTTCGAACCGCCGGTTCCGGTTTCGGTTTGGCCACCTCTAGATTTCCCTACTCATATTTGCTCCTTGAAACGTAGTTTGTATGGCCTCAAGTAGGCTCCCCGGGCTTGGTTTGCGTGTTTCACCGAGGTTCTTCACCAGTTTGGCTTTGTTGGTTCCAAGGCTGATACGTCCTTGTATATTTACTCTCAGAATGGTGCTCATATATATATATTCTTATTTATGTCGATGATGTGATTCTCACAGACACTTCGGATGCTCTTATATCTCAGGTTATTACTTATTTGGGCTCTCATTTCCCGGTCAAGGACCTTGGCCCCTTGTCTTATTTTCTAGGCGTTGAGGCGTTATCTACACCGGATGGTCTCTATTTAACTCAGCGGAAGTATATCCTTCAACTTCTCCAGCGTGCTGGTATGGATAAGGCCAAACCTTGTCCCACCCCTATGTCTACCTCTTCACGGCTGCAAGCCTCTGGCTCTCCTTTTGCTGATTCGTCTCTCTACCGGACCATCGTTGGTGGCCTTCAGTATCTCAGCTTTACCCGCCCGGACATTGCCTTTGCTGTTCATCGCGTGTGTAAGTTCATGCATCCTCCTACCAACGATCACTGGCTTGCTGTCAAGCATATTCTTCGGTATCTCAAGCACACCATTTCTGAGGGACTGTTCCTTAGCCGCAAGTCTTCCCTTACTTTGTCCGCTTACTCAGACTCCGATTGGGCTGCTGACTCTGATGATCGTCGCAGTATTGGTGCATACTGTATCTTTTTCGGCTCCAATCTTGTTAGTTGGCGTTCCATACAGCATTTGACGGTCTCTAAAAGTAGTACCGAAGCCGAATATAAAACTCTTTCGAATACTACTGCGGAAGTTCAATGGCTTGGTAGTCTTCTCGCTGAGTTGCATGTTTCTTTATCGTCTATTCCTACCTTATGGTGTGATAATCTTGGTGCAACGTACTTGGCTCACAATCCGGTTTTTCATGCGCGTACGAAGCACATTGAAATCGATTTCCATCACGTTCGTGAGCTCGTCGCCTCCAAACGCCTTGCTATCTCCTTCTTGAGCACGCAAGATCAACTTGCGGACTTACTTACCAAGCCGCTTGCTCGTCCGCGATTCGATACTTTAAAGTACAATCTCCGTGTCCACTCCCTTCCCACGGGATTGCGGGGGCATGTCGAGGATATAGTTACTAATATATAATTCATCGTTTATTATTTGTATTTTATTATTATAGCATGTAGGCTAAGCTATGTGTCTGCTATATATATCGGTTGTATCCATTCTCACAATTCAATGAAAATACTTTGAGCCATTCCACTTTACGATAATTTGTATCAATGAAACATAAAAGTGTTTATCGTATCAATCAAACGTAGGGGTGTTTATCATAGCCATGAAAAATAGAGGCTACTTTTAAGAATGTTAAAAGCACCGTATAGATTGGTGCTTCGTTTTCCAATGAAACATTCTTGGAGATTGAAAACACCCGAAAGTTTTCACAAAAAATACTGCATTCATTTCACATATCGGTAGAAGGAGAATACGAGACACAAGAAAGTTCACGCTTCGTTTGATTGTAGTCTTTGCTTTGAGCGAAGGTCACGACCGTTGTGTCTTGGGAGGCGATGAAGATCGCTGTAGTGACTGGCAAATAGCGGCGTAATATCGCTTAAGGATAAATGACTGTATTTCGCGCCGGTCTAAGTTTTCTATTCTGTTTTCCTTTCAATTCGTATATTTATTTATCTTAGCACATTTGATTTGCATGTGTGATGTATATGTTCAGTTTGGCATCTTGTTGTCTATTAACAGAGTAAGAGGAACAACAAGATTTGACTTTAGAAAAAATCGAATGTAAACAATGAGATACGTTCGTGACGATTGCCTGTTATTACGGGAACATTTATTCTCATTTTGAAAGTGCATTCTTGAACCAAAAATCCATTTTACACGGATCACGTTTGACCTTTTGAGAGTCGATAACACGTCAAGTCTATTGCAGCATGGATAACGTAACGTGGTGGCACATGAGTACAATCGGTGGGTGGGGGAGAACCATAAATGGTTACAGCCTCTGTTCAAATACATGGGTCCTTTTAGACATTTTAAATGGAATAATGAAAAGAAAAATACAGCTGAAACTTTCACTCTCCCCACTTTCTCTCTCTGGCCTTAAACTAACTTTAGGCCTTAAACCGCAATTTTCATCTATATATGTACGGGCACTACCCAAGTAATAATGTTCACCTGATCCTTTATATTCGAAGAGGCCATCCTAAAATACCACATATATATATGTCATGCACCATTACATTGACAATCAGTATCCATGTTTGATGTTACTCTAGTTTAATTTTTTTTTAAAGATAATTAGAGATAAGGACACAATCTGAAATATTTTTAAGTAACATGACAGCTAAATAATTTTTTTGGGGAAATGAGGGAGAAGGACAGAAATATTTCATCAATTGAGTAGAAGGACAGTCTTTTGAAACTTTTGCATAAAGGACAAAACTATTTATTCATTAATCGAAATTCACGTGTTCGAAATTCATTTATTTAAATTTCTCTGCAGAAATTCATCAATCAGAAATTCACTAATTTTCAAAAATTATTATCAGAAATTCATTTGGTTTTGGGATTCATTGTCAAATTCATCATATAAATTCATTTGATTTCGGGATTCACTGAGGAGATTCGATTTTCTGGATTCATTTGTTTGTCTTCTCATTATAAAAATTAGGGGAATGAGGAGAAGACAAAAATATTTCATCAATTGAGTAGAAGGCGAGTTTTGAAACTTTTGCATAAAGGACAAAACTATTTATTATTTGTCGAAATTCACTTGTGTTGAAATTCACTATTTAAATTCATCGTCGAAATTCATTCGTCGAAATTCACTAATTTTCAAAATTCATTGTCGAAATTCACTAATTTTAGGGATTCATCATCGAAATTCATTTGTCAAAATTCATCGATTTGGGATTCATTTGAGGAGATTCACCGATTTTAAGGATTCATTGTTTGTCCTTCTCATTTATAAAAATTATGCAGTTGTCCTTCTCCCTATAAAAAATATGTAATTTGTCTTATTCTTAAAAATATTCCAGATTTTGTCCTTATCCCTAATTTTCCATAAAAATTATGCAGTTGTCCTTCTCCCTATAAAAAATATGTAGTTGTCCTGTTACTTTAAAATATTCCAGATTGTGTCTTTATCCCTAATTTCCCATATTTTTTATGGGGAGAAGGACAACTGCATAATTTTTATAGCGAGAAGGACAAACAGTGAATCTCGAAAATCAGTGAATCTCTCCAGTGAATCCTGAAATCAGTGAATTTCGACAGTGAATTCCGAAAATCTGTGACTTTCGACAATGAATTTTGAAAATTAGTGAATTTCGACAGTGAATTTCGGCAGTGAATTTAAACAGTGAATTTCGACAGTGAATAAATAGTTTTGTCCTTTAAGCAAAAGTTTTAAAAGACTGTCATTCTACTCAATTGATGAAATATTTCTGTCCTTCTCCCTCATTCCCCCTTTTTTTTTTCTGCATTTTGGACTTTAACTTGTTTGATTTTTTCATTTGGTCATGACTAAGCCAGGTGCAAATTTATTTGATGATCTAATTAGGGTTATTTGTTATCGAGGCTCCCCCATAGCTTTTTAGTCCACTTTTTTTCCATTTTCAAAACATAGGCGTCGCCCATTAACATGATAATAACAAAAATAAAGAAAGAAGAAGAAGAAGCGTACTCTTCTCTTCTTCACATTTCCACAGAGGCGTTTCCAACTGTTTAATGGCGATGGGCATCTTGTTCATGTAGACTTCTTTCATCTTCTCACTCACTTGTGGCATTCCTTTCCGATTGCTCAAGCTCATTTCGGTATTCCGCAATATGAAATGTCTTGTCGAGTTTTACTTTATGTTTACGCCTCGAAGAGTACACGATGTATTTCTCAATGGTGTCCTCAGCTTGGAAAACCACGTCCTGAACAACGTCGGCCAACTTCTCCAAATACTCATCGTCGTCGTACTTCTCCGTGACTCCGTGCACTCTTTGACAAAACTTTTCATCTCTCCGATGTCTTGCATCAGTTGCCGGATGTTGTCATTTAACCCGTCGAGTAAATTAACGTTGTATTGGATGTATTCCTTTGTGGAATCCAACAAGAAGTTTAACACCTAGGTTGCACGGACACGGACACATGGACACGGATACGCGGATACGGACACCGGGATACGGAAGTTTTAAAAAATATAAGATACGGGTAAGGCGGTCAAAATGTAAATATTAAAAGTATAAGGACTAAAATGTAATTAATAAAAGTATAAGGACTGGTATGCAATTATTAAAAATATAAGGACTAAAAGGTAATTATCAAATACTATAAGCACTAGAATGATAAATTTAACCCAAGCATAATAACCAAAAATATAATCATGGGAATAAACCAATTATTAAAAATATAAGGACTAAAAGGTAATTACTTGTCTCTACTCTCTGACTCTCTGTCTCCTTCGGACCTTCATATTCATAACACCAACATAACTAGATCTGTGAAGAAAAATCGATCTGAGAACAAAAAGCACACAAAATTTATAGTTTTTATCACCATATGATTCGCTATTTTACTCAAGCACTAACAAGTTTTGATTTTCTATTCTTTTTCGTTCTTTGAAGAACATAACTTTAAGAGCTAAAAAAAAATTACCAGAAGAATTGACACCCACATTGGTTTGAGATGACTTTGGCGGCTACAGCGGCAAGCGGCGGTGGAGCAGTGGAAGCGGTATAAGCGTGGTCTTGGACGGCGACTTCCAAGCAATTTCGTTCACAAATGTTGGATCAGATCCGAAAGAGCTTTTATTTTTAAAAATAAATAAGAGATGCGTGTCCCAGGTCCGACTCGCGTGTCCGAATTTTTTGAAAAATATAATTCGGTCCGACACCGTGTCCAGTGGTGTGTCCTCCGCGTGTCCGTGTCCGGTGCGTGTCCGACACGGGACACGCGGCCTAAATGGAGTGTCCGTGCTACCTAGTTTAACACTACTCCTGTTGCATCTGACATCTTTTTTTTTTTTTTTTTTTTTGAGTTTTCTCTCTGGATTAATTAAACTCTCTCTGTATTTACTACAGACAATGGTCGGAGGACACTATTTTGGGTGGTTCCTAGCTGCCTTCCTCGAAGTTGACTAGCCGAGAAAAGTCTCGCGTTTGTCCTTGACTAATGGGAAAACGGGAAGGAGTGGTAGTAGGCTAATAGGGGAAAAGATCCCCAACGGTGCACCTTGCACCGCACCTCCCACAAGTTCATTAAAACGGTGTCGTTTTGATTCAAAACGACACCGTCTCGACGTGATTAAAAAAAAAAAAAAAGAACAGTCAAAACGGTGTCGTTTCGGATCGAAACGACACCGTTTCGATGCACCGCACCTTGCACCGCTCGACCTGCACAGTCGGGGATCGAGGTCCGGCTAATAGTAACATGATAGTGAGAGCAATCGTATAATATCCTAGATATGGGCCGATTCAAAATTCTGGCGGGTTGGACGGTTCGCTTAACCCGCCAAGTTAAAAGGGTTGCCAAGCCTGATAGATAGATTGAACAACAAAACAATTGTCATTAGGGTATAATGTTGTGTACAAAGGTCTTATATAGGGAACCACTAAGGTTATAAACGTAAATGTAAAAATAATAATAATAATAATAACTATCATCTAATACGCTCCCTCAAGCGGACGGAGTCGAGCGAAGGCCAAGCTTGGAAATAAGGAAGAGAAAGATAACCGCGGCAAGGGCTTGGTTAACACATCATTGAGTTGGTCTGCGGCAAACAACACGAGCAACACGAACAAGACCGCGCTCAACATGCTCACGAATAAAGTGATAGTCTATAGCCACGTGTAGCCGTTCGTGAGTGGAAACCGGATTGGCACCGAGACGAAGCGCCCCAAATTGTCACGAGAAAATCACGGTGTGGATTGAACCGAAAAACCAAGATCTCGCAAGAAGATAGGTCAACCAGGCAACCAATTTGCGATATCACGCAGCGCTCACGTATTCGACTTGTGGAAGACCGAGAAACCGAGTCGCGCTTCTTGGAACTCAAGAAATAGCATTTCTGCCCAAGTAAACAATGTAGCAGAGGTAGAAGTGTAGCCAGGCACATACTCGAGAGGACCTTTGGATCACGGTGGCCATCTTCCTTGTTACCCGCCCAATCAGAATCCGAATACGCATGCAAGGCCAGAGGAGAATCCCGGTACAACTGTAATCCCAGAGTGAGAGTACCAGATAAATAACGCAAAAGACGTTTGACAAGCATCCAGTGGTACTCCGTCGGAGCATGCATAAACTGCGAGAGCTTATTAACTGCAAACTGAATATCAACTCTCGTAAAACATAAGTACTGCAGAGCACCCAAAGTCTGTCGATACTGAGTCGGATCTGAAAAAGCAGGAGAATAAACGGTATCACCTGAAAAAGCATCGGCGGGCATAGGCGTGGAGACCGCCTTAGAGTCCTCCATGTGAACCTGAGAAAGAAGCTCACGTGTATACCTGGTCTGCGTGAGCAGTAGACCCGTGGGAGAATGGGCGACCTCAACCCCCAAAAAATACGATAAAGTGGACCAAGGTCCTTAATAGAGAACCGAGCACCCAACTGATCAATAATACGCTGAACCTGCGCACTGGAGCTACCTGTAACAATAATATCATCGACATATACCAGAAGAATAGTAATGCTGTCAGATGTGCGAGACACAAATAGAGAAGGATCAGCCACAGAGTTGACAAAACCCATAGTGAGAACACAGGACTTAAGCTCATGGTACCAGGCTCGAGAGGAGCCTGTTTAAGACCATAGATTGCCTTGCGAAGTTTACAGACAAAAGTGGGTTTTGTTGCATCCTCAAACCCGGGTGGTTGAGACATATAAACGTCTTCAGCTAGTGTACCCTGCAGAAAAGCATTATTGACATCGAGTTGGCGTAGAGACCAACCAAAGGAAACCGCAATACCGAGAACAAGTCGGATAGTAGCAGGCTTAACAACAGGACTAAATGTTTCAAAATAATCCAAACCAGGACGTTGAGTAAACCCTTTTGCAACCAACCGAGCTTTATATTTATCAACGAGCCGCCTGGTTTCCTCTTAATTCGAACACCCACTTACAACCAACAATATTTAAACCGTCTGCGCAGGAGGAACTAGAGACCATGTGTCATTGCGAAGAAGTGCACTATACTCATCCGACATTGCAACACACCCTGCATGAGCCTTTGCAAAGCCTGCTTAAGGGTAGAGGGTTCCATGTCAAGGTAGCGAGTGTGCAGTTGAGCTTGAAGGTTAAAGAGTTGACGAGGCTTGTATATTTGGTTTCGAGAGCGAGTGGTCATGTGATGTGGAGGAGGAGGTAAGGGAGAAGGGGCGGGTGAGGGGGACGAGTGAGAGAGGAAGACGATATGGCAGAGGCGGGATGATCAGAAGCATTGCTTGAGAGGAGAGTTTGACAAATCGAAGAAGGTGAAGGAAGGAGAGGGACGGAGGGGAATAAATTCCCACGGGAGAGGTATTGGCCGAGAGGAGGGGGAAATAGGGACGAGGACGGGTTCATATGAAGCGGGGGAAGAAGAGTAGTTAAAGGAGGTAAGGAAGAATCGGAAGAGATCTTGGCAAAAGGAAAAATATCCTCAACAAACCGAACATCACGCGAAATATGCAAACGAGACTCGGAGAGGTCATAACAGAGATAAGCACTTTGGGTGAGGGCGTAGCCAAGGAAGATACAAGGTGTGGAGGTAGGCGCTAGCTTGTGTGGATTATACGGCTTAAGCCACGGATAACAGAGACAACCAAAGACTCGAAGCTTAGAGTAGTTAGGGGGCCTGGAGAATAGCTTGAAATGTGGGGACAACATGTCAAGATTTTTTGTGGGCATGCGATTAATGAGGTAAACCGCAGTACTAACGGCATACGACCAATAGTTAACCGGGATTTTTGCATGGGCAAGAAGGGTGAGGGCAGTCTCAGCTATATGCAAGTGTCTGCGTTCGGAGATGCCATTGTGCTGTGGCGTGTAAGTAGGAGAAGTGAAATGAGAGATGCCATGCCCGGACAGAAAAGGGCGTAATTTTATGTACTCGGTACCATTGTCAGAGTAGAGGGTTTTTATAGAGGCATCTAAAAGCTTTTCGACATATTGTTTGAATTTAATGAACACATTATGCACATCAGATTTACATGCAAGCGGGTATAGCCACATATATCGAGTAAAATGATCAACAAAGAGAACATAATATTTAAAACCATCAACGGAATAAGCAGGGGATGACCAAACGTCGAATAAATAACCTCCAAGGTTGAGAAGTACATAATGTGGAATCGAAAGGGAGCCTATGGCTCTTATTATTACTGCACAAGAATCACAAGGAGAATGCGAACTAGTAGATAATTCTAAAAATTTATTCGTTGCTAAATTATGGATAATTGGAAAGCGGGATGGCCGCAGCCGAAGATGCCAAGTGGCTGCGCAGAGGCTCTGAAGCGGAGAAGGCAAAGAGAGCTTTGGAAGACCACGAGATAAGCACCATCACCGACTTTGTCCTTGGTGGAGGCATTTGCCCGTCTTCAAATCCTTCACCAAAAGCGAATCGAGTAAGAAATCAATAGATCTGAAATTGTCCTGGCAAAATTTTTGGAATGAAAGTAAATTACGAGATAGCGAAGGGACACAAAGAGCGTGATTTAATTTAAAAGAGGAAAGAGAGGTAGAGCCAATGTGTGTGATGGCCAAGGAGCTGCCATCACCAATGACAATACGATCCGTACCTTGGTAAGGAGAGTGAAGAGAGAGCAAGCTGAGTTCCTGAGTCATGTGGTGAGAGGCACCACTATCAAGCATCCAAGGAGCGAGATGGTGCAGTCATCGCATGGGAAGACCCGGAGAATGCGTCTTTGAGCAACATGTGCGTGAGGAGGCTGGGGGCCGAGTAGGTGTGGGGGTTGCGGGTTGGGCGAGGAAGACTGTTGTAGAGCGGATAGGATGTGCAGCGAGTAGCAACGTGTCCTTGGAGACCACATAGTTGGCAGAAGCCTTGATAGGCTTTAGGAGTACGGGGATTGGAATTTTTGGATGAGTGGTTGGTGGGAGGAGGGGGGTTGGGTGGCCTCGGGTAGGGAGAGGGAGGTGGTGGCCGAGGGAGCTGCGGGTAAGGGGAATAAGAGGTATTGGGTGAAACATGCATGGGACGAGGGGAAGGGTAAGCAGGGAAAGCAGTATACGCAGGGGGTGCAACAGACGGACTGTGTAAAAGTGACGCTTCATGCATAAGTAATTTTTCATGTAACAACGGCATAGAGATAGTATCATCACGAGCCTGAATGGCACTGACAAGGCTCTGATAATCACTACCAAGATTTTTTAAAATTAATTCAACCAAATCATCATCAGTACCTTAAAGATCGAGAGCGCGAGATCATCAACCAACATTTTTAACGGCGGTGAAGAATTGAGAAATGGACATGGTACCTTTGGTAATGGAGTTGAGCCGCAATTTGAGATGCGAATACGACCGCTTACTCGTTTCCCATACGTGTCAATGGCGTGTCCCAAGCTTGTTTCGAGTTTGTAGTGTCTTTGAATCGTAGCCATAAACTCTTTATCAACCGAACCCAAAAGTAAATTGTGAATTAGGGCATCTTGTTGGAGCCAATGCGGATGAGCCGCATTGATCGTGATTTCACCGGCCGCCGAGGCATTGTTGGTGGCGGCAGGGGTGTGGCACCGGTGGCGTAACCGATGAGACCATGACCGGTGAGTAAAGTGGTCAATTGAAGCTTCCAAGCCGTGAAGTTTTGCCATCAAGTTTCGTAGGAGCATTGACAGAGGATTAAGAGAGATAGCGAGTGGTGGGAGCGCAGGGTCGCAACCGCAGCAGTGATGAGGTGGCGGCGCTTTGGCGGCGAAGAGGTGGCGGATCGGGTAGAAGCGGCGGTGAAGCGGCCATGGCTCTTTGGAGGGACGGCAACGAAAAAAATTTTTTTTTTTTTTTTTTTTTTTTGTTTGGGATCAAAGCTCGATACTGTGATAGATAGATTGAACAACAAAACAATTGTCATTAGGGTATAATGTTGTGTACAAAGGTCTTATATAGGGAACCACTAAGGTTATAAACGTAAATGTAAAAATAATAATAATAATAATAACTATCATCTAATAAAGCCGGTCCACGTTAAAACAGGTTACGGTTCAGATATGGATCGGATGAATAATTGCACAGTTCAGATCATGGGTCATTCTACACATATATTTTTTCTTAGGAATTCAACTAAATTATATATATATATATATATATATATATATATATATTACCGAATATCAAAAAAATAATTTAATTTTCAGAGGTTGTCATACGTGTAATTTTATAATAAATACTAGTTGGTATTTACTATTTTAGTAAATTAATTATTTCCATTTTAGTGTATTAAATAATGACAAATAACATTTTTTAAAATATCATATTTTTATGAATGTTTGACATGTTGTTGATGAGAGTCAACTTTGCTATAATTTCGTGTATATTTTACCCCCTATTTGTAGCATATTCGATGTAATTTTGGGGTAGTTAAGTGGTTTTTATAGGCGGGTTTCACCACGAGACGAAAGGCATTTACGTCGAAAATGTCGATATTTTTGGGTGGTTTGTGTGTGTTTTATTGGTATTTGTCACGCTTGGGTATGTAGTTTATTTTTGTTACAGGTATGGCGTGATAGAGGGCATGACGATGATCACAATGGTACGAAAATCGTCCAAAACGGAGTTCGTATGAGAAAATGACGCGTGACTCAAATTCAAGCATTTGAGGAAAAAAAAAGATCATTATTATCCAGATTCGTCGGGATCCCGACTTTTGTGTTTAATGGAATTGAGGTCCCAACATTCTTTTTTCTTCCGTCCGTTTGCTTCCTTCAAATATTTGGAAAAAAGAAAAAATTGAGAAAGAAAGAAAGCAGCAGAGTATCCAATTGGGCAAAAGGGGCCACGCATTTAATAAAGTGGAAAATTAGGGATAAGGACACAATCTGAAATATTTTTTTAAATAGAGACAAATTACATATTTTTTATAGGAGAAGAAGAAAATGTATAATTTTATAGCGCGAAGACAAACAGTGTATCCTAAAATCGGTGAATCTAAGGTGAATCAGGAAATCGGTGAATTTCGACATGAATCCCGAAAATCGATGAATTTCGATGATGAATTTTGAAAATTAATGAATTTCGATAATGAATTTAAATAATTTAAATAATGAATTTTAACAAAAGTGAATTTCGACGAGTGGATAAATAGTTTTGTCGCTTTATCAAAAGTTTTAAAAGACTATCATTTTACTCAATTGATGAAATATTTCTGTCATTCTCCATCATTCCACCTTAATAAAGTGGACGAAAAGGAGAAGAGGGATACAGACGCGCTTTTATTTTATTTTTGGGTGAAAATTCCGAAGTTGACCCGGATCGGCAATTGGCTTGATAAAAAGCCATTTAGGTCAAATTTTAACACAACTTATATATTAGAATTTTATTTTTTCTGCTGCACAATTTTTCTTCCCCCTTAGAAATAGATCTAGGCTATTTTTTCTCTGCGATTTCTCATAAAACAACAACTTTATGTCCTCTTTTATTTTGCGATTGGAACACAACGAAGTGACGATTCGGTTGATGAATTGCTTCAATTTTTATTGGTAATTTTCTTCATCTTTTTCTGATGCCTATTATGTATTTCTTGATTAATTTCAGCGATTTTATTATTATTATTATTATTATTATGCATAGCTAAATTTATAATAGCTAGATTATGTTATGAAACTACGAAATTAATACTTTAACAATGATCTAGGGAAGAGTACGGCGGTTTCTAGTGATAGAGGAGTAATAAGAATAATTGATAAATAAAATGGTGGGTAGGGAATAGCGATTACAAATTAGTCACCTATATAAAGATCCCATTTATTCTTACATGAATGATGAATAACCAAGAGCCCTAGCCCAAGAACAAAGAGGGCGCGGGTATGTTTATGGCTGAATCTAAGTGGTATTCTCAGACTGCCTACGTATCCTGTTATAATTCCAGGAATCAAGCCGTACGTAGTTCATGGAACGTTGTATTTATATAGACAATGCATGACCTAACCCTAATATGAGTCGGTTATGAGCTATTGTCGTATTTACCCTTAATTGGGCCTTACCCCTTGCCCAAGTTATCCTGTGGATAAATGGGCTAACGTAGCTGGTGTGGACTCTGTTCCCGACTTGGAGATCTGCCCGACATAGGGTGATCGAGCCTGGAACTATCACCCTGCACTGCTCGTAAGTCGATCATCGTATCCTCGAGTCTATGGCCTTGCCTTGGTCTCGAGGGTCGACATGCTTGCCACGGCTGCCATGTCGATCATTCGACTTGCTGGCCTTAATTGGCTTGCATTCCTTAACACGTGTACACATTGTAGGACCTACTCGATGACTGTATCTCGAGGTGCGTAACCCGGTATCGTCATAAGCCCCCAGACTTGAGCGAGGCGACGTCCGTTGCCCGAGGTCAGGTCTGCAAGTTTGAATTTATCATCGAGGTGGACCAAAAGTTGAGCGGGAAATGGTGTGAACGCCTCACCTACCACCTGTCTCCCAGCCAATCAAAACCGTTGATGATGACGTCAGAGCGCACTATCTCCTCATCTTCTGCCAATTGTGACGTTATCCTTGATTTTCACGATTCTTGGGGGGTTATAACTGCAAATCTCCCCCCAAATCACGTCTTTTCACTTCACCTTGGCAATCAGGACGCATAAAAAGAGGGAGGGAGTCCAGACGACGCAAACACTATCATCATTTCATCTTCATCTTTTCTTCAAAGCTGCAAAACAAGTAAGAATTTTGCTTCACTTTTCCTGCAATCTTCATCTTCTTCCTACCCTTCTTGTTTAAATCTGTCCATGTCTAGCAGTACAACAGTGTCTGATAGGATAGAATCCCCTCCTTCCGGTGACCAAACCCCCACAAACATTCCGACGGACCCTAATCTCCGGCAATCCCCTGGACCACCCTTAGGTGTGATTAGGGAGCCTAAAAACTAGTCACCAGAATGTCGGGGCAGGGCCCCAAGGGATGCTTGACCTGTTTAACTATGGATGATATTCACAAGATCCGGCGGAAATACGGGCTTGAAAGCCGATTTGAAGTTATGCTCCCGGCCGGCCGCCATAGCTTTGCCGATGAGGCGCCGGAGGGGTTCTGCACAGTATATGAAGCCCAGTTATCCAGCGGGCTTAGATATCCACTCTGTCCGGCCGTTCTTGCCGTGCTAGAGTATTATGAGATCGGCGTGTCACAAATTTCTCCGAACGCCATTCGGACTCTGATGGGTTTCGTGATCGCCTGTCGAGTTGCCGGGGTCCCATTCTCGATCCCCTTATTCCGGTGGTATTATAGGATAGCCAGCACACCGGACAAACTATGGTATACTTTCCAAAGGCGTACTAACCGCCACGAGTTCGTAACTCGAGGACCCTCTTCTCATGGGGATTGGAAGCCCAAGTTTTTCTTTCTCCGCCATGGTTTGAACAATCCGTACATCGGTATGTGGAGAGAGAGAGGTTCCCAAGACGACAAATTGGGTCGAGATGCCTCTTCGGTCAAAGCCCGGGGTCCGAACAACTTTCGGTTCGAGGTGTCGACTCAAGACTTAAGTCTTCTGTACAGCCTTGCACGACTTGAAGATGCAGGGCCCATACCTTACGTGGGTCTCCACATTGCCGATCAGGAAAACCGTAGGGGACTTTTAACATTATTTTGTTTCTAATTCTTGTTACCTCTTTAGGTTGTATCTTCATTGTTCCTGATACTGACTTTTTTCTTATGCACAGTGGGAAGGTTCTCGAAGGTTGCCGTTCCAAGACTTCTCATCTCGTTGCGGCGATCGAGAGTCGAGGTGAGAGAACTCTCCCGATACCGGAGGGACATCCGCCGCTCCCGCCGATCCGACCCGAGGGTCGAGGCGACCGCCCTTGTCACCCAACGATTCCTCCTCGACCTCGGAAGGACTTACGCATGAGCACCGATCCATTCGTGAGGTCGAGGATGATGTTATCGACTTTACCCCTTGAAGAAAGCGAGAGGGCCTCCGAGACTGAAGCGTTAAGAAGAAGAAGAAGAGGCATCTCTCGGACCTCGTAAAGACCAACGAGAGGGAAGCTAAAAGGTCCAAAGTTTCTAAACCGTCTATCGACTTGGACGCAACCAGTAGAATGTCGGCCGAAGATGTCGAGAAACTGGACAGCAAGGTCCTGGCCCCTGCACTCCGCGAGCTGAGTCGTGTGGTAAACACTAACCCTTGTTAACTTCAGTTTCTTCTCTTTTCTTTTTTAGGAATCTTTCGAAGCTTATGTCTTAACTTTCCTTTCTGGCAGCACTACTTTATGAGTCGAGAGGCTTCTCGACGCTTGAACCTGCCAGCCGAGACTGAGGAAGAGTTGAGGGCCCAGATTCGGAGATTAAACGACACGATCATTGCCAAGTCGGCTGGGATCGCTGGTCTGGAGTCGCAACTTAAAGTTTTCCAGAAAGAGGCTGATATTGAATTGAAAAAGATACAGGCGGAACGGGACGTCGCTGTAGCTGAGCTGGAGAAACGACTAACCGCAGCAGAGGGGAGAGAGGTCGCTCTGAAAGAGGCTGTCGAACAGGGATTGAGTCGGGAGGCAGCCATCGCCGAAGAGAGGGATCTGTTGAAGGCTGAACTGGATCGAGTCCCGAGGAAACTCGAGGAGGCGAGGGCATCGGCCGTGCTCGAGTATCGGGGATCGGACGAGTTAGGCAACGACCTCGACATCATAATGCAGACAGCTGTTCTTGGGGGGTTCACCAAGGCGGTGGACCAAGTTAAGGAGGTCTATCCAGAGGTGGAGCTCGGCAAGCTGGCGGAGCCTGGCCTTTATGACCCTGACTCGGCTGCGTTGTACGATGCATACTTTGATGAATTCCAGCAGGGTATATCCCTTGTCCAGAAGTATGGTGGTCTGACAACGGCTCCGACTTCCGCTGCTGCGGTTCCTACCCCGACTCCTGACGCTTCTGTCTGATTTTTCTGTTTGATTTAAACTTTTAACATTTGAAAACTCAATGAATGTAAACTTAATAACTTTTGATTCGACTGGGGTGTATTTATTATTTTTGACTTTATCATGGCTGGTCGTGTTGACCTGACCTTAATTTGTCTGAAAATTTTCTGCCCTTTGTCTCTCTTTGTTATTATTTATACTTTGGTTTACCTTGCATCTTGTCTTTAGCTTTTCGCTTGTCGAGTTATGACTCTGTTTGCTACTTGCTTTAACTGAGTGTTATTGGCTTTTTACTTGTTATCAGCTTTTCGCTTGTCGAGTCTATGACTCTGTTTGCTACTTGCTTTTACTGAGTATTCTGCCCCCCAAGTGTTGTTTTGAACCTTTGGTTCTTAACACACTTAGGATTTATTTCTCCCAATCGACCCTTTTGCCTTGGCTTTTCAGCTATAATCGGTTTATTAGGTATCGAGTTGGGCAGGTTAGTCCGACATTGCGAACTGTGCTTATCTCAGTCGTATTGCCTCATGGGCTTAAATAGACTTCCGGCTTACACGGTGGCCCGACATTGCGAACCGTCCTTTGTCTTTGCCTTATTCGACCCTAGGTGTCGTTGGGCTTCTGACTTGGACATTGACCCGACCATGCGAATCTGGACTCTGCCTTAGCTTTGTTGCCACTGGGGCTAACTTGGCTTCTGGCTTGGTCCCGAGTTCCGAATTTCGGATTGCTCAAATTTTTTCCTTCGACTGTAACTTCGTGTCCCTTTGGACTTAGAATATTGCAGTGAAATATTTTCTTCGACTGTAACTTCGTGTCCCTTTGGACTTAGAATATTGCAGTGAAATAAAATTTGTAACACAACAAGCATAAAAGTAAACGTTTTATTATGATAACTTTTGAATTGTCCCTTGGACTGATTACAAGTTTCATAAGATCAAAGTAAATACGAGCTAGTCGATCTAACGCTTAAACATAATACTTCCGAAGGTTGTTTGCATGCCATTGTCGGGGTACTGTTGTTCCGTCTGATCGACCTAGCTGATAGGACCCTTTGGGATGGACTTTTAGAATTTGATATGGACCTTCCCAATTCGGGGCAAGTTTTCCCATCTCTTCTTGTCGGCTGGCTTCGTTTTTTCTGAGAACTAGATCCCCGACCTTGAAATATCGATATCTGACTCTTTCGTTATAGTACTGAGAGATTTTTTGTTTATACCTTGCCATTCTGGCTGAGGCTATCTCTCTCTTCTCTTCGAGATTGTCTTTCTCTTGTCGGACCTCGGGTTCATTCGTTTCGATGTTATACGCCAGAACTCGAGGAGAAGGGACTCCGACTTCAGCAGGGATAACTGCCTCGCACCCATAAGCTAGGGAGAAAGGTGTTTCGCCTGTCGATGAATTTGGAGTTGTCCTGTATGACCACAGGATGCTCGGAAGTTGCACTGCCCAGTCTCGACCTTGTTCCTCCAGTCTCTTTTTCAGTCCGAGTTTGATCTGTCGATTGGTTTGTTCGACCTGACCGTTTGCCTGCGGGTGCGCTACTGAGGTAAAGTGTTGGTCGATCTGATATTCTGTTAACCATTCTCGAACTCTTCGATCTTCGAATTGCGTTCCATTATCTGAAATCAGGACCTTTGGAATTGCGTTCAAAATAGCCCTGGCTTCTACCCACTTGGTAAAGTAATCCACAGCGACCACCACAAATCGATTATTTCCTGGAGCTCGAGGTAAAGGACCTACAATATCGACTCCCCACATATCGAACGGCCAAGCTGACGAGATAACGTTCATTTCTTGCGCTTGTTGATGAGAGATGTTGTCGTGAATTTGGCACGTGTTACACCTCTGAACCAAGCTGTTCGCATCTCGTTGCATTGACGGCCAGTAGTATCCAGCTAGCTTGCTTTTCCGCGCTAACATTCTTGCTCCACAATGGTTTCCACAAGCCCCTTTATGAATCTCTTCAAGTATGTACTTGCCCTCCGACTCTGACACGCATCTCAACCATGGACTTGTGAAAGATTTGCGATAAAGTATGTCATTGAAAAATGCATACCTTGCCGACTGAAGTCGGACCTTTCTCGACTGTACTTTATCATTCGGTAAAATCTCGTCCCTTAGGTATAGAACAATTGAATCCATCCATGTGGCCTGCTGAGTGATCGGCTGGGCCTCCTTCTCTTCGTAACTTCTGTTACTTAGCAATTCAACCAGAACTTTTTTACTCGAAAGCGAAATTCGAGGCGAGCTTTGAGAGTGCATCGGCCTCTTATTTCGACTTGAGGTACCGCCGTCTGTATCGAGTTGAATTTTGCCTTAAGGCCTTGAACAACTTGTAGATAATTCTTCATCGTCTCCTCCTTGGCCTCGTACTCCCCTTTCATATGATTAACGACCAGTTGAGAGTCACTGTAAACCATCAAATCTTCGACCCCCAGCTTTAGAGCGAGTTTCAACCCGGTTATCATTGCTTCATACTCGGCCTCGTTGTTAGTTGCCTTGAAGTCGAATCGGAGAGCATAGGGAAACTCTTCTCCTTTCGGGCTGACTAACAACAGACCTGCTCCGGCTCCCTCCTTGCTCGAGGCTCCATCGACGTGTAGAATCCACTTGACTTCCTGACTCTGTCTTTCCTGGTCGATTTGCACTGAAATACCTTCCGCTAAGAAGTCTGCCAAGGCCTGAACTTTAATCGCGGTTCGGGGAGTGAACTCTATATCATACTGCGCCATTTCGATTACCCACTTCGCAAGTCGACCCGATGTATCTGGTTTCGCAAGTATTTGCTTGAGCGGTTGGTCTGTGACTACCAAGATCGGATGGGCTTGGAAATAGGTTCTGAGTTTTCTCGAGGCGTGTACCAAGGCTAGCACGAGTTTTTCAGCTGGTGAGTACCGGACCTCGGGACCGTGTAAGGCTTTGCTCACAAAGTATATAGGCACCTGGCCCTTGTCCCCCTCTCGGACCAAGACCGCACTCACTGCTTCCTCGCATACCGACAATCTTTCCCCCTCTCGAGGTGAGGTGAGGGTAGGTAACTCTGACAGATATGTCTTTAACTCTTCGAAGGCTGTCTGACATTCATCATCCCATTGGAAAGGACTGGCCTTTCGAAGAATCTCGAAAAAGGGCAATGCACGCTGAGCTGATCGAGATAGGAATTTGTTTAGTGCTGCCATTCGACCTGTGAGTCTCTGTACTTCCTTTGTATTATGGGGGGCTGGCATATTCTTTAACGTGTCAATCTTGTCTGGGTTAGCTCGAATCCCGTCTCTCGATATCATGTATCCCAGAAACTTGCCTGACCTTACCCCGAAGGTGCACTTCTTAGGATTCAATTTCATTTTGCGATCTCTCAAGACTCGAACACCTCTCGTGCATCGATTAGAAGCGCCCAATGATCGGCTTTTAATGAGCAAGTCATCCACGTGTATATACCTCCATGTTTCTCGCGATCTGTTTAGCGAAAATTTTATTGATCGCCTCGGTATGTAGCTCAAAGCATTCTTAAGTCCGAATGGCATGGTTACATAAATGAAGGTGCCAAACTCTGTGATGAACGCCGTCTTCTCTGCATCTCGAGGATCCATTAAGATCTGGTGGTATCCCTTGTACGCATCTAAGAAGGCGAATACCTCAAAACCGATGGTTGAGTCAACTAACCTGTCGATCTTGGGTAATGGGTAAGAGTCTTTTGGACAGGCCTTATTCAAGTCGGTGAAGTCCACACACATGCGCCAGCTGCCATCTGGTTTTTTAACTAACACTGGATTGGCCAGCCAGTCTGGATATAACACCTCTTTTACTATGTTGGCCGCTAACAACTTACCGACTTCTGACTCGATGGCTTCCAATCGATCTGATGTGAAATTTCTTTTCTTCTGTTTGACTGGCCTCTTGGCCTGGTCAACTTCGAGCTTTTGAATGGCAATATCTGTTGGAAGGCCAGGCATATCTGAAGCTTTCCATGCAAAAACATCTTTGAACTCTGTCAGCAAGTCGATCAATGACTGTTTTTCCTGAGACGGGATCCAAACCCCGACTTGGACATTTTGCTCTTCTGCTCCCCCCATAAGTCAACATTTTATTCGCCTCGCTCGAGGCCCAAGATTTATCTTCCTCTTCCTCGGGGATCAGTTCTTCGATGAGGACTTGTTGTACTGCCATCTGTCCATTCATGATAATCGAATTACAACTCCTGGCGACTTCAATGTCCCCTTTGACCTCGTGAGAACCATTTAGAGTTGGGAACTTCATGCTATTATGGTACGTCGAAATGATGGCTCGTAACTCGAAGAGGGCAGGGCACCCTAAAATTACATTGTAAGCGGAGGGGGCTTTTACGACCACATAGTTTAACTCGAGCGTCCTTCCCTTTTTCCCGTCTCCCACTGTTGTTAGTAACTTTATGGATCCCAACGGGTGGACTGCCTGCCCTGTGAACCCAAACAGCGGGGAGGCAATAGGGATCAAGTCTTTCTCTTTCAGCTTCATTCCTTGGAAGGCCGAGTAATATAAGATGTTAACCGCGCTGCCATTGTCGATGCATACCCTCGACACCCTGCTGCGACTTATTACTGCCTCTATTACTAACCCCCATTTGTGATTCCTCGACTTGGTACGTCATCTCTCGGCCCATACCCGACCTCCGTTGAAAGTCTTTGTTGCTTTCCATATCTCGAAATTTGTCTTCCGACCCTTGACCGGCTCGCGCTTTTCCGCTTCCCCGGCCCAAATATTGTGTTAACATAATTGTTAAATTTGGTTGTCTTCATATCTCGTCCCGACCATGATTATCCCTATCAAGATCGGAGATCGATCTCGCTGCCTCTCGATGATCTCTTCCCCGACATCCATCATGGTCGGGATTCTTTCTCTTATTGTTTCCATGCCCCTTGGGCTCAGTATAACGAGCTCGTCGACAACCTCATCCAGCTTGCCTTCTTGGATGCGAGGCCGATGTCTCTCTTCAAATCCATGCACTCATCAGCCAGCATGGCCTATGTCTCATGGAATTTTGAGAACTTGCTTGACCTCCGCCTTTCTCGAGGTTTCTTGATCGGTGGGGGCCTCTTTGCTAGGTTCTTTGATACCATGATGGGCGATGATCTCTCGATCTCGATCGGTTGAGAGGACAAAGTCTTTATCTCTCTTTCCTCCTTTTTTCTCTGACCGATCCGAGACAGGTGCTTCAACTCGATTAAACACAGAAGGTTTGTCGACTCGGTCCCAAACAGAAGCTTTCCTTTCGGTGTCGTGCTGTCGAGGTTGACTCTTTCCCGACCCTCGACTCTCTTTCCTCGGGTCCATCCACTCGGCTTGGGTGTGTCTGCGCACTGCCTCCTCGCCTTGACAAAATCTGTGGACCACGTTCACACACTCGTCCATCGTTCTAGGGAGAGTTCTACTCAACTTTTCATATAATTTAGTATTTCTCAGACCCCCTACAAACGAAGTGATCAGGAGTCTGTCTTGAGGGTCCTTCACTTGCATCGCTTCGATATTGAACCGTCTTAAGTACTCTAACACCGTTTCGTCTCTAAGCTGCTTCATATTCATGAGGTGCGTTTCGCTCAACTGGAACTTTTTATTGACGATAAAGGCGTCTCTAAACTTTCTGGCTAGCATGGGAAAACTGGAGATCGACCCGGGTCTCAATTTTGTAAACCATTCTCTGGCTCGACCTATGAGCAGAGTCTCGAATGCTCAGCACCGCATCTCGTCTGGCGCCCCATCTAACCTCATCTGCGATAGATACCTATGTAAATGGTCCTCCGGATCGGTGGTGCCATCATAAGGCTCTATCTTTGGAATCTTAAACCCCTTGGGTTTAGGAAAGTTTTCAATCTCCTTAGTGAAAGGAGATTCTAAGAACAATGAAACCTTGTTTTTTCCCAGAATCACATCCAACTCGCGTCTGGCGCTATCCTCCGCATCCCTTTGATGCTTCTGATGAATTTCCTTCCTCCGTTTTTCCACAGAGCTAGAGGATGCGCTGATCTCTTGAAACTGGGCTGGGTTAGGTTTAGGCATATTAATATTTAAACCTCCTCCCGGCTTTGTTGTTGCTGGGCGGATTCATCTCACGAGAACTTCTTCCATGATCTTTTGCAGAGCGCTAATGTCTTGACCTGCCAGTTGATCCACCAACAATTGCTGTTCTGGGGCTAGATCTTGCGTCTGTTTCAAAGGGTTTTCCTGGATCGGTTCCAGGTTCGGCTCTTTTTCACCCAACGCTTCTATGCCCACTTCTTCTTCTAACTGCAGATTTGGCGGATCTGTGTTCTTGGAAGTGGTCCTTCTGGGTGGTTTATCCTTGGACGGCATGTTCTCGGCGTATTCAACAATTGAAGGCCCTCCTTCTAGCGCCAATGACGATGACAAATTAGTCACCTATAAAGATCCGGGCTATTCTTCTATGAATGATGAATAACCAAGAGCCCTAGCCCAAGAACAAAGAGGGGGCGCGGGTATGTTTATGGCTGAATCTAAGTGGTATTCTCAGACTGCCTACGTATCCTGTTATAATTCCAGGAATCAAGCCGTACGTAGTTCCTGGAACGTTGTATTTATATAGACAATGCATGACCTAACCCTAATATGAGTCGGTTATGAGCTATTGTCGTATTTACCCTTAATTGGGCCTTACCCCTTGCCCAAGTTATCCTGTGGATAAATGGGCTAACGTAGCTGGTGTGGACTCTGTTCCCGACTTGGAGATCTGCCCGACATAGGGTGATCGAGCCTGGAACTATCACCCTGCACTGCTCGTAAGTCGATCGTCATATCCTCGAGTCTATGGCCTTGCCTTGGTCTCGAGGGTCGACATGCTTGCCACGGCTGCCATGTCGATCATTCGACTTGCTGGCCTTAATTGGCTTGCATTCCTTAACACGTGTACACATTGTAGGACCTACTCGATGACTGTATCTCGAGGTGCGTAACCCGGTATCGTCAGGGAATTTATAGAAGAAGAGCCGTAATGAGTAATAGATAAACTTGTACCGTCATCAATTGGTTTTAGCGCAACGGTAAGCGCTTGATCCCAATATGGTATCAGAGCCGGAGATCCTGAGTTCAAGTCATGCTTCCAATACAATTAAAAACAAAAAGAAAAAAAAACCAAGTGTTGGACCCCATTCTCTTCTTATACGCCCACACTTCCAAAAAAAAAAAAAAACAAGTCAAGTGTTGGGTCTCTCTCCCTTCTTATAGGCCCACACTTGAGGGGGCGTGATATAAGGAAATATAGTAGCATGTTAAGGGTGAATTTACATGCTTTATAACGTTATATTTTATAATGTTTTCCCCGACATTCGTATTAATCGCATGGAAATCACGTGTTTAAATGAATTATTGAGCGAATGACATTTTTAATGAGTTAATCGCAAAGTTGGTGAATTTATATGTTTTAATTATGATTTTATGGTTATTGGAATTGTGTTACGCTTTGCGGTGTTTTTGATGTGATGTAGATACATGTTGGAGGCTAAATTGATGATCAATGTTGATATAATTCGAGCTAAATCAAGATAGAGATGAGAAAAGAAGGATAAAGATGGAGAAAAAGAGATAAAGATCAAGAAATCGAAATTCAGTCATATTGGACTGGCGTCCAGGTCCCGTCCAGTGGACGTGCGTTTGATCAAATGGACGAGCGTCCAGGAGGGTATTTTACATTCGGCAAGTTTGGACGCGCAGGATGGACGCCCAGATCGACGGGCGTCGAAGAAAATTCGCCCGACTCAAAGTTCAAAACGAGAGCGGACGACGGCGCCCGTAAGAATGGACGGGCGTCCACGGCCGACTGAAGCACAACCGACCTAGCTTATGACCTAGCCGACTTATTCACCTATTTAAGCAGCAGCGCCCCAAACCTAGCACACACGGAGAGATACGCGTGGAGACATTGAGAGAGTCAAAAATTCATAAACAGCAGCAGTTTGTTCTTCTTTTTGTTTTCTTTTATGCAATCAAAATGATTTGTTGATTTCAAGACTATTATGAGTAGCTAAACTCCCGGGTTGGACGAACGGGTGAAGCAATTCAAGAGGTGTTTGGTTTTCTTATTTTCTGCGTTTTGCAATCAATAAAGGTCAGATTTTTATTGCGTTTAATTCGTGCTTCATATCGATAGATAAAGCCTGTGATATTTGTTTGACGATAGTTGAATGAATTCTAGATCACCGCAATAGTAATCAGTTTAATCGATTTGTCTAAAAGCGAAAGTTATCAAATTGTTAACCTAGATAATAGATTCGAAAGAATTTGTGCCTATCGTGCTTAAATAATCAATCTTTGATAAAAGTTGATAAACGGATTATCTAAGAAATTAGTAATCTGCTTTGGGTATAGGTTAATCTGGGCCTTTAGTAATTTGTATGCGTAGGAGTTAGAATCTTTTACCATTTATCTTGAATTGTGGATCCTTGTTAAATGCGCTTTCTCCCCATTATTTGATAAACCTAGAATTGTTACTCGTGACACTTTTTGCCTAAGCTTTAATACACATTCAACCTCACGTTCCTCGTGGGATCGACCCGGAATAATCACTTTACTACAAGCTTTGCACTTGGAGCAACTAACCGGATTTTTATTACTTGTCTTTTTGTTTCGTTTACAAAAATCCACCACAAGTTTTTGGCGCCGTTGCCGGGGAACTTGGCACGGTTTTATGTGTTTTTAGCATAAGATTTAGGTAGATCATTATTTCTTTGTTTTAGTTAGGGTTTAGGGTTCTCCTTAGTAGAGCCTCTTTTTCGCAATTTCGCTTCGTTCTTATTCTTCCGGTACCAAACGAAAGCGTCTGGATCTTGGACGCCCGTCCGGCTGAAATTTTCGATCCAATTTTATTTTTATTCACTCAAACGAAGCGCCCATAATATTTGGACGCCCGTTCAGGTATTTCGCTAACGGACGAGCGTTTGTGTCACTAAACGCCCGTCCAAATTAATAATTCCACCTGCACGCCCGTCCATAACCTTGGACGCCCGTGCATCTTTCGACTCGACTTTCTTCTCTTTCTCTTTCTCTCCTTAGTTTGACTTCGTTATATGCAAACACGGAAGTAAACAAGGGGCGATTAATTTTGAGCCTGAGCTTGAACGAGGCGTAGTTCGAGTAAACCGTAAACGAAAAGTTCGAGCCCGTTCCGATTCCCGAAGAGGAAATCGAAGAGAGTTCGAGTGAAAAACTCTTCGAAGATAATTTCTTATCCAACCTCTTCTTTGAGGAAGAAATTACCGTCTCAATGGCTCAAGCCAACCGTACCTCTGGCGACTATGCCACTCCCGGTGATGTTAATATTCGTTCGGTTTGTAGTTATCCCTACCGATGACTCCGTTTGAGATAAGGCCACTCATCCAGATGGTGCAACATGCATCAACTTTCATGGGTATCAATCTGAGAACCCCTACGCATCTTTATGTATTTACGGGTATATGCGATACTACTCGCATTAAGGATGTCGATCAAGACATCATTAAATTTGAATCTATTTCCATTCTCACTCCGTGGAGAAGTAATGGAATGGTTTAAATCTCTCCTTCGAATCTATCCAAACTTGGGCCCGACTTGAAAGTCAATTTTAGCCCAGTGCTTCCCTCCGTCTAAGGCGACTCAATGTCTTAACGAGATCTCAAACTTTCATCAAGCTGAGTGATGAGTCCTTCTTTGAAGCATGGAAGCGTTTCAAAATTTCGTTAAACAAGTGCCCCATCACGGAATGGATTTGCAGAGGAAGGTCCATACTTTCTTGATTGGTGCGAATGAGTCCACTAAAGGGATGGTCAACTCTCATCCTACGGAGAGTCTTCTTGAAAACCCCACAACAAGGGTGGGAGTTATTTGAAGATATAGCTAGGTACAACTATGCACCCACGTATCAATCACCAACGATCCTCTTTGTACCCAAAATCGAAGAAGTCAACAAACGAGAATCATGGTCAAATGATTGCGACCGCAAGCTCAACTTTCTCGCTTTGACCATGACTAAAAATCAGTCCCTCTCCCAACAGAATGCACAAGTATTCTCTTGCGATAATCGTTATCGATGGTCACATCGGTAACCATCGCCAAGACACTCCTACCCCCGGTTTTCAAGCCAATGCTGTTCAACAAACAAGGCAGTATGATTCTGTAAACTGTTATACCTGTGGACTTAGGGGTCACATTTCTACAACATGCCCCTTGAATGTTGGAAATGAGAGATACAATTCTTCTGGCCCGCAAAACCAGAGATTTTCAAACCAGAATAGAAATTATGCTCAGAATCAAGGTTATGACCAAAACCGCACTCACAATTCGGGCTCCAATCAAAATTCGGGGCAGAATACTACTCGCAATACCTACTACCAGAACCCCAACTCAAGTCAAAGTTCCAATTCTCAACCAAGAACGAATCCAACCTGGCCCGCTAATCAAAACTCACAGCAGAACCGCCCTGATCAGGACTCCTCGGGCTCTCAGAACCCTCAAGGATCTTCAACTTATGGTACCACCCCTACAAGAGCAGAGTATGAAGAGCAACAGAGGACGATGAAGAACTTAGAAAGACAGTTAGGACAGATAGCTGAACAATTAGCCGCCAGACCCCAAGGTCAGCTACCTAGTTTTACAGAAAAGCACTACAAGAAAACTGGCTTTTAGTGACAAAAACTAATGACGGGATGTAAATCCCGTCATTAAAGGTAGTTATAATGACGAGACCAAAATTATTTTGCTACTTGATGACCAAATACTAATTCTCGTTATTAGTGGATCATAGTTCCCGTCATTAGTGGTCCAATAAAATGATTACCCTCATTATCCATACAATTTTTTTAAAGGAATATAAAACTTAATGCAAAACCCACCCATTCCAAAAAAAAAAACCTTATTCGACCCAGTCATATTTTTCAGATAATTCCCAATTCCTAACCATAGAGTATTCCAAAAACACCCAAATCGGCTACCGCTCCTGCATCCTCCTCCCAAATCGAGTAAAGAATTCTTGTAAATCACCATGGCTGTTCGTTCTTTCCCAGCTCTTAGGGCGAAATGTTTGTCCAGCGATAAGCGCCTTATGGAGGAATTATTGAGCTATACTAGTTCCATAAATGATGAAGAACCAGACTCCGGTTAAATCATTTTGAATCTGCAACGGTAGCTTCTGTTGGCCGGAAATCGACTTCGTCAGAGTTCTTTTGCATCCTGGGCGATTATGACACTACAACAGCAGCCATGGCAGATTTGGTGGCTCTTTTTTTTTCATACGAATGTTGATATTGCAGCTTCTACTTCCGGCAAGGGGAAGGAGACAGAGTTTCCACCTAGGATGCTTTAGATGGCGTTTGAGGACCATCCCACCTCTGGTAAGAAATTACCAACACCACAGGAAGCCCCTTTGCTTGTTCATTCCAATTGTGATATTGGTATATCTTTTTCACCCCTGAAACCTACGGGAGTTGAAGTGGTAAATGACAAAACTGAAAAATCTATTGAAACTAATGGAATGAAAGTCAACAGGGAATTAACATACTTTGATAGCAGAGTGATAATTCATGACACTAAATTATGTATGCATACTCCCAAATTTCAGCCTAGTATCTTAGATGCGAATGAGGATGTTGATAAGGATACTTTTTTGTGCCTAATTGGGTACTTTGTGGGTAGATTTCCAGTTAAAAAGCTTTTGAAAACTTAAGAGCAAAATGGTATGTTTATCATAAAATAATGTACTATTCCTCAGGTTGGATAATCTTCAATTAAATTTTTCAGTGAGAAGACCTTTCTAACCTCCACAATGGATGTCTCAACTTTGTTGAAGGTAACTCCCTGCTTT
Organism: Gentiana macrophylla; assembly: GCA_026214975.1. Classification (NCBI taxonomy): domain Eukaryota; kingdom Viridiplantae; phylum Streptophyta; class Magnoliopsida; order Gentianales; family Gentianaceae; genus Gentiana; species Gentiana macrophylla. Next base: position 10,366,266 of record CM047813.1, read on the forward strand.
TGAAAAAAAAGTCTCCAAGTGTTTAAATTCAATCAAGAGGATATCCGTATTATGCCGATCGGGGTTCAATTGCAAGAGAATGATATGATATGCAACTGTATATCTGTATGATTCATTGATATCTGTTTTGGTCCACAATCTATTGGCAAAACTGTCAAGCATAGTCCATAGAGTCTGAGTTGTGCAAGTCTCCAAACATGACTAAGTATGTAATCATTTTTGTTTGAGCCACCTTGTTGATAATTTTCCAGTGAGGTATTTTGAATCTCATTAATCATGTATTGTATGTTCTACAAATTCCTGTTGAGATAGAGTTTCTCATTAGAGTTTCTCTTATAACCCTGCAAATCTGCTTAAAGTCGCTGGGAGTTACATTTAGTCAGTGGGAACTAAGTTGCTTTAAAATGACTAGAAGGAATGTTGATTAGGTAGACACTAAATACCGACACTCTTGTTCAGATTGTCAGTTTTTTTTACCATTGATTGTTGTATTATGTGTTATTGTGTGATTTTTTTTTACTTTTACATGTTTTGTTTTTTATTAGAATACACAATAATTTAATGTGTCATGTTTTGTCTGTTTAATTAAGCAATGAGTGCCTATCTAACTTTTTTTGTTTCTTGTATGTAGTTGTGTGTTGTTAATATTGTGGTATTGTTGGTTGATGTTCTTTCTGCCTATTGGCACTAGGATCATTGAAGGTTAGACGTTAAAAACAATATGTTAGATATGAGATATGATTCAACTCGTGATCATGTACTCTTAAAGTCATACCATAGCTCTTGATGTACCAATTTTCTTGTACATGGGTGGCCTTCATCTATATGTATGTACATTGAAATATAACTATATAGTACGTAAGCATGAAAGTTGTTTAAGACAAAATTTGGCTATTCCCTAATAAACAACATGATACTATGGTGCGTGTTACCATATTTGTATGTATCTTGTGGTAATTCTTTATGATATGTATGCTACGGATTAACACTCAATACAGTCCTACTTTATGACCATGACCAATATTGATGTTATGCATTGTCTATTTCGCTTCCATTTGTTCATGTTTATTGTCCATTTGTACCCATCATGTGATTTCTGTGGCTCTTCATTAGCACAAGTAAGGAAAGCTTAAGTTACAGCTTAACTATGGGTACTATAATCCTTTATAGCAGTTTTTGAAGTCTTATGTATTCATGGGCCTTTTTGCTTTACAAATTTCTAAGTGATAAGTGTTAGTCTTCATTTGGTTTTCGCAATATGTGAGTTTAGGTACTCTTGATACCAATGCGGTCTCTCTGTTGGTTTTTCTTCTTCCATTTATGGTTTAGGTAAGTTTTGCTACTACAATGCAATATCATTTCTTTTTTTGTTCTTACGCTTTTTATTTTTTATTTTTGTTATTCTAGTTTGTGTTATAGGCACACCAGTTTACCGGCACCTATTCTCTCACCTTTTTCATTCAGGTCAGTAATTTACTTCATGTTTATCCCTCTGTTTCTTTTCATATCATACATACGAGGAAACCTGGGATATAAAATAAAAAACTTCACTTTTAGTGCTTCATTCTTCTTGAATAAACGTCTGTACACCAAGAAAAGCCAATATAACACCAATTTTACTCACTACATCATCCCAAGTGCCTAAATTATGGGAAAAAGTTGTCTGCCTAATACGTTGTATAAAAGTTGTATTGGATTGTACTAGGGATTCAAAAGCATGCTTAGTTGCTATTATCTTAAAGAATATAGGTCACCTTTTCAATAAGGAAGATTCAAAAACCAATATTGTGTTAGGAAATAAATTCAGGGACGAGGAAGAATTATTCAGTTTTGCTGAAAAATAAAAGCTTAAATGTGCAAGCTTTCTATACTTTGAACCAACATGCATGCTATACAGTCCATTTTAGGAGTTAATATAGCTATTAAACTTATAACATAAATCCTTTTTGCAAGATGAAATTAGATGCTAAACTCAAAACAAAACGATATTTTGAGTTTTATGTATGATATCAACATGTACATATCATGTTTACTAAGTGTTCATGTTATTAACCATATTAAATAATTTATTCTATACAGGGTTTATGGTGTTTCTTGTGTGACATAGTTTAGTTCAAAACGTATGGATTATTATAGTCTAATTGAGCTACCATAGTTAGGTGTTCTTGGTATGGACCTTTTCTTGGTAATCATGGGTGAGCTTACTAACATTACATTTTTCCCTCCGGAGGGACTATTCTTGTTACAGGTCATAGTTTAAACAACTTGGCAGACATTCTAGGACATTTACTACCATGGATTCTTCCCATGTACTATAACAAAAATTGTGCCCGCTTCGTCATAGATTTACGTATAGAACAATCTTTACCATACAATGTAGCTGATAAAGCCACAATTGCTACTATTGTGGTTGATGATGAGGCGATCTGTGTGCATGCTGCTACAACTAAAAGCACCGTGAAGGGCAAAAAAAAGTAGAGGTAATCAATTTCCCTTTACTTCTTCCGCCTATGTAGCCAAGTATTTGTTTGTGAAAATTTTGCCTTGTTCTTATGGCAAAAGTCCATATATTATGCATGTTAGATTTGCATATTGCAATATCTAATTGTTTTGGTAAAACCGAGTCTTATTCAGGTCAGCTAATTTTTTCAAAAGTTTAGTTTGTCTCAGTTTTGCTTTGTAGTTGCCTACAATTAGGATTTGGTTAGAACTAGTGAATATAATTGTTTGTGTTCAGCTTTGATATAAGTCTGCATATTTTAATCTCCTTGTTTTCCTGTTTAGATTACTTAAGAATATGTCTTGGCTTTCCTCTAGTTTTGGTTGAGTCTGCCCTGATGTTTAAAGTATATAATCTTAGTATTAAAGTCTTGAGCAAGAGTCCGTTTTGTTTACTGTTTTAATGTCTTGTCCACATTAGTTTTAAGTACTTTGTTTTATCAAGTCATGCATTCTTGTTAGGAATTGTTTATATGTTGTATTTGGTATAAAGTCAGAGCCTGACCTTTGTTGAACTTGTTATGCCTGCATTTTTGTATTTGTCTATGATGCTGTCTGGTTTGATAACGGTTTGCCTGCTTTGTTGCCTTGGATTTGTTTACAATATTGTTCAAATCTGTTTGCACAGTCTGTCTAAGTGTTGATTCTAGTTATCTATTTGAATACAAGATTTCTAATTGTTTGGTTTGTCTGATAACATGCCATTATGTCTATCTAATTGTTTGGTGCTTACGTTATTCAAGTATGGAATCTATTGTTATGTCATCCATGATATGTGTTACATGAGTTTGAGCTATATGATATATGTCATGATCATTATTTGTGTGATAACCATGTTGATATCAATGTGGGTAATATATGATTGAAATACGGTTTCAAGAACAATGTAGTAAAGAGAAAAAAGCTTTATGTGATAGTTACTTTTATGATGCAACCTGTCAACCCTCTATTCTAGTTGTGTCTCGATCCTAAAATTTATATTTTTAAATCTAGACGATAATCTAAAATTTGAACATCAATCAACTTGACCTAGCGTATATGAGTTTTCAATTTCAGAATTTGATCTCTCTTGTGTTAAATTTTGATATAAAATTGTCATCTAGTATGCTTAACTGATATCTTGAATTACTCTAAGTTATCTGAATTACTGAGTTGGTTTGTATCTTGTTGTATGTAACTGTTAAATCAAATCGATACATATCATACTTGAATTTGTGAAACTGGGCTTATTTTTTTGTTTACACTATTGTAACTGATTGACACTAGTTTGACGTGAATCAGCGTGACACATTCTGTGAGTTGTTAGGTTAATATTCTTAATTTGATTGATACTTGAAATTACATAATGAACTTGTTATATCTTAAAAATTTGTGTTTATATCTCTAATATTTGCTCACGTTTGAAACTAACTTTCTAGGAACTTTAGCTGCTACAAGTTAAGTCTTGACTTTGTTCTAGACTTTGACTTTTCAAACTAATCTTTGTGTGATCTTGAACTTGAATTAGCAAGTTTAATGTTCTGAACACTTGTGCACGCTAGTTCTATTTATACTTGTGTCATAATACTTGTAGAGGATCATTCTTGAATATTTGCATCAGTGAATTTTCAACCTAATTTTAAGTGTATTTGCTTTACTAGTTTGACTAAGTAAGTCAATTATTTATTAGTTTTTCACTTGAAGTTATACTTGGTGCAATCTAGCATATTTGGTTTGAATCTTAAGAATCTATTCATATTCATAGATTATTGTATGACTGTTTTCTCAACTGTAATAGGTTGGAACTGGGATATGTATATTACTTCCTAGGGAGAACTGCAATCATATTCTATGCAAGATCAATACTTGAAATTGTTGGTACGCTCAATTAACTAATATTTATAAAATACTTGAATTTCGTAGCACTTTCAGTATGTATTAACGTTGAACAAAGTTAAAATCTTAAGGAACTTTATTAGATGACAAGGTGCAATTTAGGCATTGGCACAACACTAACAACTTTGATTCATGCTTGCATGAGTTATCGCCATGACTTATAAACATGGTTTCTCCAAATCTTATGTGATTTCTTACTAAGGAATGAATTTATTTGATCATTAGCCTTGTTGGTCAGGAAACAAGTTGATTATTTTATAACGGTTTGAATTTTGTCATGGAGGTTACATTTGTTCGTTGAATAATTGTAATGTCATAACAATTATATTATTTTTGTCTATGTAGGAAAGCATTTCAACACAGGAAGGAATGAGGTTTTCAATTTTGGCCAAGATATAAAGCAAAGAGAGAAAGGTGTGCTTTGTTGTTTACTTGATGGAATGGTCAGGGCTATCTGGCCTTTCTTGTTTTGTGTTCAGTATAGATTTTGGGGTGGCCCATCTCTTTTGATTGAGTTTTTCTAATGGGGTGGCCTTGTTGGCCTCTTTTATGCTTTCTTACTTGATGGGGTGGCCCCTGCCCTATTTGCCTTGCCGGCTTTTTTTTGCTTGCTTGATTGGTAATTTTCATCATAAAAAGCGTATTAAAAGGGTCCAATGACCATATAATGAGGGTATATGTCATCATTAAATCATGATTTAATGATGATAAGATGACCTTATAATTAGGGGTAATGTCGTCATTAAGTCATGATTTTGTAAGAGGAGAATGACCTTATAATGAGGGCATATATCGTCAGTAAATCATGATTTAATGATGGGAAATGACCATATAATGAGAGGATATGTCGTCATTAAGTCACTATATAGTGAGAGGAAAAGACCGTATAATGATGGGATTTGTCGTCATTAATTAGGTTTTTAATAAAAGGAAAATGGTCCTATAATGACGGGATATTTCCTCATCAAATCATGTTTCAGTGAGTGAAAATGACTCTATAATAAGGGGATGAGTCGTTATTAAACATATTATTTAATGACGGGATACCACTGTCATTGAATGTGTTACACAAAAAATGACGGGAATCACTTTCCCGTCATTGTTACCTTTAACTAGAGAGGCAGGCATGAGAGGAAATTTCCCATCATTAAAAATCTTTAATGACGGGAATCCGACATTTAATGACGAGAATTCCCGACATTAAAACCCGAATTTCTTGTAGTGAAGAATCCTAAAAGTGGGCATGCAGCCCAAGCTGAAGCGAGAACAAACCACTGTTCCGAGCTCGCACCCACTACTCCCTATGGACAAGAGGAGTCCAATGCTATGAATTTGAGATCCGGTACACAATTGCAACAACACCCTAGTTATAGACAGAACCAGGGAAACGAGTAAACCCTCCTACCCCTGATTCGGTAGGAGGGGAAGAATCGCAGTCCCCTGACTTGGATGAAGAGAAAAATGAAAATGAGATCGAAGCTGGAAAAGGATCTCGGGTGATTGAAAACCAAATTAATGAACCAGAGAAAGTCACTCAGGCAGAGGATCCCCTGACGAGTGAAAAGACTGAAAAAGTGGTGAGGTGGAAAGATCTTGAGGACAAAGCTATACGGGCTTCCTCCACTAGGAAAGTCTTCTCCGAAGAAGAACTGAATAAGCTCCCGTTCCCACCAAGGAAGCACAACATTTCCTTATCTGAAGACAAGAAGTATGACAAAGTACTCAACCTACTAAGAAACACTCAAGTAAATTTGCCTTTATCCGAAGTATTGGTTGAAATGCCTAAGTACGCCAAGTTTGTGAAGGATGTTGTTTCGTCGAAGAAGAAATTGGGTGAAATGGAGAAAAGATTGGGAGAAGAATGCTCCGCTATTGCCGACGGAGGAATTCCTGAAAAGCGCAGCGATCCCGGAAAATTGGTGAAGTCTGTTATTCAAGGTGTGTACTGTTTTTGGCTTGGAATTTACCCTATCATTGGAAGTGTCAAGCTTAAAATGGATCAATTATGTAGGAGGTTTTTGTGAGGGGGTTCCTATGACTCTAACAGGAAATCTCTTGTTGGATAGAAGAAAGTTTGTCTGCCAAAATCTGAAGGTGGCTTAGGGATATTTCAGTTGGAGGCTTGGAATCTTGCTCTTTTATGTAGGCTTTTGTGGAATTTCCAATGTAAGAAGGACTGTCTTTGGGTGAAATGGATCAATGTAGAGTACTTAAATAATGATGATCTTTGGTCCTATCCTTGCAATCCTGGGGATTCTGCTTTAATCAAAACTGTGTTCAGGATTAGGGATAGGATTCTGGAGAGTGCCGGTTCTTTTGGTGCTGCTGCTGCTATATTGAAATCCTGGTCTTTTGGCCCTAAGTTATGCCCTAGCAAAGCATATAACTTTTTCAGGCATCACAATTCTAAGGTTTGGTGGAGCAGAACTGTTTGGAACCCTAGAGCCACTCCAAAACACTGTTTTTTTTTACTATGGATGGCTATGAATCAATCTTTGTTGACTACTGATAAGCTTCATTTTGATGACAAGCTTTGCTCATTATGTGGTTTGGTGAATGAATCTGCCTCTCATCTTTTTTTTTTTTTCAGTGTCCTATCTCCTGTATGATTTGGGGCAAGATCAGAATGTGTCTTGGTATTAATAGAAGACTGGAAACTATTACTGCTGCACTTAGATGGCTGAAGCTGAATTGCAGGGGAACTTCTCATGCCAATGTGGCTAAATCTGCCTCTGTTTCTGTTGTAGTTTACTGGAATTGGTTCATGAGAAACAGAAAGAAGTTTGAGGGGATATCTTTGAAGACTGATGTTGTGTTGTTCTGCATTAAAACACATATGTTTTACATTATGCAGGCTGCTTTTCCCTTGTACATTTTTACCCCTTGATGGCTAGGTTTTGTATATCTTTTGTGATTTCTATGAGTGCTTGCTGGTGGTTGTTTGAGATTATTTTGTTTCTCTACACACCTGGGGATATGCTCTGCGAGTTATGCTCTCATATGACCCTTTTTTTTGTGCAGTTTTTGGGTGTTGTCTTGTGTTTAGTGGCTGTTGTTCCTTCTAGCATATAACCTCAGGGGTCTTATGCTTTTAGGAATTAACAAATCTAACCTCATTTCAACATTTGTATATGGGAGGTAGCTCTTCTCTGTTTAGGATGTAACTTTCTTGTAATTTTGCATACCTTGGTTATAAAAATTTTACCTTTAACCAAAAAAAAAAAGACAAATTCATAATAAATAGACAAAAATACCCTTTTACACATTAAACACATAGTAACACTAGATAAAATGTAGTGAATAAACAAGAAACAAGTAGTAATGTATTGTAAAATATCGTAACATCCAATGAAAAAGTAGTAACGGCCAATAAACAAGTAGTAACTGCCTAAAAACAAGTCGTAACAGCCCGTAAAAAATAGTAACGGCCAATAAACAAGTCGTAACATCCCATAAACAAGTCGTAACATCCTATAAACAAGTCGTAACAGTCAAAAAAATGTAGTAACGTTAACAAATTAACAGTAACAACCCTAAACCATAAACTTTTTCAAAAAAAAAAAAAAAATACAGCCTGCTTCTCCGGCAACCATGGCCGCCGTTAACTCCTTCGCCGGTGCACATGGCCCCAGCCCGGCGGCACAGCCGTAGGATATGAAGTAGCAGCCGGATTTTTTGCAGATGAAGCAGCAGCTGGCCATTTATGGCAGCCACTCATCCGGCCATCAATTATCGCCGCCGTCGGGCTGCTCGACGACGTTGAAGAAATTGAACGTCAATATCTGAGGTTATACCTTTTGAACGTCAATTTCTGTGGTTATACCACCAAGCAGACTCCCTCTTTTTTTTTTCTTTACCGTTCTCAAATCTAGGTCAAAAAAAAAGAAAAAAAAGAGCAATAGCTTCTGAAATTGCAGCCATGTCCACCTCCTCCACCATCACTTCTCCCGCCGCCGCCGCTGTTGATGCCACCTCCCTGCCCCCACTCGTCACCATCAATTCAGGGGTTCTAGCACCGATCAAATTGACCCGTGACATTTATGCAATCTGGGAGATTCAGTTTCGATCCTCCTCGAAGGTTACGACCTATTCGGTTACGTAAACGGCACCAACTGCAACCTCCGGCCACCATCACTTCTAAAGGGTGAGTAGGCTGTATTGCCGGAGCTCTAGGATTTGTAATTTTTTTTGGAGAAGCGGCTGAATAAAGTGATTTTGGGATTAGGCTTTGAAGGGTATTTTGGGAAGAATTAATAGGTTTTGTCCTGATTAAATTTTAGTTGCCTTGAATCCTGATATTTTTATTAGTGTGTCGTTCTTGACAAAAACCTATATTATATATTATGAAATATAAATCTTCTTTTTTGTCTAATACAATATAAATCTTCTATCTAAACCAAACGTGACTTTGTATCCAACAATTATATTACTTTTATAATAACTATTTGCGTGAACTTTATAACTATATATTTATCGAAAAGAAAACTTTATAACTATGTAATTAAAATCTATCTATAATAATTATTTCTGTGAACATATAAAAAAAATCATAGGAGAGCCAAAAATCCATTTTTTATTAAAAAGAATCAAGGCACAAATTTTTTTTAAAAAATTATTAAATAAAATTCGTTGGACAAAACAACCCTGAAATACCAACAACAAAAAAAAAGTTTAGTCTGAAAATGAAATATACATAAAAAAAAAACTAAATATTTGTTTCTCTCCTACACCATTTTTTAAGGGAATCTTTATTCACACCACAGTTGATTTACCGTGTACCACAGTACATGTGTACTACATTAGAGCTGATTCTGAGAAAGTGAGCCAATATTCAACATTTCCAATGTCGATCATGGTTCGACAGTGTGGGAAGTCACATGTTGGCTCACATAATTGACTTTCACATGGTCAATTCTATGAAAATAGTGTGGTACACCCGTAGGTGAAGGACATCGGGTATATCAACTGTGGTGCGAATAAATGCCCCATTTCTTAAAGCCGAATCTCACTCCTTTATGTTCGCTATCTCTTCTGAAAGGAATAGAGAAAGAATGCTCTTTACATGCCCTTTGAGGCGAAAAAACTTTCACAAATGCCTTTCTCATGTCTTACTCTATTCTTTGGTAGAGAGGTTTTCGGGTGTATGATTCGAAAGAGGTCATCGTCCTGACAGACAAGACAATGCATCGGTTACCCAAAGTATACTTTCCCGTAAGGGGAAAGATTAGCAAAAATATGAACTCAATCAGCGAAGCACGAACGACTACATTTTTCTTTTTAAGATCGATCGAGCAAGAGGATTTAATGCACTGAAGAGGGAGCAAATTATGTAGGTTGTGTCCATTCTAGAAATGTAGTGGTTGCTCGACCAAAGTTGGTCAAAGAATTGGGTCTTTGCCTGGCCAGAAGACTGATGAGACCAAAAGTGAAGCCACGTACCATAACATGGTCAATAAAACTAAATATTAGTTTCTCTCCTACAAACTTTTTAAGGGGATCTTTATTCACACCACAAATGATCTACCGTGTACCACACTACATGTGCACGACAGTAGAATCGACTCTGTGAAAGTCGATTCTGTGAGCCAACATTCAACATCTTACAATGCGGGAAGTCGCATGTTGGCTCACAGAATCGACTTTCACAGGGTCAATTCTATGAAAATGGTGTGCTACACCCATAGGCGGGGGACATCGGGTATATCACTTGTGGTGCGAATAAATGCCCTCTTTTTTAAAGCCGAATCTCACTCCCTATTTATGTTCTCTATCTCTTCCGAAATGAGTAGAGAAATAAAGCTCTTTACATGCCCTTTGAGGTGAAGAAACATTGACAAATGCCTTTCTCTTGGCTTACTCTATTCTTTGGCAGAGAGGTTTTCGGGTGTATGATTCGAAATAGGTCATCGTCCTGACAGACAAGACAAAGAATCGGTTACCCAAAGTAAAACTTTCCCGTAAGAGGAAAGATTAGCCAAAATATGATCTCAGTCAGCAAAGCATGAACGGCTACATTTTTCTCTTTAGGACCGATCAAGCAAGAGGATTCAATGCTATTTAGAGGGAGACAAGTATGTAGGTTGTGTCCGTTCCAGAGATGCAGCGGTTGCTCGACCAAAGCTGGACAAAGAATTGATTCTATGCCTAGCCACCGATGGGACTTTAGAAAAGAATAGTGTAATCACCCATGGAATTCAAAAGGAATACGAACGATCATCCATTGTAGCGAGGCTTTAGTTTGTATTTTATTGGTATGAATCCTCTAACCATAACAATAAAATACATAATTTTATAACTAAAAATGTTTATAACATTTTTGTTTTTGAAAAAATGTTTATTTAAAAGAACGCTTATGAGTAAGCGAAAAAAAAAAAAAAATGATACCATGATTGTATAACAATTATCACTATTTGAGGTATTTTTATTTTCTTAATGAACGTACTTTCTTTATATTAATGTAAGTTGCACAGTCTGTACCAACCAAGTCCTAAGTAACAAACTGAAGAAGCATTACATAATTCCCATAATCATTTATAAGAACCTGTTAGCAGAACAATTCAGCCAACAAAAGCGCCGCCAATCTGATTTTATTACACTATGTCCATGAGTAACCGGGAACTAGCAACTAAATATTCTTCTTAAAGATTAGACTCAAAAGGTTGAACAAGAAGCGGTCCACTTAAGCAAAGATATGAAACTATTTGACCATGTCAAAGTGGCCAAGAGGTCAAGACAGACAGGCCATTCAAATATGTTATATTCTGCTCCCTAAATCATTTTAAGTATGGATGATTTGTGAATCTTTAGCACAAGTATGGGTGTTTTAAGTACAATCATTTGGAGAAAGCATCCTAGTGTACAACTAAGAATAGGAAAATAAGATACTCACAAAAGCCTTGAATGCAGGCTTGAGTGCTGCCATTTCATACATACAGCAACCTGAAAGGAAAAAAATATTAAGATTGAAAGAGACATAGGTTAAACTATATGCTAGCCTAACTTAACATTTGTATAGTCAAGAGAAAGAGGAAGATGCACACATACACACACGCACACATGTTCACACACACACACACACATCTCGTGTGTTGGAACCATCTAAAATTTGTAGAAGCTTTATGACTAGATAACAAAAAGAGAGAAAAGATTCTTCAATAGATTTGCAAATGATCTTACTTAGATTTGTTCTTCATAGTACACAGCATATATATCAATATACCGAAGACAATACCTATACTACCCTTATACTAAAGGATAATACCAATGATACCCTTACAACATCTATTTATTAATTCCCTCTCTCAAACTATGTGCACTAGACATAACATTTAGTTTGATTCTGAACTTGCTGAATTGACTAATAGGTAGGGCCTTAGTAAAGGCATCAGCAACTTGAACTTCTGAGGGAATATAGCTAATTGACAACTCCTTATTGAGAACATTGTCTCTAACAAAGTGAATATCAACCTCTATATGCTTGGTTCTAGCATGATACACCGGGTTTTGAGCCAATGAAGCAGCTCCCAAACTGTCACACCAGGCTATAGGAGTTTTGGACATTCTGATCTTCATTTCCTGTAGTAATTGACCAATCCAAGCTGATTCAGCAGCCATTTTAGACAAGGATTTGTACTATGATTCAGTACTAGACCTAGACACCACAGCTTGCTTTTTAGAACACCCGGAAACAAGAGATGAAACCAGAAAAACACAGTATCATGTCACAGATTTTCTGTGTGAAGGGAAACATGCCCAATCAGCATCAGAAAAACCCTGTAACTGCATTGATCCACCAGCTGGAATGAATAAACAGTAGTGCAGAGTTCCCTTCGAGCACATTTTTCAGTGAAATCCAATGCTCATATGTTGGTTCCTGCATGAATTGACTAAGGTAATTGACAACATAGGTCAGATCTAGTCTAGTGGAAGTAAGAAACTGCACTCCTCCAATTTCACTTCTATATAGAAGTGGATTCTACATAGGTTCTCCTTGATTGGGACTGAAGTGAACACCAACTGACATGGGTATATTGCAAGGTTTGATATTCTCCATGTTTAGTCTTTGCAGCAACTGACTTGCATAGTGTTTCTGTGAGAGAACCAACCCATTTCATCTCTATAAGCCTGCATTCCAAGGAAGTGTGCTATATGACCCAAATCTTTCAGAGAAAATCTTGAATTTAGCATTTTGATGAATTTCTGGATCAAATTATTTGAGCTCCCTGTCATTAGGATATCATCCACATATATGAGCACTTACATCATATCTTTGTCAGTCTATAGAATGAACAAAGAGGTATCTGCTCTGGATTGAGTAAAAACCCAGCTTAGCATTTGGGATCTAAGAGCACTAAACCGGGATCTTAGAGCTTGTTTAAGACCATATAAAGCTTTATTAAGCTTGCACTCATAATGAGGCTTGACAGGATCTATAAAACCTTCAGGTTGTGGCATGAAAATAGCTTCATCAATTGGTCCATTTAGAAAGGCATTGTTGATGTCCACTTGCCTAATGGACCACTTGAACATAACAACAACAGTGAGGACAATTCTGATAGTAGATGCCTTGGAAACTGGGCTAAAAGTATCAGTAAAGTCTACCCCATATTTCTGTAGGTACCCCTTAGCAACTAGCCTGGCCTTGTGTTTCAAAATGCTTCCATCTGGTTTCAGCTTCAACTTGAACACCCATCTATTCCCAAAAAGATTCTGTCCTAAAGCTGCTGGAACCAAATCCCATGTATGATTTTGTTACAGGGCTTTGAACTCTTCCATCATAGCCTATTTCCATTGAGGACTATTCAATGCATCAGATACTCTCACTGTTTCCACTTTTGGATCTTGTCTGCATAGGATGGCCAGCAGGTTTAGGTGAGGAAATTTCCTGGACAGGACTCGTAGGAGGAGAATGATTAGATAAGCTTTCACCTTCATGATCTGAAGAATCAGATTGATAATGAACTCTAGAAGATGAAGGACTCAAGGAAGGACTGGATGGTGTGACTATAAGAGGAGTTTTAGAATGTGTAGAATGATTGTCAGAGATAGGACTAGCTTCAAGATCACTATTATTCTGATTGCTGACAATAGGACTGGATTCTACTATTTTATCAGGAGAATTATTAGAACTAGGGCCAGTAGAGTTTGGAATAACATCATTAGACTGAGGAAACTCAAAAGGCAGATGAAAGGTGTTGATCAGATTAGGATCAACAAGAACAGCTCTATTAGGACCTAGTTAATAAATAGATGTTGTAAGGGTATCATTGGTATTATCCTTTAGTATAAGGGTAGTATAAGTATTGTCTTTGGTATATTGATATATATGTTGTGTACTATGAAGAACAAATCTAAGTAAGATCATTTGCAAATCTATTGAAGAATCTTTTCTCTCTTTTTGTTATCTTGGTATCAGAGCCTGGGTATGTCGATGCAACAACTCCACTGATGAGCACCGCCGCATCTCTTTCTTCCTCCGCCGCTGATGGAGCGGCCGGAGCATCCACAGCTGCAACGGTGGGAGTCCCCTTCACACCAACAAACACACAGACCCAAAATGGGTCGAAGATTGGCACTCAGAATGTGTCTTCCGTTGGTGCTTCTGCAATTCAAACCGGAGCTCTACCCACCGGAGCTCATCCTACCTTGATGCTTGGAGCTTCATCTCTTTCTCCTTTGAGCTACATGCAGTCAGGCATGTTCTCCTCCAATTTCAGTTTGCCTTCTCTGTCTGGACTGAGTTTTGGCCACATTAGTCCTTCAACAGGTATGCCTACTTCCAGCTTTCCGTATGTGCTTCATGTTCTAAGTCTTGATAACCTGGGAATGAATCCGGTGTCAAATCTTCATTTTACCGGGAATTTAAGTCAGACGTGTAATGTGAAATTGGATAGATCTAATTATCTGCTTTGGAAATCGACTATTTTACCAATAATTAGAGGTCATAGGCTTGAGAGCCATGTTTTGGGGGATGAATCACCGAACAGATTTGGCTCACACTCCCTTTCAGTGTCACCATCTCCTTTACAAAGACCTCAAACTGTAGAAGAGTGGAGTATAACAGATTAGCTATTGATTGGTTGGTTGATAAGTTCCATGACAGAGCAAGCTCTGCAAGAAGTGGTAGGATGCACCACTTCCAGGGAAATATGGATGACGTTAGAAACTCTTTTCAATAGTCAGGCTGAATCTAGAATGTTAGAATACAAGAGTGCTATGACCAGGGCCACAAAAGGATCAAAATCTATGGCTGACTATCTGGCACAAATGAAGTCATATGCTAACAATTTGGCTGCTGCAGGATATCCAGTGTCCAAACCAGAGCTCATATTGGCTACTCTTGGTGGTTTAGATAAGAAGTATGAAGCAGCTATAGTCAATTTAACTGCAAGAGTTGGCTCCATGAATTGGCAGGAAGTGCAGTCTCAATTGCTAACTCATGAGTGGCTACTTTAGGTTTAACTCTGGTGGTTCAGGTGACATTCAAGAAGGTCCCTCTGCTCAATTTTCCAGTAGATCAAATTCAAGAAATAATCTCAATTCTAGACCATAGAATTCCTCAAACTCCAACAGCAGATGTAGAGGTGGTAGAGGTAATAGAGGCAGATGGGTGGCGGAAATAGAAGTGCAAGCTCATCCAACAGGCCAGTTTGCCAACTCTGTGGTAAAAGTGGACACATTGTGACTTCTTGTTGGCATAGGTTTGAAGAGGATTTTGGCCCTCCCAGCTCCAATAACAGCTCTTCTAGACAAGCTTTGGTGGCCACTCCTCAAAGTACTGTGGATTCAGCTTGATATATGGATAGTGGAGCAACAAATCATATCACTTCTGACATCAACAACCTGTATATCACTGGAGATTACTCAGGATCAGATAATCTTACTGTTGGAAATGGTGAGCAACTTCCTATCAAACACAATGGTACCTGCACTACTCCTACACATATCAACACATCTCTCCACCTTAGAAACTCCTTACATGTTCCCACCATTAAGAAAAATGTAATTAGTGTTTCTCAATTAACTAATGATTATCCTGTGATTATTGAATTTGACAATCAATATTGCTATATCAAGGACAAGAAAACAAGGACTCTGCTTCAAATAGGAGCTCTTAGGCATGGTCTCTATCAAATTCTTGTTGATCCAAGTTTCAAGAGTCAAAGTCCAAATCCTAATCAGATCTCCCTTCAATCCAAGAGTCTACCTCAGCTCAAGAGTAAACCTTGTAATGCCTTTGTTTGTTCCACTGTTTTAGAAAAAAATTATGATGTTTGGCATAAAAGACTTGGCCACCCTTCCAAAGTTGTCTTAAAGAATGTTTTGAATCTTTGTAATGTTTACCTTTTGGATGATCTTTCTTTCTGTGAAGCATGTCAGCTTGGAAAAATGCATGGTCTCTCTTATAATAAGTCTATATTTCATGCTAAGTTTGTGTTAGATGTTATTTATACTGACCTTTGGGGCCC
The DNA here is from genome assembly GCA_026214975.1 of Gentiana macrophylla. Lineage (NCBI taxonomy): Eukaryota > Viridiplantae > Streptophyta > Magnoliopsida > Gentianales > Gentianaceae > Gentiana > Gentiana macrophylla. The sequence goes on from CM047813.1 coordinate 10,382,108, forward strand.
TACACCTGTTACCTCCACTTTAGGTTACCAATATTATATTCACTTTATAAATGACCATTCCAGATATACTTGGGCCATTGAAACATAAGTCTGAGGCCCTGTCTGCTTTTATTTCTTTCAAAAAACTTGTTGAGAACCCGTTTCAGTCCACCATTAAATGTCTTCAGTCAGACTGTGGGGGAGAATATAGAGTCTTTGAACCCCATTGTAAAGAAAATGGAATTCTTTTTAGAAACCCTTGTCCTCATGCCTATGGTCAACATGGTAGAGCTGAGAGAAAACACAGACACATTGTAGAAATGGGATTGACTCTCTTAGCTCAGTCCTCAATGCCTCTTAAATTATGGTGGCATAGCTTTGAACAAGCTGTCCAAATCATAAATGACCTTCCAACCCCTGTTCTAACCAATCAGTCACCTTCTGAAGTTCTGTTTAAGGTTAAACCTGAATATACCAAATACAAAGTGTTTGGATGTGCATGTTATCCCAATCTTAGACCTTACAACACTCACAAATTATCATTCTGTGAAATGTGTGAATCTAAGGCTTAGTCCTCAGCATAAAGGATATAGGTGTCTTGATAAATCTGGTAGGATATATGTCAATAGGGATGTGGTTTTCAATGAGTATGAGTTTCCCTTTAAGGATGGATTTAATCAAGGTCCTAATAGAGCTGTTCTTGTTGATCCTAATCTGATCAACACCTTTCATCTTCCTTTTGAGTTTCCTCAGTCTAATGATGCATATTTCTTACCTAGAGACCAAATATCTGACATTGAACCATATGGTGTATCTGCAAGAAGCTCAGGACACATATAACTTGGGGTTCCACAATCTGATAAGAATAATCAACACTTGTCATATCAATGCAAAGACAAAACTTTGAACATGTTACAACTAGCCAGTTCCACTTACTTAAGAGGCAAGATCATAAGAGCTCAGACGCTTTGCAAGTCCAAAATCACCTGATAAATATCCATAAGATGGGTAACAATTCAATAGAGCTTAAAAATAAAGGAGGGAAGGGGGGAAGGGGAGGAGGGCAATGACACCTTACCAAGACGAATATCTTGATCTTTTGTTAAAAATATGTTTGAACACTGCAAAATTTATGCACGATTAGTATAATGATGCTCCAACTTTCTCAATCCATTTACTATGTTGGCATTTAAACTAACCTTGACATCACGATGAAGAATATGATTTTTGTGCAAATAGTCAAGGGCCAAAAGGAGTTGAACTAGCCATTTACAAAGATTCTGCACGAAGATATTTCGAGGCAAGACCCCTATGTGTTATTACCTAATCAACAGAACTCACATGTACTACAAACATCAACAGTCTGCAATCGAATTTACATCCTCTACATGTTTAAAGAATGAAACCCTCTTCGGTAAAGTGTATTCCATTGGCTCTTTTTATAGCTTCTGCCCTGCAAGAAAAATAATGACACAAAAAGAAGGAAATATTACGCAAAATGAAGTATTTACTATTCAAAGAGTCTTTTAGAAGCCAAGGACTACTTACATGCCACCACCTTCACAATAACCAAACCAGCAAACAAAACATGAAAGGTTTCATTACAAATCTTACGCATACTTAAGAATTTTTTTAATCATTGGTCTCTTGCTTTTCCACAACCCCCCTTCCCCTTATATTACCTCACAAACAAACTTTCTATATGTAAATTAATAAAAAAAAAAGAACTATCAGAATTCGAACCACATAACTAAGCATCAGTATAAATGTACTATCATGTTTATTTCATTGGAAACCTCCATGAATCCTGAAGGTCACGGTTTATCACTACTTTAGACCTAGCAGGCTTCATTTTACGACCCGGTCAAATAGTCTTTAGACAGAAACTGATGAACAGGTATTTTTTGCTAAAAAAAGGTATCTGACCAACTTATAATAAAGCTTTTGATGTTAATTTTTTTTAGAATATCCTTGATACATGATCCAACTCTAGATTCACAAAGAAGCAAGTCGGGAGAACCGACGAGCCACCTTCTAGAGAGCAAAAGTAATGTGAGACTCGGGCAATTTCAGCCCATTGCACAATGCCATACATTTAATTTTGAAATAGTCGAGATTTTATGATGGAATAATCTGTCATTAGTGCTTGAAAAGAACACATCCATGTTTTTTTTTTTTTTTTTTTTTTTTTTTTTTTGTTGCCATGGGATAAAAAATGCAGATCCTGTTTTTTTTTGTTGCCATTTTTTTTTTTTTTTTTTAGTTATAATAAGTGTCAGTAAGGTGACTTAAACTCTACATTCTGGTGGAACCAATCTGAAAACTCAGCAGGGTGATGGTCTACTGAGAAGGGTATTCGTTTATGTGCATCAGTAGGGTGGAGTCTACTGAGCTTCTGTCAGCAGGGTTGCTGTCAGCAGAGTGAAAGTCTGCTGAGTGTACGAATACAGCAGGGTCCCACATCTGGTACATTCTGTTATGTGACAGATATACAGTGTCATTAAAAGGAGGACACGTGTTGGGGTATTTATGGGACTTCAGACAAAGATTCCTGGCGGTTAGGGTTTAGGGATTTGTGCCTGTAAATACGGCTGCTATTGCATTATTGTCTGTGTGTTGTAATCTGCAAATTCAGTGCATAATAAATATCTCTTTTCTGCCCGTGGCTTTTTACCTCTCCCACTGAGGGGTTTTCCACGTTAAATCTGTGTTCTTCTTGTTTTCTGTTATCTCCTTTGATTGTTTATGTTTGATTGCTTCTGTTTCTTTTTCTTGCATCTGAAGTTATCTCCATCCGTTTTATAACAAGTGGTATCAGAGCAAGGTTCTAGAGAAAACAATCTGTACGATCAACTTCATCTTCACCAAGGTCTTCAGCAAGGTGCTAGGATCTGTGATAAAGTTGTGATCTTTGGCAAGAAAAGATGTCAGCAGTAAACGTAAAAATCGATAAGTTTACAGGAAGGAACAGTTTTGGTCTGTGGCAAATCAAGATGCGTGCACTGTTGAAACATCAGGGTTTGTGGAGTCCTTTATCTCGACAAACCAAATCTGAGATCGTGGATTATGCCAGTCTGGAAGAGAAAGCACATTCAACCATCATGTTGTGCTTATCTGATGATGTTATCACTGAGGTTGCTGAGGAAGACACCGCAACAAAGTTGTGGAAGAAGCTTGAAAGCTTGTATATGACCAAGTCACTGACCAACAAGTTGTTGTTGAAACAAAGGTTGTTCAGTTTGAAGATGCATGAAGGAAGTCCACTGAGGGACCATCTTTGATCAGCTGAACACAATATTACTTGATTTAAGGAATATTGATGTTAAAATTGAAGATGAAGATGCAGCTCTAATCCTGTTGGTGTCTTTACCGGCATCATATGAAAACTTTGTGCAGTCTTTCATAGTTGGGAAGGATACAGTAGCTTTAGAGGATGTAAGGTGCGCTTACATGCCGAGAGAGCCGAGACACAAGGTTCTTTGGGAAAAACAAATCAGCCAGCTTTGGCGTAGCTAGTAGCAATAGTGGAAAAGGATAAGGACAGAAGAAGAAAAAGAAGTCAGGGTCCAAAGGTCCTAAGTCTACTGATGTCTGTAATTACTGTAAGGAGCAGGGACATTGGAAGTCCAATTGTCCAAAGAAGAAGAAACATCAGGAAGGCAATTCTGGCACAGCAGCTTTGGCTATTGAGCAATCTGATGAGGATCTGGTTCTAGTTGCAGGGGATACCACACACCATAATGATGTGTGGATACTTGATTCTGGAGCATCTTACCATATTTGTCCAAACAGGAGTGGTTCTCTACTTATGGCGAGCGAGATGGATGGTGGTCAAATCTATATGGCCAACATCAAGGTTTGCAAAGTTGTAGGGATTGGCTCAAGAAAGTTAAGGGCGAGGGGATGGTAAATTCTCAGACACTTGAAAGATGTAAGACATGTTCCACAGATGACCAAGAATTTGATATCTCTCGATCTATTGGGATGACAAGGGTTCAATTTCAAGGGTGAAGGTGGACAGCGTCTTCAAAGATTGATTGTAGTCCTCAAAGGCATCAAGAGGAACCTTGTATATACGACAAGGATCATCAGATCCGCACTTCTTTGTTGTTGCATCCTCGCTGATTCACCGATCTCAAAGAGACTTCGGTGTGGCACGTGAGACTAAGTCACATGGGTGAAAGGGGGTATGATTCTTTCTTCAAAGAGTTTTCTTGGGGATATAAGGTCAAGAATACGGACTTTTGTGAACATTGTGTGTTTGGGAAGTTGCATAGAAGTAAGTTCTCAGCAGGGTTGCACAATACCAAGGCATCACTTGATTATATCCATTCAGATTGCTGGGGTCCATCAAGAGTTGAGTCTGAAGGATGCAGGTTCTTAGATCTAAACGAATTAGATCTACGCGCAGCGGATGGATCACGATTTATATATCAAAACACATAATTAAAGGATTTAACAACTACAAGGGGATTAAGATCAAGTTACCAATAGTAAGAAGAGATGCCAAGATCTTCCAATGTGTTCTCCAAACGGCGGTTGGTGGACACCCTTCTTGATACACGAACCTCCTCGATATGCAACACTAAGAAAAACTTAGAGTTTTTCTTCTTCTAAAAACCCTAGACAAGAAAAATAATTTTTTCTCTCCTTTTAATGATGGTGGTCGAAATTTTCATCTTGCCATTACACTTGGAATAACTCTCCTTTTATAGGAGAGTAAATCCTTGGTCTCCAAGTTTTATTTAATTAAATAAATAAATAATTAAACAAAATAAAAGAATATTTTCCTTAATGACTAATTGTGACAAGTATTGACCAATAGGAAATCAAATAACAAGTCATTCAACCAATCATATAACAAGAATATCTTTTATTTTCCATAACACAAGAAAATTAATTCTTGTGATAATTAAAGACTTAATGGCGCCACCTAGGGTTTAAAAAGCCCACATAAAATGTCTTTTATGTGTATTATATTATTTAGCCCAACTAAATAATATCCATGCATATCAATTAATTAGCCCAGCCAATTAATTATCACTGAGGCCCAAGTAACAAGATTATTAGTCCGAATTACAGAAGCCACATCGGGGACCATGGACTATAACCAGAGTAGCTCAATAATTAATTATTCATCGAGCAGAATAAGTACATTAATTATTAATTCCGGGATTACGCCACCATAAACCCAAATCGAACTCTACCGATTATAGATGTATACTTATACTCAACCCATGTAGAGTAAATAAGCGTCCATTGATATAATCACTACATACGGATTAACCCTCCATAGATTGTCCATTCGAGTGGGAAGTCTCCGTGAACCCGACTCGAGAATATCTTATCCTTATTTACCATCAACCCCCGATGATCAATTAGTACACATATCGACTAGTAGCTAATTAGTCAAATGTGAACTCCCGGGATCGATCACTTTCTTAGGGCTAACAAATAAGAGATCGCAATCTCTACTTCCCGCAGGAAGGAATGGATTCCATGTCTGTGAAAATCGAACTACTCACTCATCCGGAGATAGTGCCAATGAGAAGTGGCTTGGAACACATATTAAAGTGAACCGTAACTAACACATCAAACACTACCCGGGACAAGCAAAGATCCCGTGATCACCTCGGGATTAAGGTTGATCCATATATGATCATCTAATGATTTAATAAGATTCCTCGATTACGGAATTATACCAAGAAATTCGATTAAATCGGTCCAAATTTCTATATGAATGCCATCATATATAAATGCCCCACGTAGGTACCTCTACCGACAGTCCGGATAAGACTATCACACCCTAAGGTGTTCAGGCGCATTATTGGTGTTTTAATCAAGAGACCCTAAACTCGATTAAGTTCACCACGGACTAATGATTTAAGCATATCTCCACTAACTCAATCCTCACGTGTAATCCATACACCTTTGAGTTAAGTGGTTACATACTGAGATATACTTAGGGTTTGCGGCGAGTGTATTACTTTACAAGCACAAAGCAAGTAATAAGGTGAGATAAATTCTGTCATCCATTAAAAACAATTACACAAATTGTCTTTCAGGCACTACATCTAACAGAGTCATTGGGTGGTCACAGAGATATTTTGTGTCATTCATAGATGACTATTCAAGGATGACTTGGGTGGTGATGATGAAGAACAAAAGTGATGCATTCGAGAGCTTCAAGCGGTGGAAGGCCACTAGTGGAGAATCGGTTGGGCAAGAAAATCAAGAAGCTTCGTGATGAGATAATGGTGCAGAATTACTGCTTTGGAAGGATTTTGATTCATTTTGTGCGGTGAGGTATTGCCGACATCATCTCGTAAGGAATACACCTCACAGAATGGTGTATTGAAAGGATGAATCAAACTCTCTTTGGAGAGAGGCAAGATGTATGCTTTCTCAAGTCGGGTTTATCAAAGAGGTTTTGGGCGAGAGGCTATGAAAAGCGACTAGCTACTTAATCAATAGGAGTCTCACACAGGATCAATCTCAAGACACCATTTGAGATGTGGTCAGGAAAGCCTGCTGACTACTCAGTTCTAAGGGTTTTTGGAAGTACAGCTTACTATCATGTTAGTGAAGGGATGTTGGAGCCAAGGGCCAAGAAGGGAGTGTTTGTGGGGTATGGAGATGGAGTGAAGGGATATAGAATTTGGTCATCAGCAGAGTCCAGAGTAATACGCAGCAGGGATGTGGTGTTTGATGAAAATTCTATGCTTAACTCATCAGTGGGGAGGTCTCGAGTGCGAAACCGATCTTGAATCGATAGTGTTGAGAGCAGGTGGAGCTTCAGGTGGAGTCTCTTCGATATGCAACAATCGTGAGACTCAAATCAACACTTATCTTGCCGATCCTGGATAATGAACGAGAATCCGATCCAAGCCGATCTCTTTGAGACCTCAAACAGGCGTCATCTGACGACATTAATCGCCAGAGTCTCATTGCCGCCAGGCGAGGCTAGAAGATCTAATGTTGGGGTACCTCCAAGGAGATATGGGTATGATGATTTGGTGGATATGCTCTCCAAGTTGCGTAAGAGGTAGAGGTTCTTTGAACTACTACTTACAGGAAGCAAATGACATGTATGGAAGCATCCCAGTGGCATCTTTGCCATGGGAGATGAAATGGAGTCATTATTGAAGAATTAGACTTGGGAATTGGTCAAAGCGACCTCTTGACAAGGGAGTTGTGACTTGTAAATGGATTTTCAAGAAAAATGAAGGAATAACAAAGGCAGAAGGGGTCAAGTATAAAGCACGTTTGGTTGCAAGAGGTTTTGATCAAAAGGAAGGGTTGACTTTGATGAAATATTTTCACAAAGTGGTCGAGACACACTTCAATCGGGTGTTACTAGCAATGGTGGCACAAAGAGATCTGGAACTTGAGCAATTAGATGTGGCGCACTTACATGGTGAGGTGGATAAGGAGATATACATGACACAGCCTGAGGGTTTTCAAGTTCCTGGCAAGGAAAATTATGTTTGCAAGTTGAAGAAATCATTATATGGTTTGAAGCAAGCTCCAAGGCAGTGGTATAAAAGGTTTGACAGTTTTATGCTTCGGTAGGGTTACAATAGAAGTCCATATGATTGTTGTGTTTACTACTGATCATTTGAAAGATGGATCATACATCTATCTTGTCTGTATGTGGATGACATGTTGATAAATGCTTGCAAGAAGGAAGTCGATGTTCAAAATCGAAGAACCTTCTCGGTCTTGAATTTGAAATGAAGGATTTGGGTGCGACCAAGAAAATTTTGGGGATGGAGATCCGGAGAGATAGGAGTCGGAAGAAGTTGTTCTTGTCTCGCGAGAGGTTATGTCTGCGAAGATTTTGGCCAAGTTTGGTATGTCTCTTCGCAAAACCAATAGATACTCTATGGCATCAAATGTTCATTTGTCTCATTTATGCTTCACGACACCACCAAGAGAAGGAGTATATGTCAAAAGTTCCTATGCTAGTGTAGTTGGCGATCGATGTATGCCATGGTATGCACTAGGCACGATCGCTCAGCGATCGGTGTTGTCAAGACGTTTATGGCTCAACTCGAAAGGAACACTTTGGAAAGTTGTTAAAAGGATATTCGTGCACGAGAGAGTACTGAGATGATGTTGGTCTCATTTATGGAGGTGATTGCAGTGCAGTCACGAGGCTCACTGTGATCTTGATTATGCAGTGATGTTGATGATAGAAAATCAATGACCTGGTTATGTGTTTACTTTGGGAAATGCGGTGGTCACCGAAAGCTACTCTTGAGGCTCTGATAGCTTTATCAACTCTTCAAGCGAGAATACATGGCTCTTCTTCAAGCAAGCGGCTAAGGAGGGTTTCTGGTTGAAGGGTCTAGTCAGTGATTTGGGGTTGCATCAAGATCAGGTTGAGATATATTGTGACGGTTTAAGTGCAATATGTTTAGCCAAGGATCAGGTTCATCATGAGAGAACCAAGCATATTGATGTCAGATATCATTTCTTGAGGAATGAGAAGAGGGTTGTGGTGAAGAAGATTAGCACAAAGGAGAATCCTGCTGATATGTTCACCAAACCGGTTTAGCATAGTAAGTTCCAGCTTTGCCTGGACTTACTGAATATTCAAAGCTTATAATCTGTTTCTGGAAACTTTACTGAGGGCAGATCAGTGGAGTGGATGCTGTGGAGATAGTCTGGTACAAGTACATCTGGCATTGACGAATGCATCTGGTACAAGTACATCTGGTTATGCAATCTGTTTAACTCTGGTGAGAGTTGAAGTCAAGGTGGAGATTTGTCAGTAAGGTGACTTAAACTCTACATTCTGGTGGAACCAATCTGAAGACTCAGCAGGGTGATGGTCTGCTGAGAAGGGTATTCGTTTATGTGCATCAGTAGGGTGGAGTCTACCGAGCTGCATCGCGAGGGTTCTTTGTCGCAGAGTGAAAGTCTCTTGAGTGTACGAATATCAAGCAGGTCCCACATCCGGTACATTACATTATGTAATGACTATACTGATGTCATTAAAAGGAGGACACGTGTTGGGGTATTTATGGGACTTGAGACAAAGATTCTGGCGGTTAGGGTTTAGGGATTTTGCCTATAAATACTTTCTTTGTTGCATTATTGTCTGTGTGTTGTAATCTGCAAATTCAGTGCATAATAATTATCTCTTTTCTGCCCGTGGTTTTTTACCTCTCCCACTGAGGGGTTTTCCACGTTAAATCTGTGTTCTTCTTGTTTTCTGTTATCTCATTTGATTGTTTATGTTTGATTGCTTCTGTTTCTGTTTCTTGCATCTGAAGTTATCTCCATCCGTTTTATAACAATAAGGCGATTTACCAAATGAGAATCTTACGAATAATAAGAAGCAGTTTTTCTGAGAAGTCTCAAGTTTGACAGAATTAAGAGCTTGAATTATTTAGCAATTACTGCTGTGCAATTCCTGGTCGGAGAATTCAAAATTTGTTAAAAACAGTAAAAGCAAAACCAACAATGGAAAATGACAAACAGGAAAAAAGACAAAATAATGGCTTTGTAACTGTGAAAAAAACAATCAAGCAACAATCATTCTTTAAAAGGAAAGTTATAGTCACCTTCTCCACCCAGGAATCTTTGTACTCCACAATAAAAGGATTTTTCATATTAGATATTAGATCCATCTGCAATATACAAGAGTATGATCAGCCAGAATACGTTCAGTGATGAAATCTTCTAAAGATGAAATAATATACCAATGAATTACACACAGCAGCTACAATTAATTAAAGTAAAGATATTCAGCTTAATTTTAGAGATAGAGTACTATTTACAATTAGTAAGAACTAAAAAGATCAAGGGGAACTGGTATAAGCGACAGTTCCATTTATAGAAACTCATCGAACATTCGCGACTTTTGCATAATCAGAAATGAAGCAGAGAGGAAACCGCAACAGAAAATGATGAACTAAAGAAAATGTCAGTGACAACAAAATGAAAATGTTACCAAAAAAAGTAAGAGAGTCCTTAAAATAAACAGTACACAAGTAATAAAGTACACGTGAAATTAATTGGTATTTCAGGCAACTGTACCAAATTTTTTTTTTTTTTTAGGTGTGTCAGACCCTTTGATTTTTTTTCGAGTAAACCGTCCAAATTTGGACGAAGTCGTCCATATTGGGTCAAAAACGTCCAATTTTGTATGAATTCCGTCCAATTCTATTGACATGCATTTAACCGTCTAAAATACACAAAAACCGTCCAAAATACACAAAAACCGTCCAAATGTGGACGGAACCGTCCAAATTCGGACGAAAACCATACACTTTTCAAACCTTTATCAACACGTCCAAGTTTGGACGGCGTAAGTGACACGCACCGTCCAAATTTGGACGTGTTGAATCAATTTGGACGGTTTCGTCCACTTTCAAAGAACATTATCAAGTTTTATTTACTTTTTTCACCTACTCTTTCACCAGCCTCTGTCTTCACCGTTTAACAGACCCAAAAATCACCATTGTTGAGTTTGTGGTCCTTCAAACGAAATAAACAATAAAACAATCAATACCGGGGGGTTGTTTTTGCAAAGAAATGGGTAAGCATTCACCTAGCAATTATTTACTATTGAAAAAATTTATATATCGTATTTGTTTTTATTGTTAATTGTTCACATGAATGTATTATGTTAAAAGCGCGTTTAATTAGCGTGTTTGTTTTTATTGTTACTTGTTTTTAATGAAAAATTTATTTATCGTGTTTGTTTAAATTTTGTTCAATTAGCGTTGTGTAGTATGTGCGGTATTTAGGGTAGAGAAATGATTAATTTTGATGTTATTTTTGATAATGGAATTGATATTTTGATTATATACATTTTCTTCGTTGTTGAAGCAAGCGTGTTTTATTGGTTTGGTTATTAGTTGATTATGTTGTTGTTGTAGAAAGATGCCAAATCCGCCTTGAAAATATATGGTATCTCATTTTACGGAATTTTGTAATAGTATGAGAACATTTTTTTAAATTAGCGTAATGATTATGTTAATTAAAAATTGAACCAAACGACACACTCATTGTTGTTTGAAAAACCAAAAATCAATATCTCAGATCGAATTCTATGGTACGCCTCGCCTGACGAGGTTCTTAGAATTGCATGCTTTCCTAGGGTGTTTTCGATTCCTTCGATCCATTTGTGTCATGCCTAATCTCGAGGCTTTGTATTGGGGCTCTGGTAGGTAGCTCGTAGAAAATTTCATTAGGTCCGCTTCAATAGAGCATCTTTTCCTGTCCTCGACACTGGTAATCCTCACCGGAAGTGAGGCACCCTTTAGATCGAAAATATAAGGTGCATTCCGCCCGGCTCCGCACGGCCTCTCTGTTCTCCTCGTCATCATCAAGTATTCTATGACGTGGTAAAACCATAATTTATGCTTTCTTACCCACGGCGTTACAACACACATGTGAACACAACGATTATATACCAAAACAATAAACAGATGAATAGTATATGTGTACATATATGTATATATTTGCATAGGTATATACATATGTATGTATATATGTTACATATGTATGTATATATGTGTCTATATATGTGTATGTACTTGTATATATGGGTATATATATGTATATGCATGTGTGTATAAGTGTATACATATGTGTCTATATACGTGTATATTTATGTACATAAATATGTACATATATATATATATATATATATATATATATATATATATATATATATGTAAATGTATGTGTATATATGTATGAATACATATGTGTCTATATAAGTGTGTATTTATGTACCTATATATATATGTGTATATAAATATGTGTGTATATGTGTATATATGTATGAATACATATGTGTCTATATACGTGTTTATATATATATATATATATATATATATATATATATATATATATATGTGTGTGTGTGTGTGTGTGTGTGTGGTGTGGTGTGTGTATTCATACATATATCCACATACATTTACATTTACACACATATATACACACACACACACACACACACACACACACACACACACACACACACACACACACACACACATTATATATATATATATATATATATATATATATATATATATATATATATATATATATATATATATATATATATATATGTACACACTCACTCACACACACACCCCCTAATGTATATATATTATTATTTCATATTCATTTCTTCACATAAAACTAATGCAAAATTTTAATTCTTTCATAGATGACAACATTTTGTCTATTAGGTTTGCATTTGGCGGAGAGTGGAAATATGATGAAAGAAGCGACAGATGGTCTTATAGAAAAGGAACATTTTATATGATTCTTATAAGTAACGATACGACATTGGATGACGTCAAACAGAAAGTGTGTTCGAAAGTAGGAATTGATGTATCCAAAAATAGATTGGTAATGAAACTTTTGTATCCAAACTGCGAGGGCCGATTGATGTTTCGGATGACGAGACATGGATAGCATACCTTCGTGATGTGCGTAGACAAGAACCTGTAAAACTGTGTGTTAACGCTGAACTGGTTATTGATGATGATGAGCCGGAAGACAGGTTGGAAAACACATTTAACTTAAATGAAGAACCGATAGTTGATAGAGGATTGAAGATTTTACACCGAACTTTATAATATTCGCAATACCCGTGATGATGTTGTACAAACTCCACCGGCCTCACGACTCATGAAAATGTCATCCAAAGCGAATACATGTTTGGTGATCAAGTAATTGATGTGTCGAGTGAACGTGGCTATGATTGGGGATTTATTGCAAATATCATTAGTCACCATTGGACTTACCGTACAATGAACAACGTATGGGTCGGATGTGTGCATCTATGAATGGCCGAACGTCTCAGGCGAGAATGTAGATCAGGCGACCCACACATGAGATGGGCGCTTTATGCGAACTAGGATGCAAGCACCGATGCAACCGGGCCCTACTATCGGCGGATCTTTCACGAGTTATCCGACCGCACCTTTGCAAGAACACCGACCGTGGTCACACATTTGGTATGGCAAGTGTCAATCGCAGTAGAGGTGCTCATTTCGGTGCGGAATGGACCTTTCCCAAATTCCTCCATGTCCACGTCTTTGAGACGTTTTGGACCGATAATCCGGATGTATTGTTCATCGGTAAAAGGTATAGAGACAAGGAGGATATGAAGGATAAAATGAGTTACCATGCACCGAGGCATGACTATATGTGGAAACTCGTCCGGTCGGACCAGAAAGCGTTAAAACTACGATGTTATACTTCCGACCGATGCGAATGGAAGGTTGTCGGTAAGAGAGGTTGTTGATTCGAATGTGGACGCAAGGACGGACAACGTTGCATGAATTTTGAGATAACGCGTACATGAAACCCACACTTGTGGACTAGAGCAACTAACCGACAATCACAGGCAGGCCAAGCCCGGACCTATAGAGTCGTTTCGTAAGTGGATAGCCTCATAAAACTCGGCAAATGATTCACGACAAAAGTTTTACAAGCCGAGGTGAAAAAGCGTTCAACATAGACATGAATTATCAAAGGCGTATCAATGTAGGCGAAAGCATTGGAACCGATCGGCGGAAAGCGTTGAAATGTCGTATTGTAAATTATACGCCTACTTTTACATGTTGGAGGTAGAGAATGAAGGAACCATTCTGAGACATTGTTCACGATGCGCTTGGCGAGTTCAAGTATTGTTTCATGGCATTAGGATCAAGTATTGAGGGGTTTAAATCTTGTCGGCCAATATTAGTTGTGGACGGTACACATCTTAAAACAAAGTGCGAGGGACATTGTTAGTAGCGGTGGGGTGTAGACGCGGGCGACCATATCTTTCCGTTAGCTTATCTTTGTGACCGACGGAGAGAGCCTTGATGCTTGGACCTATTTCATGGTTAAATTGAAGTCGATAATCGGGGAGCGATCGACTTGGTTTTCATTTGAGACGAGAGGACCAGGTATAATTGGAGCCGTTAGACCAATATTTCCAAACGCTTACCATGGCTCATGCTACCACCACATTGTCATGAACCTGAATAAAAATTTGGTAGCACGGGATATTGTCCATTCACCTTTCGGAAGCGGCTTATACGTATTCGTAAACGCCGCTTTCAAATATTATTCCGAAGATAATAGACATGGATATCGACCCAACCAAACTCAGTATCGCGTTACTACAGGAGATTGGAGTCGATAAATGGGCCGAGATCACAATCCCGGTAGACACGTTACTCAATCATGACAAGCAACTATGTTGAAAGCTTCAACAATGTGATCGAGGATGCACGTAAGATGAGTATCGTGAATCTCTTTGATTACATCCGGGCATTGTGGACAATGTGGCGGTGGCATTGCGAGAGAGAGAGCGCGGAATCTTGCCGCACCGTCTTAGCCCCGAACACGAAAAGTTCTTGAATGATGTTGCTCGTGCGAAAGAATTTCACACCGCATAGTATCGACCGAGACCAGTATGAAGTTGGAGACATCGATTCTAGTGAGAAAGTGAATATGCGTAAGAGAGAATGTTATTGCATGGCGCTTCGGGGACTCTGATTACCTTGCGTGCATGCTTGTGTCCGCTATAAGTCACCGTTGTGAGAGTCCCTATGATTATTGTTCCCATTACTACAGAGTCGCTGCTTACAACGCATATGAAGGGCGTGTTTTCCCGGTTCTGTGGAGGATGATTGGATTCTTCCCGATTGGATAAAAAATAAACCTTCCCTCACTCCCTTTGAGCCAGAGTGAGGGAAGGAGAGAAACAATCAGGATGGGAGCTAGGCGGGGCCGACCTAGGACCTTGAGGATTCCTTCTCAAGGTGAGCCTACAGTGCTAGGGACGAGCGTAATGCCAACAGAGAGTACAACTCCAGGTTCCGGTAGGAATTGCTCGAATTGCGGTAACCCTGGACATAGAAGGAATAGATGTCCCGCTCGTGCAGTTGTTCCCAATTGAATAAACCTTTATTTAATTTTATAAGACATTATGATTGTAACATATAATTTTTTTATTCTGTTTGCTTGCAATTGTTTTATCACATTGATTTTGGCATTGTTATATCAATTCCGTTGAGTTGTAATTGTTACCTTACATAAGCTATTGTAATTTTTATATCACATTGTTATATCACGGAACGATTAGAGCGAATGTGAAAGTAAATGATGGTACAAAAATCATGAGATTAATGTGTAATTTTTATATCACATTGTTCTTCTCATAGTATTTGCCTCTAATCTGTGTAATGAATGGTTATTTTATCCTTTGTATCTATCATTATTTATCACTAAAAAAAGTCGCAAATTGAAAATAATAAATTTATTAAGATTATCAATATTAAGATTATCAAACTCCATTGAAAAAAGATTAGCACTAGCACTCAAATATTATGCATTACAATTGCGAGAAAAAAGATTGCTCAACACGAAATATTATACAACAAATATATAGTCGTCATCATGACCGTATGAAACATCATAAATCAAGATATTCCGGCACCCGGGCGACCTAACTTATATATAGCCGTGTGATGAGATAGGAAAAATATATATCCATCGCTGCGTTGCCATTTGCTATCTCGCCGAATCCGGAGAGAATATACTCTCCGACGTCAAAGTATGATGTAATGGATGCGTACGCAAGTGCATACAAATCAAATGAAGGTAGGGTGTAGTTCACCGTTCCATACATATTGGTGGCCAAGAACATAATGAAGAAAGGAAGGAATCGACCGGACCATGCCCAGGGTGAAGGGCGGGTACGCCTCACACGTTCCCACAGATGAGTTTCCCCAAACAAAACAACAATATCACGTTGCAGTAATTCTGGAACATCCGGAAATAGAAAGAAATCCAAACCCTGAGGATATTCTGGAATGTCATACTCATTGTTGATCCATGCATTATTTAAAATGACGGGAACGCCTCGAACAATTACGCACCTTTCATTGAGCCGTGTGGTAGCTAGACAAGCATAGAATTCACGCACAATAGACCGATTAACGTGTTGAAAGCTTATTGGCATCCGGGGGACACTATGCCAACTGTTATCTCGAAACAAGTTGGCAATGATAGTAGGAAGACTCTCTATGTTCAATCGCCTCTCCGGAACAACAGCTCTTGCCATCCAGTTAGTCATGTACTCACGGCTCTCCTCTTCTGTTCTAAAACGGCTTATGAGAGACTGCTCATCGAACGACAAATCATTTTCATCGTTGGAAATGAACACAGGAGCATGTGGGTTAGCCATTGAAGGGAACACTAGATTAGATAATGAGAGAGTAAAATAAATGAGAAATGAGAGAGATGAATGGTTGTTAGAGTATTTGTGAATATATAGATTTTTTTACAAAAAGAAAATTGATTGACTCGACACATATGTTCACACACAAACTTTGGACGGAATCCTCAAATTTTTGGAGGTAATCGCCCTATTTAGACGGTCATAAGTCACCAACTAAGCGGCGTGTGGGGCCTGCATGCACGGCCACGACATAAATGCATAAGTCATAACCATTGAAAAGGTGGGACCCGCCGATAGTGACCACATTTGTCAGTTCGATGGGACACGTCCAAATGCATATGGACGTATATATCCACACACTAATCTTGACGGAACCGTCCAATATTTGACGGCGTCGTCCAATTTGGACGGTTATATATGAACAAGATATCTAACGTGTGGGGCCACGTCTATTATTGCACTATACCTATCTCATGCGGCCTACGACATAAATGCATAAGTCATAACCATTGAAAAGGTGGGACCCGCCGATAGTGACCACATTTGTCGGGATTCGATGGGACACGCCCAAATGCATATGGACGTATATATCCACACTAACTTCTTGACGGAACCGCCCAATATTTGGACGGCGTCGTCCAATTTGGACGGTCATATATGAACAAGATATCTAACGTGTGGGGCCACGTCTATTATTGCACTATATACATCTCAGACGGCCTTGACATAAATGCATAAGTCATAACCATTGAAAAGGTGGGACCCGCCGATAGTGACCACATTTGTCGGGATTCGATGGGACACGTCCAAATGCATATGGGCGTATATATCCACACACTAACTTGACGGAACCGCCCAATATTTGACGGCGTCGCCCAATTTGGACGGTCATATATGAACAAGATATCTAACGTGTGGGGCCCTGTCTATTATTGCACTATACCGAATCTTCTAATTTGGACGGAATCGCCCAATTCGGACGGTCTTAACTCGTATGGGGCCCGAGAATCGTCCAAGCGCCCAAGTAGCCCGTCCAAGTTAAATGGAAACATTGATTGCTTGACAAGACAATACCATGACCTCGTAATTGATTCAATTTGGATTAAAATTCCCAATATTTACGCCAATATAACCCCCTATACCTTCTCCCTCTCTCATTAGTCCTCACGTTCTTCAAGTTCCTTTGCTCAGAATCTTCCCACCTTGTACCCTCTCGGTCACATTTTAAAAAACTCCGGTGAAAATGTCGACTCGATTCCTCCTTCGTACATTGGATATACGATCCCGATAATCTAATTCTCGGCTTGGCATCCTCACCGCCGGTGAGTCACCTAGTATACCTTATGTGTATGACGAGGATACGTTGCTATATCGGTTCACAACACAACACGAGCGTGTCAATTGGTCTACATATTTTCATGATATTCTTTGTTGTTGCGAGAGAGGAGGATGGAATGGGATACCCTACCTACCAGGATGCAGAGATTCATACGAAGAAGATCATTCAAGCGCCTCGCTAAGAGTCCCCACCTACCTCCACTATGAATCGATCAATCGTTCGTAAATTCTACACTTTGGTGAGGTCTAAAATTGATGCGGCCATACCAACTTCAGGGGTGTACACGCCACGTGGAGTAAATGTCTTCTTTTCATCGGATTGGATCAATCGCTACTATCGTGATACCGTAACTCGAAGCAACCGAAATCTCGGACACCCAATTTTACGAATTTCGAATCGCTGAGTATCGACTATCCTAAAGAATGGTGCGTGTTTACTTCGAATGGATTGGTAGTAGTAGCGTGTATGGTACCGTACACACTTTTAATCCGAGCAATGCCTTAAAAGCTTTTTCGTTTGCCTTTTAACGCGCGTGAAGTTGATTTTGGAAGTGATATCGTTTCGTAGGATTGGTGAAATATCGCTTAACATGCTTGGTGATGGTTATCTGTATTATCCATTTCTTATCACCGCTCTCGCAAGAGAATTTCACGTGCAGTATGACAATGATGACATTGGTGAGGAAAGTATCCCAATCACCTTTTGTGACTTTCCGTGGTTTGTTTAGAGCGCACGCATGGTTTACCTTTGTGACTTTCCTTGGTTTGTCTAGGCTTTGGCTCTTCTATGTCTTTGTTTCTAAAGTTTAATGTAATTGTATTTATATATATATTTATCTCTTTGTTTCTAAAGTAAATTCTTGATTTAAGTAATCTACATGTCTTATTGAAACTTTCAGTCGATGATGAATGTAATAGATAAACGAGGAAGTGCATTTGCCTCATGTAATAGATAAACTTTTGAGTAAACCGTACTACTTGGAATGAGCTGAATTTTTAATATGTTTTAGTTTGCATATAGGGGTACATTTTTAGTCAAGAAACCATTCGATTTGAGGCCTGTATAATAGCTTAAAGCTGGTCACAAACGGCTTGGTCACTTGCCCCATTTTTCTCCTCTACATTTACACCCATGCTCACAACCCCATAACTCGCTCAATCTTGCACCAAATTTCGTGTTATTTATATGGTTGGAAAGCTCAGAATGCAAGCTAAAAAACGCATGTTTCAGATCTCATATTCATGTATAACACATCACACACCATGTCAAACAAAAACGCATCAGATATTGAAAATCTGTTTCACATGTTTCTGATGTGGTTTTGTGGCTAACTTTTGAGTAAACCGTACTACTTGGAATGAGCTGAATTTTTAATATGTGTTAGTTTGCATATAGGGGTACATTTTTCATCAAGAAACCATTCTGATTTGAGGCCTGTATAATAGCTTAAAGCTGGTCACAAACGGCTTGGTCACTTGCCCCAATTTTCTCCTCTGCATTTACACCCATGCTCACAACCCCATAACTCGCTCAATATTGCACCAAATTTAGTGTTCTTTATATGGTTGGAAAGCTCAGAATGCAATCTAAAAAACGCATGTTTCATATCTCATATTCATGTATAACACATCACACACCATGTCAAACAAAAACGCATCAGATATTGAAAATCTGTTTCACATGTTTCTGATGTGGTTTTGTGGCTAACTTTTGAGTAAACCGTACTACTTGGAAAATCAGTTGAATTTTTAATATGTTTTATTTTGCATATAGGGGTACATTTTTCATCAAGAAACCATTCTGATTTGAGGCCTGTATAATAGCTTAAAGCTGGTCACAAACGGCTTGGTCACTTGCCCCAATTTTCTCCTCTGCATTTACACCCATGCTCACAACCCCATAACTCGCTCAATCTTGCACCAAATTTCGTGTTCTTTATATGGTTGGAAAGCTCAGAATGCAAGCTAAAAACGCATGTTTCAGATCTCATATTCATGTATAACACATCACACACCATGTCAAACAAAACGCATCGGATATTGAAAATCTGTTTCACATGTTTCGATGTGGTTTTGTGGCTAACTTTGAGCAAACCGTACTACTTGGAATCAGCTGAATTTTTAATATGTTTTAGTTTGCATATAGGGGTACATTTTTCATCAAGAAACCACTCTGATTTGAGGCCTGTATAATAGCTTAAAGCTGGTCACAAACGCCTCGTTTTTTAAGGTTATCACTCAAACGCCTTAGTAAACCGTATCTAAGAATTCATAGTCGTCACCGGGGGCGGTACGTCAAGACCACTAATAGATCAGTCATAAGTAGGGAGAAGACATAAGTAGGGAGAAGATACAACAATCCTAAGAAATCTTCCATGATGATAAAGGTTTATTCTCTAATGGTGTTCCTAATCTAATATGTTCCCGACGTTGGTCTGTTTCCAATCGCAAAGGGATGTAATTCTAAATCTTGACTGATAATAAATGCATAAACTCCAGGGATCCAAATTGAATCATTTGTTATCGGACAAGATTCATAATTACATCGCTTTGCGATTGGAAAATGCACTCAACGTGGGAACATATTAGACTAGTGAGGGTTGACGCCCCGCCACGGTGACGTCTTTCTCTTATATACGATTTACTAAGGCGTTGAGTGATAATATCAAGAGGTGTAAGTATGTGAAGCCTAGTCCGTCCCGTAATATAATATCAAGACTAGTGTCCCATTACACTAGTCTATCCCACAAATATAAATCAAATGAATAAGAAACTAACATAAAAACGAGCCGATATAAACATAAGTTAATATAAATATTACAACGACATAACTTGGTATAAAACAAACAAAATGTCATGCCATATACATCAAATTCACAAAAATAACTACATATCTAAAGATCTATGCACCGATTAAACATCCGCACAGACATTTTATGTCTAAATAACATCATGTTTTCAGGTTTGATCAGTTCAAACGTAGTGGAGTGCATCATATGCTCGATGAACTTGACCGTATACACCCCACTAATCACCCCGCATTGCATTGTAAATTTCGATTAATCGGTTGATAATAAGATAATGTACACTATATAGTATTATAAATACATTGACGTTAATAACACTTATGGGATTTTCATTTGTGGTACGTTCTCAGCCTTAACTACTTTGACAGGAACAGGAGGTCGCTGCGGATCAAGCATTTTTGGGTGGTTACATAGTCGATCATTCGTCTCAAGCACTCTCCTCAACACCACACCAAAGTGTTTCAAAGTTTCATGGATTTACAGGTGCGATTCGTACTTTGTCCACGCTGAGACAATCGAACACTAAGGCCTGCCATTTTGGAATAAAAATTGAATAGCGACCCCAGTGTCCGTGATATATGGCCAGGGCATGTACACCACCGAAGTTTACATCCCATTTTGACGCGATCTCCTCATATCATCCGAAACCTCTACCGTCTCGGGCGCCCTTTCCTGGTCCTTCCCTCTAAGTGCGCGCAAAGCGGGCGAGGAGATGACGGTCGAAGTGGGATGAAAGGCATCTGGATATGCTTCCCGTTGACGGCGTATTAGGTCCGGTACCCATCCACATGTTGTCCGCATTCAAAAATAAGGTCATGATGATGCAAATCAAACATATGAAAATTTCATAAATATGAATATGATTTCACAAGATACATACCGCTCCATCTAGCTCTTTGATTTTTGTGGAAGCGGCGAAATACGCTTTGTCCGCCTTTTCATCTATACTCGATCCTCCAACGTACACTGTAGGAATATATATAGCGGGTGGCGTCTCTTGTTCGTACCAGTCATTGAAACGCTTTTCCAAAGGTTGAGGGAATTTTTTCAATGGCGTCCATCTGATACCGCCTGGAAGATTGACTACGAACGACCCGTCAGTTAGATGTTTTGGTGGGTTAATAGTCCGACGGTCGTCAATCTTACATCCGGTTCACCGTCGCCTTTCCTTTCCCTAACGCGATTCATTCACTTGGACCACCCGCTATATCGTGAAGGACGAGTTATACTACATGCTTATTGACAAACTAATTTCTAGTTACCAAATAAAAAATGCACACACTTACTGTACTGAATCCCACTCTGCACTGGAGTTTCTTCTGTCGTAGAGGCTCTTAACGTATTGTCGGGAGTTTCGTACCATGTATTAAAGAGATAATGAATTAACGAGAGTAATAATATAACCTACTTTCACGATTAAATAAGGAAATCAAACAACTTACCATAATTCATCTCGGCTCTATAACAAATCCTCGATCGTGACATGGCCCGGGAGTACTATGCAAATTATAATCGATATAAATCAA